>CM030852.1:885000-910000 GCA_018105865.1 Metaphire vulgaris
TTAGTGCTCAGCTGGCGCCCTCTGGCGAGTGGCGCGAACACGACGTCGGCATCGGGCGTCGTTTCGGGTTATATCGTCGAGGTGAGGAACAGCTCCGCCGACAATTGGCAGGCCTTCGGTTCGGTCCCAGCTACACCGGGAGCCACCAAGTACAGCATCACCGTCGGTGGACTTCGCGAGAACCTCAGGTACAAGTTTCGTACAAAGGTCGTATCGCTGAACAACAACAAGCCGCAGGAATCGGTCCCCGGACCGGAAACCGATTGGGTCGATTACTCGACGAAAGAACTGGATCAAGAAGGAGAAGGAGAAGACGATGACGTCGATGCATCTAACGATGATGCCTATTCGTTTGCCGCACGCCCCCTCACTGGTCACGTGACTGCTCCTCCTTTGGGTTCCTTGAGCCCTAGTGCGGAGGGGAATGGAGAAGTGGGGAATCAGATGGGGTTGAATCTGTTGAAGAGATCGGAAACTCAGTTGATGATCTCTCTTCTTTTGCCTTTGGAACCGGTTCTGAACTTAGAAAGTTCTGGAATAAAGGTGAGTGGGAACGATTAACGAAATACGATCAATAACTCAAATTGATTGATTGATTGATTGCTTATCGATTATTCCGTCAGGTAAACGGATTGTTCAGTCGCGTGTTTCGGTAATTTCTGCAGAAAAAATTAACACTGGTTCGATCTTGACCAGATGTTGACGCAGGGCCATTTATTTTCCTAGCAGAAAATCAGTGGCGGTTCCAGGAATTTTTGGTGGGGGCATGAAAAAAATTATAGGAAGTTGGTGGGGGATGCGAAGTGAAGAAGAAAAAAGCAAAAGAAAAGAGAGAAAAAGGTCATTGTTAGTGTTTTGCCCACTAAATTTAGTCAACCTTGCAAAAAAGAAAGTCATTTGCAGTATTTTCACTAAATTTTGTTTAGAAAACTTACCGGAAAATAGGTTGACAGGCAAAAGAGAGGTCATCCGGAATATGGGGATGCATCCCCCGGTGGGGGGATGCATCCCCAGTCATCAACATGGTGGAACCGCCACTGGAGAAAATCAAAAGCAGATAGTCTAGGCACAAGTTATCAAACTGCCATTTTGTTTGACTGTAAAATGGCAAATTAGTTCTAGACTGGACGATGGAGCAGAAAGTCGCGGGTTCGATCCCCGCAGGAGCCCTAAAGTCGACTCAGCCTTACTCGATAGAGGGCGTTGGTAAACTGGGGAGCAGCATTAAAGCTGCGAAGGTAAAACGTGGGTCTGGAGAAAGTAATGGCAACCTACCCCAGATCAATGGCTTATACTGCCTATGCATCGCTGATTTCCCAGGCTGGAGGTAAGCGCCGGAACCCAAAGCTCGGACTCGAGTACGGGACCCACCTTTACCTTTTTAATATATTCATAGATTTAGAGATGGAGATGTGACTGTTTGCCATCTCTATGGCAGTGGCGGCTCCAGGATTTGGCAAGTGGGAGGGGCCGTTGGGGTGGCAACTTCTAACCATGGGGGCCAACCATTTGTTGTTAGGTATGTAGTATTAAGTATAGGTCCCAACAGGGGACCACTGGGGGGCAGGCGCTCAATAGGGGCACGGGTTTCCCGGGTCCCCCCCTGTGGAGCCGTCACTGGTCTATGGCTGAAGAATTCAATGGTGTCCTTGAAATGCCTTTCTTTCAGGTTTCTTTCACTGAGACTGCGTCCGTTTATAAGACCTCCGTAAGTGAATTGCCGAAAGTGGAAATTAACGACAATATTGTCACCATCTTCTCTCTAAGCCCCGGCACCCTCTACACCGTCAACGTCACGTGTCAAGCCCAACAGGGCAGCAACGAATCCACCCTCCCGCTACAATCGACCCACACCTTCTGGACCTTGCTCTTGGCCCCCTTTCGGCTGGCGGAACCCGAAGTGGTGGGGGTGACCAGCACCACCATAATCCTGGTCATCGCCGGTCCGCCGAGACCGGTGCAGGGAAGGCGGTCTTCTGTGCGTAGCGTCCCGGCCATTCCGACCGGTCTCTGGGTGATAGTCGAGCCGGAACACGTGACCGGAAGCGAGTTCATGCGCCTGATTGGCGACAACAGAGATCTCGTTTACGATTCGCTGCTTCCGGAATCCGTTGTCGATCCGCTGAACGGACGCGGACACGAATCCGCATCCGGTCCCGGAGGAGCGCAGTACTACTACGTGGCCGTGATGCTGTCGGTCCTAACGCCCTACGTGAGGGTCACGGTCGGCGACGGCCAGTCCTACGGCAACCGGAAGCAGTACATCAACGCCCCTCTGACGCCCAACACCAATTACTGGCTTTGGGTTGGAACGTCGAATTCCTTCGCCGGTGCCGTTCGCTACACGATCACTCCCCTGTCGTATCAGGTGCTGACCATGGACGCGCAATTTCCGTCTGGCGGTGGTCTAGAGACGGATGAAGAGGATGGCGGTTTATCCGCCGGATCCATTGCAGCCATTATTCTGGGCCTGATTCTTCTTCTTGTTCTGGTTCTTCTCTTCGTCTTCTGGTACTATTACAATTTCGTGCGTAGCAGTCGGGACGGGGCCCTGGTGATCGCCAGGGCTCCCGGGGCCGTGGTCAAGAAAGACCCGGCGGTCGTCTGCGATGAAGAAGGAGGCGGCAAGGAGGCGGCGGCAACCGACGGAAAACCCTCGCCGCCGCCGCCGCCGGCGGGAAAATCCACTTCCGGTACCTTCGATTCGAGTTTCTACTTCACGAAATCCAATCACGCGATACCCGTTCACCAATTACGTCATCACTACGTGACCCGACTGCGTCCGAACTCCCACTACGCCCTCCAGGACGAGTACCGCCACCTGCCGGACGGTTTCACCGACACCGCCAACGTCGCCAACCTGCCGTACAACGTACCGCTGAACCGCTTTCAGTCGAACGTACCGTACGACAAGAACCGCGTCACGCTGTCGCAGCGCCACCTGGCGACGAGCGGCGGCGGCGGCGGCTACATCAACGCCAGCTGCATACGTACCATCGGGTACCGGCCGTGCATTGTCGCCCAGTGCCCCATGCCGTCGACGGTCAACGATTTCTGGCAGATGGTCTGGGAGACGAAAGTGAGAACGATAGTGATGCTGATGGAGTCACGTGACCAGAAAGGGTACTCCTCCTCCTCTCCCTCCTTCCCCTCCGAACGCGACCAGTTTCGGTACTGGCCGTTGAAGTCGCGGCCCGACCAGTACGGCGACGTCTCGGTGGAGACGCTGCGCGAGGACCGGCTGGCCCACCACATCCTCAGAGAGTTCAAGGTCAGCGGCCGCGACGACGGTCAAGGTCGCGGCCCGCGGCAGGCGGCGAGGCGGGTGGTCCAGTGGCAGTACGTCCAGTGGAGACCCGGAGGTCTTCCGGATCATCCGATCCCGTTTCTCAACATGGTGGCGTCGATCCAGGACGGACACGACCCCGCCGGCGGCGTTGTCGTCCACTGCCTCCGGGGCGGCGGCCGCAGCGGCGTCTACGTGGCCGTCGACGCGCTGGTCGTCGAGGGCAGGCGGACCGGGGCGGTGGACGTGGTCGGGTGCGTGACCCTGCTCCGACTGGAGCGCGTCGAGCTCGTCAAGTCCCTGAAGCAGTACCGCTTCCTGTATCACTGCCTCGTGGAGGCGTTCAACTGCCACGAGACCCGGATTCCCGTCCACCGTTTCCACTTCGTGCTCGCCAACCTCCTGGCCAGGAACGAGCTGGACAGCCTCACCCGCTTCGAGAAGGAGTACGGCGCCGTCCAGGCCGAATGCTACGCCGTCAAGCCACGCTCCGGATCGTCGCCGGGAAAGCGCTCGCCGAGTCCCGACGACCAGAGCCGCAGGCGGCCACGCTTGCCCGGCACCGTCAAGGTCGTCGGTCCAGGTGAGACAGGTACCGATGTTGTCGTCATCGACGGGTGTTTCACCAGAGGGGCATTCGTTCTTGCCCCTGCCCCGGCGGACCCTTCGAGACCGTGCGAATTCTGGCAGCGCGTCGTCCAGCACAAGGCCAGCTGCGTCGTGATGCTGAACCCCATCCACCGGATCCAGTCCTCCTCCTCCTCCGGACGCTTTCTACCGGAAGTGGATGGCGCGTCGGTCCAGGCGGGGCAGTACACGGTGTACTGCGAGTCGGTACTTGTGCACCCGAACGGATCGTTCTGCGTTCGAAATCTCAACATCACGGGGAACAAAAGACACAACAACAACAACAACAACAACAACAACAACAACGAAAACAACAACAACGAAAACAACAACAGCGCGGACGACTGCATTGTCCGGAACAGCAGCAATCCACCGGATCTGCTCCGTTTCTACGAGTTCGCCGCATGGAAGGACTGCCTCGAGGTCCCTCCGGTCGGAGCCCTTCTCGACCTGACGATTAGCGTCGTCGACTGGGCGCAGAGGGCCGGCGGCGGCGGCGGAGGCGGCGGCGGGCGACCGGCCGTGCTCTTCGCCGTCGACGGCGGTGACAAGGCCCGTGCCGGGCTGTTCGCCGTCGTCTGCCTCATGATCGACCCGATCGACGTAGAGGGTAGAGTGGACGTCTACGCGGCCGCCAGATACGTCTACACGTACGTCCCCACCTCCGTCACATCCACGGTCAGTAGTGCTTAGATTATGCGTCAACAATGTTCTTGTCTGTTTTGTATTAGAAATATTAATCGAAGAAGAATAGAGGGAGAAGTCCGGAAAGAGCAAGAGGAAGAGAGAGAATAAAGTATACAGACAGTCTATACGAGAAGCAATAAGAACTAAAGACAACATCAAACTGATAAGAAAAGCCAGAAACAGAGAAGAGTGGAAATCCATGGTCAATGACGTAGCAATACATGTACATGACACATGAATATTAGAAAATGAGAGATATTATGAGAGAGAGAGAGAGAGAGAGAGAGAGAGAGAGAGAGAGAGAGAGAGAGAGAGAAAGAGAGAGAGAGAGAGGAGTAACTGTAGGTGTGAACTTTTAATTCGTCTCATCACTCTTCTGAATTTTTGCATATCTATAGCCTACTGTAGCACTAGCATTGTCCAATTTCAAACAGGGTATCAATTTTATAATATTTTAGTGGTCTATAAAACCTGTAATAGAAGAAATCAGCTCTCTTAAGCGCCATCTTATCTCTCGATTGATTTTTAGACATTTGACAGAGAATAGATTTCTGAAAGACTTTGTATAGTGTCGTTTCAAATGGCTCGTTATTTTTCGTGGCATTTCGAAAGCTCTAGAACAAAATTGAGACAGAATATGATGACAATTCTAGTACGGTTTGACACAGCAAAGATGGGGACACAAGAATATGTGATTTTAATTCGTTTCATCACTCTTCTGAATTCTTTTCAATCCATATCTCATTGACTTATTTGTTTTTTGATTGGTTGGTAAGCTGATCATGTGACCAATCTTCCATTGATTTCGTTTCCCATTAAAATAATCAAAATTTGTCGACTGATTCCGAAATCGAACAACTCATTATTTCTCTCTTTTGTCTTTGCAGGATCAATACCGCTTCCTGTATTCGGTAATGGAGGAGCACGTGACCAGAATAGAGAAGAGCAACAGGTGGTGCGTCGAACCAATTGCCTCGTCGCCTCTGCAGAAGACCTTCACCTGCTCAGACGACAACGCGGAGGATCAAATCAAGATGGCGGAGGGCAGGGGGAAGAAGGTGAAGCGACCTTTGGCAAGGAAGGGACAGAAGGGTCGCAGAGTCCGAACAGAGGAGCAGGAGGAGGAGGAGGAGGATACTTGTAGGCGGCCCGAGTGGGGATCTGAAGCCCCCATCTTTACGAGGGAAGGGCCCTGGATATCGCCCGACAAAGACGGAATATGCCATTCCCAGGGCGGAAAGAGGGCAGACGCCAAGCGGAAATTCGACCTTGACCTTCGGGTTCAGTCAAGGCCGCAGCAGCTACCGGAAAAGCAACAAAGCACCGCCGACGACGACGATTCGAAGTCACGTGACCGCTCCTGCCGGCGCTACGGTCGGCGACCGTCGCCTCATCTGTCGGCGTCGAGCACCAGCTGGGAGGGAAAGGTCAGGCACGTGCCGCCCTCCCCCGGCGGCGGCGGCTCCCGCACCGGATGCGTGTGCGAAATGGTGCCGGAAAAAGACACTGTGTGCGATAAGATTTCGAAGCCTGCTGCTGCTGCTGCTGCTGCTGCCACCAAGACACTTTTGAGACCTTGTTCGCCCGCTGCTGCTGCTGCTGCTTCTATCTGTTCGCCACCGCCAGAATCTGATGTACGAGGGAGGACCGCTTTGGGGTCAGGCAAAGGTCAGATCTGCGCAGGTTTTCCTTCGCGGCAGGCTTCTAAGACGACTGGAGTCTGCGAACCGGAGCAAAGGCCTGAACCGGGGCGTCGGGTACACTTGAAACCCATTGCCGCCGCCGCCGCTTCGTCGACTTGCTCCGATCGGCGGACGGCGAGACTGAAAGCGGAGAAAGACGTCGATGCGCCGCCCGCCAAGCGACCGTCGCCGACAAGGTTACGCGCATCCTCTCCTCCTTCTCCGGCCAGGAGAAGATCGCCGCCGAGACAGACGACGAAGACGAAGAAGACGCAGTCGAGACAGAAGGTCGTCTCGTCTTCGTCGGAAAACGAAGACACGTATACTGGCGTCAGGAAGACTAGGAGATCGCCGGCAAGACGGAGCAACTCTCTGCGGCGCCCGCAACGACGGACCAAGACATCGCCGGCGAGACGAAACTCCGCCGACGAAGAAGACACCGGGTCCCGCCTGGCTCCACCGCCCCCCGCCGCCGCCGCCGCCCCGGAGAAATACGGAAGCTTCCACCACCAGGAGGCGTCGTGCAAGTCCAAAACTCCGTCTTCGGTCGGTGGCAATGACGTCACGAAGAAGAGGACGACGACGACGACGTCAGCGGCGGTGTCACGTGACGAGGAATGCGGATCTTCGAAGAGGACGGACATCTCGCAGCAGATGGAAGGCGGCGGCATGGTCGACCTGGGACGACCGCAGTTCTGTTCCACTCCGTTGACGTCGCCGCAGGGGGAGACGGAGGGCGGCAGCGCCCAGGTGCCGGCGTCGACGCCCAGGGCCGCCAAGGGTGCAGTGCGCAGCGGTCGATCTCGCAGCAGGCGGAGGGGACGCAGCCCGGTCAAGGCGTCCACCGCCGGCAGTGGGTCCGGTCGGTCGCCGTCTAAGGGACCGCCGGCGACCTCGAGGGATCGCAGTCAGTCGCGGCCAAGGCACCCTTCTTCTTCTTCGCCGCCGCCGCCGCCGCGGAAGTCGTCGGTGAAATCGAGAACGAGATCAGGATCGCGAAAACGGGCTTCGTCACGTGGCTCGACGGGGGCGGGCGCGTCGCCGAAACGATCGCCTCGCGGTGACGTCACAGCGCCGAAGTCTCGGACCAAAGGCGGGAAAGATGACAGAGATCCGTCCTCCTCCGCGCAGCGTCCGGATCCGACCTCCGACTGCCGAAGGCCAACTAAGGACAGGGATCGTCCGGTCGCTGCTTCTTCCGCCGCCGGAAATACGTCTCCGAAAAAGGCGCTAAGGCAACCGGAACCGGAAGCAAAGGCGAAAGAACGTTGTAATGCGGCTTTGGCCTTGAAATCCGTCGAGAGAGGGCTGCTTCGTCCGGAAACTGGCGCGGCATCGATCGAACGACTCCCGTCGTTGGCAATCTGCCAGAGCGAAAGCGTCTCCGATCAGGACAGAAGAAGCGCGTCTTTGAATCCGTTGCCGGTGACGTCGTCCTCTCAACGGAGGCTCCTCCTGGATTCGACCGAGTCCGGACCGTTGCATACCGGAAGCAGCGGATCCAAGGAATGTACGAAGCATCCGGCGTCCCGAGATCCGTCGAGACCGCTGTCCAACATCCGGAGCAGCGGTTCTGTGACGAAGGCAGGTCCAGCGAGGCAGCTGAACGTCGCGCAGCAGACGACGACAAAGGCCCCTGGAAAACTGTTCTTCCTGGAACCGAAGAAACAGGACATCCGTTCATCGGCTGAACTTACGGGACTCGATCCCGCTCCTCTTCCTCCTCCTCCTCCTCCTCTCCCACCACAGCCGCTGACACCAGCGGGGAGTCGGGAATGTGCCGAGTCGGCAAAAGGTCCGCGCCCGGGCAGCGGCATCAGGGACAGACCCTCCGAAGGTGAAATGTCTATCGACGATGAGCTATTCGGGGTGGAGAGGAACAGGTCGTGGGGAGAGATACGCCGCTGTATTCGAGAAGCGAAACCGGAGACGACAGAGACCCCGGCGAGGGCGACACAGGGAGGAGGAGGAGGAGGCAGTAGCCCCAAGTCACAGCAGCAGCAGCAGCAGCAGCAGTCGTCGAGCAGCGCCATAGCTAGCCCGACCTGTCCCGAAGCGAGTCACTGTCGCAGTCAGTGTTTCAACGCCACCGGTTACGACATTCCCTACATCGACGAATCGTCGTCGGCCACTTCGACGCCTGGAATTCAGCAGAAAACGAAACCGAAACCATTCTAGATCCAGCAGAAAACGAAACCGAAACCATTCTAGATCCACCTGCAAATAACTCACCTGAGTACAACTTCGTTATCGCTATTGACGTTATATTTTCACAAGATTCTTAATTATTGTTAAACTACAGTTGATACCATTTGTGTGGATGTATTATATGCTTATAAATAACAATATTATACATATATACAGTGGAACTTCGTTATAACGTACTTAGAGGGGTCTGTGAAATTTAGCCCGTTATATCCGAGGTACGTTTTATCCACTACCATCTATAATACGGTAGCGCACCACATACATTGCGAATTTGCGATATGTTATAATTGAGAATAATATTATTGAAGTGGCACTATATTTTGGAAATCAGTAGGCCTATAACCTCAACAAATTTTGTGCAGAGTTTTATAAAGACTTTATCCACATTAATAAATTAATTAATTAAAACACAAAATATGCTAATTTCAGTCTAATCCAATCGTACAGTTTACGAGAGATGAATTTTTTTAAAAGTTTGAAACGACCAACGAAAGTTTCCACAATGGGAAAATCACCATATATATATATATATATATATATATATATATATATATATATATATATATATATATATATATATATATATATATATATATATATATATATATATATATATTCTGCCACTGTAGCTTTCAATCTGAAGTAATATGTTAATATATTTGTATTAAAGTATATCTTTCGGTCTGTGTTGTCTGATTCTTGTTCTAATTTTGAAAATGATTTTAGCAAAAAAGGAAGTTGCACGAATTTTAGATTTTTCCCAAACCAATAAATATCTTTCGGAATATCTTTTGGCATTGATATACCAACCCCTATTCCTTTCGACTTCCCTAGCCTAGCCCCTCAAAAAGTGAGAGGGCTCGAGAAGTTGAGCCTAGCTGTCCAATACATGTAGAAGTTTGGCATGTCTACTATGGCATGTCTGTCTGCGTGTCCCATCCATGGGCCATCACATACGTCTTCTGCAATTTATCACAAGTATATATATATATATATATATATATATAATTTATTTATCTACCAACCGATTACCGATTATATATATATATACAGTATATAATATATATATGTATATAATAAGCGCTCTCTCTCTATCTCCTTTAGATCCGGAACCCTGAAGTAGCAAGGAATCAAACGAAAGTGATAAAGCCTCGAATAGTTTTGGTCGCTGGGTGGCGCTCTAATTTGTTTGCGGCGTTCGCAGACGGCATCCATCGATCACGGCAGACGACGACGACGACGACGATCGCCGCATGCATAGCGGGCGGGGGCGGCGGGGGTGGGTGGGGGGAGGGCTCGGCGAGGCAGACGGACGGCGCGCGGACGCGAAAGAGACGCGGCTTAACACCTAACGCCGGGCACGGATCATCATCGACTGGGGAGAATCCCGTTTCCTCTCTCTCTCTCAAATGATAGATAGCTAGATATAGATCACCGCAACGCAGATACCTTCTAAGATACTGCATATATATATATATATATATATATATATATATATATATACATCGGGTGTGATTTATGGCGGCCGGAGAGGCAGAAGATGGCGCCATTTTGTGCCTCTGCTTTGCTCCCTGGATGGGTGCCCTCCCTCCCTCCCTCCTCTGTCCGTTCCGGTCTGTCGCTCCCTTAGTAATCCCAGGCGAAAGGCAATCATTATTTGGTGTTGGGGTGGGGGGGGGTTGGGGTGGGAGGCCGGGACGACTGCCGGCGGGTGGCGGCGCCAGTCCCCCGCTGCGAAAGGAATCGAGCGCCGCTTTGAAGGACGCCTGGGCGTGGAGAGGGAGAGGGTGGATGGGTCCCCCAATGCCTCGCCGCCGTCTGCCACTGTAGATCGATCTCTTTTATAAAAAAAATCGCGGGCGTTATTTGCGACTTCGACTTATAGGTAGGTACAGTAGGGCTTCGTTATAACGGACTCGGTTATGGCGCTTACTCAGTTATAATTCAACGTGTATGCGGTCCCGCGGTGATCCGCTACCGTATTGGATATAACGTACCTCGGCTCATCATAAGATACTCAATTTAAGTGGCCCGCTATATAGAAGTACGTTATATAAGGAAGTTCTGTAGCTGTAATATTAACATTTGTGATTGTAGAAAAAGAGCTGCGTAAGTCCGAAAGCAGAGGAGATGGATAACTTTGGTCGATTGAGAGAAGTCAGTCTCTGCACAGAAAGGAAAAACAGCTTCTATTATTGAATAAAACAATCCGTATAAGACATACATGCATCTATAATTTAGGTTTACAAAAAGACTTATATGCGCAATAATTAATATTCAATATACCGCTTCAACCGACCAATCACTGTCGACTACGCTAATCTATAGCCCTTCTGAAATTTCCCCAAAAACAGGCGCTATATAAATGGCTTGTTACCTGAGTGACATCGAAATACTGTACATTACAATCGTACGGATTTTTCCCTATAATTCCACTGATTCTGTCTGCAGCAACAATCAGCTGCCCTCAACATTTCTAATCTCATCACATACAGGGTGGCGCAAAAATACCGGACTAGCCACATTAGGTTTGGCATTTAATATAGTCCGATTTTTTGCGCCACCCTTTATATTAATTTATTTATTTATTTACTGTATTTATTTATTTACTGTACTGAGCTGAAAGTCATTTAAAATCATATACAGAATGACGCGCAACGGATTGTGTATTTCAGTAAACATAGCCCCTACAGTAATTAGCTTATATAGAGTACAGTAAAACTGATGCGCCGACTTAACTAATGCGTGATGTTAATTAGACGAGCCATTGAGACCCGCTATATGAACCTCTCTCTCTGTCTAGATTCCCTGCCTATCAATGGCTATACTACAATCTAATTGCATTTTTGGTGGGGGTGAGGTGTGGGGTGGGATTGGGGGGGGGGGGGTAGAATTCGGTCCGAAATTCGACCGCTATATTTCGCGTTACTCGATCGGCCTTTAAAGTCTTTTTCAGGCGGGGATCAACGATTTCAAGAATCCCACCCCACACCCTCACCCCCACCAAAATGCATACAAGAACAATCAACAAAAACAGACCCCCTCCGCCGCCGCCGCCGCCGCCGCCGCCGCCGCCGGAACAGCCGGGGCTGGTGGGGGGAGGGGGAGGGGGGTAGTTTCTGGTCACGAGGGTCCGTCGTCATCCGATCAGGCGGCGGCCGGAAACTGGATCCAAAACCGGAACACTACGGACCTCGGTCGTGACCTCGGGAAATCTGCATAATTATTCGCCACCAGATACGGACAGCCAAAAACGAACTCAACATCGTGTGCATATATATATATATATATATATATATATATATATATATATATATATATATATATATATATATATATATATATATTCAAGAATTGTGCATAAATAATATACACTGTGTCCGGAAAAATGGGAACCCATAAACATATCGCAATAATTACCTCGAAATTGCCTCGATTCACACTAAATTGTAAACACACACAAAGACACATCTATTTGCGTCATTAGAGCAAGATTTTATTAGAATTCGTTTGAGCGATTTGTAACAATTACGGTCAGCTGATTACAGATTACAGTTTTCTGTATATTTATTGGCTGACGTCATTTTCTACGTCATTGAGTCTGTTGACAAAACAAAATGCTTTCAAATGAAGATGAAATTCAGAAGATCACATTCAATCTAATTTTATATTAGAATTGGAATGAGGTCTGGAATAAACAATTACTGTATAAATACTGTAATTAACATTGGTTTTTCACAAGGAATCCATTTTTTCCGGACACAACGTATAGGCGTATATATATATATATATATATATATATATATATATATATATATATATATATATATATATATATATATATATATATATATATATGGGTTAAACGTTTAGTTACAAGTTGAGCAGTGTGGTTGATGCGATTTTTGATGCATTATACATGCAGCAGATTAAGCGCTTGAGGTCATCTGAATTGACTGATTGGCCCCATTAGTGTCAATTGACCCTGTAATGCCGTCTACGCACGGGGTTCAAATTAGAAACGCTACTTTAGTAGCGGTGGACAGATAGGCCCTTAATAATAATAATAATAATAATAATAATAATAATAATAATAATAATAATAATAATAATAATAATAATAATAATAATAATAATAATAATAATAATAATAATAATAATAATAATAATAATAATAATAATAATAATAATAATAATAATAATAATAATAATAATAATAATAATAAAAAACTTTTTAAGGTCTATCTTTCAAGGGCCCATCAGCCCCATCCCAGAAAATGTTATGTGAAGTTTTTATTTTGACACGCCAACAAAATCATTAAGATTCTAATGGGGCTTTAATTATACACCAGTTTTAAGACTTTCGGACCCGCCACTGACAGTAATACACTGTTTAGATGTTGTGCCTTCATGATATACATTATAGGCTGCAAACGGGTAAGAATTGGATCGAAAATTGCAGTTCCTATAAATGACTTGACATTGTGCTATTTTTCCTGCATGGTGTTTTTATAATACATTGAAATACCTGCAATGGCTTTTACATTGACACGCATGGCTCTTGTATTGAAGTACCGCTGCATGTTCTTGGTACCTGTTCTTGCATTGATCTTAAATGTTTTCCTGAACTAACAGATTAATTGCGCTGGCAGAACAGTGGCGGCTCCAGGGTTTGGCAAGTGGGAGGCCGTTTAGGTGGCAACTTCTAATCATGGGGGCCAACCATTTGTTGTTAGGTATGTAGTATTAAGTATAGGGTCCCAAAGAGGGCCATTGGGGGGGGCAGGCACTCAATAGGGGCACGGGCCCCCCCCCCTGTGGAGCCGCCACTATGGCAGTATAGCTTCTAAAGCACTCATTCAATTAATTGTTAATTTCTCTTTAATGAGGCGAAAATTATCGTACGGCACTTCATAAATAACATAATGAGTTTAAAATCGAGTAAAAGCATTGACTCCAAGACCACCCCCCAAAGCAATTGCACGCCTTCCGAAGTCTTCACTTAATTATAAGTTTCCAGATATACAACATTCAACGGATCGTAAAGATCTTTGGAGCCGAAATATGTATACTCCCCTGTTGGTAAGCCTATAAATGCTGGCGGCGCCACTCTCATTAGCTGGCTGGATATTTCTGAAAAGCTGTGGCGGGGCGGGCGGGGGCGGGGGTAACTGACAGATACCGTTCCAAGATTTTCGACGTCCAGCAGAGACGTTGAACTGTCCAACCCCAGATCATATCACCTCTGCAGAATCATGGCCTGTCTCTCGGAAAAAAATGCTCTCGGAAAAAAATGCTCTCGGAAAAAAATGCTCTCGGAAAAAAATGCTCTCGGAAAAAAATGCTCTCGGAAAAAAATGCTCTCGGAAAAAAATGCTCTCGGAAAAAATGGCCAGAAATGTTGAAATCAGAGCTGGGAGAATGCTTAAAGCACCATGAGACAGAAACAGAGATACAGATACAGACGGACGGAAAGAGACAGAGACAGACACAAAGATATAAAGAGGCAGGCAGACAGAGAAAGAGATAGAGAGGGCGAAAGAAAGAGATGAAGAGACATGAGAGCGAAAGTGAGAAAGAGAGACAGAGAGAATGAGGAGACGGAAAAGGAGTACGACGAAGAAGAGGCGGAGGAGGAGGAGGAGAAGGAGAAGACGGAAGAAGAGGAGAAGAAGTAGGAGTGGTGTGTGTGTGTGTAAGTGTCTCTGAGTCGGAGGAGAGAATTAAGTGGGCGCCAACGGGGTGGCGGCTAAGTCAGACGGATCGATTACCACGGACGAACCTTCTTCCCACTTAACGCCAGACTCCGCTCATCGCCTTCCGACTTCATCCATCACCTGTGCCCCCCTCCACCCCAGGGCCACCACCTTCTTCTCCTCCTTCTGCGTCAAACGGGTTTCTCGCATATGCAGCGGTAACACCTACCTCGTCGCAGACCTTGCTCCGCCCTCTGTACGACGTCATGAGATCTCTGGACACGCCCTCAGATGAACGTATGCAAAGGCAAACGAAGACTGGAGTTCGTCTCAATGCAGAAACGATTCTTCTAAATAAACTCATTAACCCCTTAACCGTGTATTTAACTGTAACTAAATGTAAAATGAACGGATATATCCGGGATCCCCAGTTAAGGGGTTAAAAGACCGACTCGTGTCTATTAGCAGTTCTATATCAAAGCCTGTTGGTTTTCCAAGACTTCTTCTTCTCTTTTTCTTCGTCTGCCGTGTATTGCTACGTTAGCGACCATGGATTTCCACTCTTCTCTGTTTCTGGTTTACCTTATCAGTTTGATATTGTCTCTTATTGCTTCTCTTAGGCTGTTTGCATAGTCTTAATTCGTTTCATCACTCTTCTGGATTTTTGCATATCTATAGCCTACTGTAGCACTAGCATTGTCCAATTTCAAACAGGCTATCAATTTTATAATATTTTGTGGTCTATAAAGTCTGTAATAGAAGAAACCAGCTCTATTAAGCGCCATCTTATCTCTCGATTGATTTTCTAGACATTTGACAGAGAATAAATAGATTTCTGAAAGACTTTGTATAGTGTCGTTTCAAATGGCTCATTATTTTTCGTGGCATTTCGAAAGCTCTAGAAAAAAATTGAGACAGAATATATTGACAATTCTAGTACGATTTGACACAGCAAAGATGGGGACACAAGAATATGTGGTTTTTATTCGTTTCGTCACTCTTCTGAATTTGTGCATATCTATTAAAGCCTACTGTAGCACTAGTCCTTGCATTGTCCAATTTCAAACAGGCCATGTTGGCCCACCCAATATTTGGCTTGAGGCGCCCTCCATGTTGTATACTGTACTTTATTCTCTGTCTTCCTCTTTACAAAGTAGTTCGCCATAAGTTAATGTGTCAAATAGCAGCTATATAAATGGTCCGCCTTTGGGAAGGGGTTTTCGTTGACGTGATCTCTCTGTAGGAAAATCCCTGTATTCCGGTCTCTCTACGATAAGGATTTCTCTTTCGTTGAATTTCTGATTTGATTTAGCGATGCCTATGGTAGTGTGTGTGTGTGTGTCTGTGTGTCTATGTGCATGTGTGTATGTCTAATCTTCTCAAAGGTAGTGTGTGTGTGTGTGTCTCTGTGTGTGTGTGTGTGTGTACGTCAGACTTAAAGGTCACACAACGGTATTTGAATGCGGCGATGGTTAATGCTGTCTGTCTGTCTGTCTCTCTCAGTCGATCTCTCTCTGTCTCTCTTTCTGTGTATCTCTGTGTATCTCTGTGTATCTGTCTATCTGTCTCCCTGTCTCTGCCTCTGTTTCTGTCTGTCTGTCTGTCTCTCTCTCTCCCCCCCTCTCTCTCTCTCACCCTCCCTCTCTCCGGCGGCGGCCGAGGGGCAGCCTAATTGAGCGTTCGGCCGAAGCAGCGCAGCGTCCATGCATCGGTCGGTCGCCATTTCAGTCGGAGAGGCACCAGAGGAAGTCAAAACACACCATTACGGAAAACGGCGAAACATTTCAGTAAGACATCGAATTCTATCAAAATCACCGACGACCCGAACGAACGCAGCGGCGGCGGGGGCGGGGAGGGGGGACGGGGAAGAGAGGGGTAAAGTGCACCCTCTGCATGGACCCCCTCCTCCCAACCTGGTGGCTTCTGTTCAACTTCAGTTTCGCCGCCCGGATGATGATTATGAGACTATAAGTCAATTTATTTCAGCTGTCTTCCATCTTCTTTCGCTCAGCAGCAGCAGCAGCAGCAATATCATCCAGGCCATTAGCAGTATAGGGCGGCGTCTATTAGTGTGGTGCTGGACTGCTGGTCGTACACTTTGGCGCGGCGCCCAAACGGAAGTATGTTTTGCAAAGACGCCGCCGCCGCCGCCGCCGACGTCGTCTACTCGGCAGCAGATAAACTACTGACCAAGGGCAGCATCGAAGGAGGAAGGCCGTCGCAAGATCCGTAAACCATCACTTTTCTTCCTATATACGAGCTTTTTGGAGAACCGGTTTATATTCTGCTAATAATTGCCGCAATTTTTTTGAATTAACGCCCCCCCCCCCAAGTGCCTATACTTCCAGTCTGGAGTCGGATGGATAAATAAAAATCAACATTTTAACCCCCCTCCTCACTAAGGGGCCACACATCCCCACGCCACCCCACCCTCAGCATCTCATGCATATCAAGCGTTGATCGCATCCCAGTTATTCGCTCCAATCTTTCGTCCATATTCTCTGCTTCCCTGTCCCCCTTAAATCCGTCTGCAGAAGCATTTCGGACACCCCCACCACTCCGGCCACCTTTCCTGCCTTCCTTTCGATTCCTCTCAGCTTGTTTTCAGTTCTTCTTCTTCTTCTTCTTCTTCTTCTTCTTCTTCTTCTTCTTCTTCTTCTTCTTCTTCTTCTTCTTCTTCTTCTTCTTCTTCTTCTTCTTCTTCTTCTTCTGCCGAAAACACGGCAACAGTATCCGGTAACAAAGCCTTGACCCCCACCCCACCCCCTTATTTCCCATCCCTACGCCAGCTTCTATTCTTTCCCCTTCGTTTAACCTTTGAACTGCTACGCTGGCTTCAAGCAGCAACCAGCTGTTCACACGAATATACACATACACTATACTCCTCAAAAACACTTGCAATGAATATATATATATATATATATATATATATATATATATATACTGTATCCCTATAAAAGTCTCGCATTCTATTGGATTTTTATATGAATGGTCGTCAGAACAATGAACAATTGTCGCATTTTGTGTTTCAAAATAGAAAATAGCTTTAGGCTTATATAGGCCGACTGCAATGCGCACGCTCTTAGTATACACTTGTTTTTAAAAAATTAAAATCCGAGTTAATGGGATCTTACTGTACAAAGAAAGAATCTCCGACACACACACACACACACACATACACACGCACATTACACTCTGCTGAAGGTGTACAAAGATATTACAAAGAGTAAGCTTATTTATTACACTGAAACTGTACCATGCATTTTGTAGCCAAAAATAGATGTTTACCTTTTCAGGTTTGAAGTTTCGGCGGATAATACGTGACGTCATAAAGTGATATTATATAGCGCCTGTTTATTCAGGTTTAATGAACAAACCACGTGACTCTTGTGGATAGAAAAAAGTCTTATTACTGATATGATGAATACATTGAAATTAAATGATTTAAAGAGCAGATCGTGTTCAGTAAATCCTACTTTACCTTATCTTGCATTACAGCGATATGCATGTATAGGCCTATATACAGAAGCTAATCTATCAAGATCTATACAGGGTTTAATCTAGGCCCTTTCAGGGGGAATTGCCCTTCCACCTGCCCCTGGAAATTTCAAATGTCCCGGAAATATTGGCATACTATATCAACTTACAGTGCTCTCCCAGTCTCCCAGGCCCCCTAGCTGATTTCCCCCGGCCTTGTCAGTTCCCCTCCCCCCGTAGTCCAAGAGTCTAGATTAGCCACTGGATTTATATTAGTTGACTTCCTAAGTGAAGCCTTGAAAGATGATAATTATTAAAAAGTAATCACATATTTATTTTAAGACTAACTGACAAAATGTTGGACAGTTTCTTTAGCAATGAAGACGCATTCAATTTCAAATAGAATGGCAAACTGTTTGAAATAAATAATTCTTAAGGGATTCACTTTAATTTACAAAATTCAACTCTCTGATATTGAAATCGGCGAAATTCAACTATTGACGACAGAGGCGGCCCACTGAGGAAAGCCCGAGGACCAGTTCCCCTATTGAATGCCTGCCACCCTCTCCCCTCATTGACCCAATATTTCAGTGCACTAATTCTAAGCAACCAAACTAGTCCAGGTTTGTAAAAAATAGTTGGCCATATGCTTAGAACTAGAACCCCCCCCCCACCCCACTTGTCAAAATCTGAAGCCGCCACTGATCTGCCACTGCATGGTCGGTCATTTAGAAATGATATCCAGTCATTAATTAATTAATTAATTAATTAATTAATTAATTCGGAAACGTGGCATTTTCTTTAGATTCGATTCATCAATAAGAGATCCGTATGCGAGGAATTTAAGGCGTTTCGTTCCGATCGCATGGCGCCGTGATATCGTTCGTGAATCGCCGACGGGAGTGAAGCGGTCAACGGGAATGGATACGTCCGCGAAGAATGAAATCCGGCTGCTGCTGCTGCTGC
Organism: Metaphire vulgaris; assembly: GCA_018105865.1. Classification (NCBI taxonomy): domain Eukaryota; kingdom Metazoa; phylum Annelida; class Clitellata; order Crassiclitellata; family Megascolecidae; genus Metaphire; species Metaphire vulgaris. Next base: position 903,630 of record CM030852.1, read on the forward strand.
TGCTGCTGCTGCTGTTGCAGCTGCGGTGGCAAACCCGTAGATGGAAAACGGAGCAGCTGCTGCTGCTGCGGCGGCGGCGGCTGGACCGATCGCGGACCTGGACGCCATCTTGATCTTTTCCAGTTCCGCTTCCTGGAGTCGCTTGGACTTGGCGCGACGGTTCTGGAACCAGATCTTCACCTGGGTTTCGGTGAGACTGAGCGAGGCGGAGAACTCCGCCCGCTCCGCTATCGACAGGTACTGACGGTCGCGGAACTTTCGCTCGAGCGCCAACAGCTGCTGAGTGGTGAACGGAGTGCGCGGCTTCCGGTTCGATTTGTGCTTTCGCAGGAGACATTTGTGCGGACTGAGACGCGCGGCCCCTAGCAACGAACCGGCTCCTATAGAACCGCCATAAAAAATTAAGCCCAATATTAGGAGAGAAAAATTAAAAATATAATATAAACACTTACGTAAACTCGAATGGAAAAAGTGGGGCCAGTCCTATATATGTATAGCCTACACCTCCCCTTCCCTACGTCAAAAAGGGGGACGGGGCTCGAGTCTGGAGGTTTAGTAGAAGCCTACTTCTATGATAATATGAAATTAACTTAACACTGCAGTATATATATATATATATATATATATAGTATATATATACACAGTATATATATATGTATAATTGTATATGTATATATAATTATAAATGATATGTACAGTATATATACACACTCACGAGCAGCAATGGAGCTGTGAAAATTGGACGAGTCCAGCCAGGGAAATCCGATGCTGCGACAGGGCCATTTGGCATGCACGGGAGAGATCGCCGTCGTCGTCGTCGTCGTCCTAAGGCCGACGGGGAACGAGGCCGCCTCCTCCTGCGCCGGCGGAAAACGGCGGCTCTGAGGGGACGGTGAGGCCGGACGCGGCGACGGAGAACGGTCGCCGGTTTCCGGTGCGCCGGAAATGTCGTCAGGAAACAATTCGTCGCCGGAATTCGACGATTCGTCGCTCGAGCGAGCGACTTCCGGTTCCACGGAGGAATCGGTCACGTGTTCAACATCCTCGTCGTCGTCGTCATCATCGTCATCGTCAACGTCATCATTTTGTGTTAATTCGAAGGAGTTGTTCTCAGCCGGCTTCGCCTCCTCCTCCTCTTCCTTTTCGGTCGATTTCCGGCGACCGCTGCTAAGTATGACGTCGACGGTGAAAGACGACGCTGACGTCATGATCGTCGGCTTTGAACTGGAACCGCCGGAAACGGAAATCCCGGATTCCGGAAGCCGCGACCGAGACGACGACATGTCCGGATCGTCGTTGGGATTCGATCCCATTCTCCTCGTCCTGGAAGAGCGCCACCCGTCCTTGGCCATGATGGCCGCAACGCTGAACGGCAGGACCTCGGTCGTCGAGGGGCGAGGCAGTGGTGGTCCATCCCCTAGTCCCGGGTGGTTCGACCGCCTCGGGTCCAGGTCGGAATCGAGGTAGCAGCGAGTAGAGGAAAGACCCCGAGATAGGGCCATAGTGTTGCCGCAGTTCTTTTTACAGCGTCTGTTCCTATGGAGACGGAAGTGAATTCGTTCGATTCATAGCTTTTCGGTGCTTAAAAAAGGCGCCTAACGAAGTCGAAGCGAAAATCGATTTCAATGATTAGCCTCCTCTCTCTCCGTACTCTTAACATTCCGGCGTAATTGCTCGCCGCCCAGGGCTGAGAGCTCGGTGGGCGGAGCTTCGGCTATCTCCTGTTCTTCTGATTGGCGAAACGCTGCCGTTGATTGACAGCTGTCTGTCAGATGTTCGGGGAAATCGGCAGACGATCGCGGGTTGACTTTTCCACAGACAGCGACGAGACAATGAGACAATGAGAGAGAGAGAGAGAGAGAGAGAGAGAGAGAGAGAGAGAGAGAGAGAGAGAGAGAGAGAAGAGAAGAAACACACATATACAAGCAAAGCACTCACGTACTCGCATGCATGCATATATATATATATATATATATATATATATATATATATATATACTAAAGTCATAGAAGTGAAAAACTTCGAGCATTTAGAGTAAACGCATATGGAGAGGGGGCCCGAGGGAGACAAAAGATTTCTCGGAAATCTTCGACGACAATATTTCCAAACTTACGCAACAGAAGACATACACAGATTTAAAATTTAAAAATTCTTCAAAAGTCAACTACCCACTCCCACACACAAATACACCCCACCACCACCACCACCACAATCACCACCACCACCACCCCTAACCCCACACACAGACGCACATGCAGGAGTGTTACAGGCAGGCGCAGTTTATCGTTCAGTGTAAATACTGATATAATTGTCGGCTAATTGTAAGAGATCTCCCGACGAAAAACGGCGATAACATCTATTGTAGGACCTCCGAAAGAGACACGACAAACTGGCGCCACATAAATGATTTATCGCCATTCACCTCTGCGCCCAACAGAAGAAGCAACAAAAACGCCTGTCAGGTATAGTATATATATAGTATATATATATACTATAAATATACTATATATATGGTGTATATATATATATATATATATATATATATATATATATATAGCCTAGTGCTAAAACTAGCCAGGGCTATATTTCTGAAACCTGAAGATTGCTGTTCTAATAAACACAAACTTTATATACATTATATATACAGTATATATATATATATATATATATATATATATATATATATCCTCAGGAACTAAGTACCGAGGGCATAAAAATATAGGATATAAATGTGTATGTGTTCATATGATTGCCTAGATATATGTAAGTTGCTAATGTCCGCCCCTCGTAAACATGAACATGAAATGCAGTACTATAGGCCTACATGTGAGCTTATATTTTATCCTGTTATGTTATGTTCATCTGCGCACTGAAATGACTGCGCTATAATATATCTCGAAGTTGCTTGATATGCCCCGGGGTACATAAGTTACCCCACAAGGGGTCTCTTTGGCCGAGGGGGTGGGTGGAACGAAAGAGGGAGGGAGAAGATAAGACGGGACTTTAATTAACTGTCTCCGGTTCGAAGCCTTAACCCGTTCAATTCAGTGAGGAAAAACTTTGCAGTAATTCATCGATTGTTGAGGCACAGCATGCGTCGCTGTTTCTCCGTATCATGTTACACGTCACTCCGTGACGTCGGACACGCATTGGGGGTTGGCGACAATTGACGCCCGGCCGCGCGGTAGCTTTGTCTCGATCGAAAACGGTCGTTCATAGACGTTCGTCTGTTCGCCGTTCATCGTCGCCTTCAAACCATGAACAAAGATGAACAGCGGCGCGTCGGGGGGAGGGATGGGGGAGGCATACTACGTATACAAAATTTCGTTTTAGTAATGCGTGGGAAAGAGAGGAAAGGAGAGAGAGCCCCCATCAATTACAGACCCAAAAGATCGAATAGTTTTTCACTCATATAGCTGCCCCTCAACCCCCACTCCCTCCCCACACCTCCCACCCCCTCTCCCGCCCCCATCCCAGTTTGTTTAATCGCCTCGTCGCGTCGTACAAAGCATCGAATGATCGGTTTTAATTGCTCCCCGTTGAATTCTGACACTTTGGGGTCCACCCCTGCCCCCATCTCCTACCTCCCACCCCCGCCCAAAATCGACTCACTGGAGGTCCCGTTCGGCAGGATAGCGATTTCGCTTTTTCAAGGTAGAGCAGCTATACATGTATAGCATTTGGCCATGCACGGCACAATGCATGGGAATCCGTTGCAGCATATATACTGTAGTCCTATCCACGCATTGTGTGTCTGCATTATGTGGTCGGTGAGAGACATAGACATAGGCTCCGGCGAATGAAAGAAATGTTGCGCTATTATTTGAATCGTTCGTTGATTCTGTGTTGACGAGAACTCAATTGTCGGAATACTGAACAAATCAATTGTGTGCATAAGTCAATTAGAAAACATTTCAACCCACGGAAAGCCGACAATTATAAATACCCACACACACACACATAAATATACACAAAATTATATATATATATATATATATATATATATATATATATATATATATATATAGTTTTCTGTTGAATGTTTGTTGCCACTCTGAAAGATATTAAAATAAATCATGAATATAGGCATAGAAGACGCCTGCCTTTGTGCAGTATAGGTTATAGTCTGTTATAAAGCTTTGTTGTAAAAAGAAAATTGCTAAAAACGTTAAAAAAGCAACAGTTTGAATTTTCGGAAATGCTTATCTAATTAGAAAGGATGGATTGGAAAAGCTCGCCATGCCAGCAAAAATAGAGGGAAAAAGAGCAAGAGGACGACAAAGAATAAGGTATGCAGACAGCCTAAGCAGGGACGTAGCCAGGATTTTAGGTTGGGGGGGCTGAAGCCCAAGATTCCCCCTGCGCAACTCCTTCCCTCCAGGGATATCCTCCCATCTGAGACCGACATGTGTTCTATGTTGTACCGCGACTGACATATATTTGTGCTGTGGTGTATCTTAAAATTGATACTCTGTTTGACACTGGACTGTGTAAGGACAATTCCTACAATATAGGACTATAGGTTATAGATATGCAAAAATTCAGAAGAGTGATGAAACAAATTATATCCACATTTTTTTGTGTCCCCATCTTCATTGCATGAAATCGTGCTAGAATAATCAGTATATTCTGTCTCAATTTTATTTTAGAGCGTTCGAAATGCCACGAAAAATGGTCAACTATTTAAATCGACATATATAAAGTCTTTCAGAAATCTGTTCTCTGTCAAATGACTACAAAGTCGATCGAGAGATAAGAGGAGAGGCTCTTAAGATAGCTAGTTTCGTGTATCACAGGTTTTACAGACCACAAGAATATTATAAAAATGATACCCTGTTTGACATTGGCCTAAAGAAGGACTATCCAGTCGATCAGCAAAGGTGTTTATGGGCTTTTCAATATCCAAGGTAAAATTCTTGTGAGCAAACAAACCTTTAAGCTCGCAAGGCTATTTGGGTTTGAATTCATTTAAGGGGGCTAGCTTCAGGTGGGGGGGCTTGAGCCCCCCAAGCCCATACCTAGCTACGTCCCTGAGCCTAAGTCCTAAGAGAAGCAACAAGAACTAAAGACAACAACAGCAGCAACAACAACAACTTACTACTACTACTACTACTACTACTACTACTACTACTACTACTACTACTACTACTACTGCTACTACTACTACTACTACTGCTGCTGCTGCTGCTACTACTGCTGCTGCTGCTGCTGCTGCTGCTGCTACTGCTACTACTGCTACTACTACTACTGCTGCTGCTACTACTACTACTACTACTGCTGCTACTACTGCTACTACTGCTATTACTACTACTACTACTGCTACTACTACTACTACTACTACTACTACTACTACTACTACTACTACTACTAATGACAATAATAATAATAATAATAATAATAATAATAATAATAATAATAATAATAATAATAATAATAATAATAATGCACTTTTTTAGCACCATTTATAATACTCTAAAGGTATCAATCGATGGTACTTCAAATTCATCAGCAAAAGACCGGGTTGCTCCAGGAATCAGTCAGTGAGAAAGTGAGGCGAAGCTATATATATATATATATATATATATATATATATATGGAGGACATGCTAATTTAATGAGATGTGTTTTAAACCTGGATCGGAAAATAAACAATTTTTTGGAAGATCTGACAGGGTGGGTAAGGAATCTCACACGCCAGCCCCCTTTTGCCTCCAACAAAAAATTCCTGGCGACGCCACTGTGAGAAAGACAATTTTGTTTAGTGCAAGAGTTGTGGACAAATTGGTCAGTTTGGACGAAAAGGTAACACAGTTGAATCAATAAACGGATTAAAAAGCTATATGGGAAAACTAGGCTATTGAATGTAGAGTTATTATTACAAAGTTCTTTTCACACAGGCTAACTCAGCCATCTAAATCACTTGAAATCACATTATTATTATTATTATTAATATTATTATTATTATTATTATTATTATTATTATTTTTATTATTATTATTATTATTATTATTATTATTATTAGTAGTAGTAGTAGTAGTAGTAGTAGTAGTAGTAGTAGTAGTAGTAGTAGTAGTAGTAGTAGTAGTAGTAGTAGTAGTAGTAGTAGTAGTAGTAGTAGTAGTAGTATTTCGTCGCATTTTGAGTAGGCTATCTGATCACGTGATCCATACGATATCATTCCCATGCTTCCACCCCGCTTATGATGCAACAGGCAGACTACAAAGAATCGTCGATATTTTTGCCACCCTGTGAACCCAGGGCGTCGTCACACTCGTTGGCTTCTCGCTTTGACTGCGGTTCTCACAGCTTGTTCGGCCACCCGCCCAGCCCCCTCTCTCCCTCCTCCTCCTTTGACCCTCAATAATAGGCACA
>CM030852.1:917500-962425 GCA_018105865.1 Metaphire vulgaris
ATAACGCTTGTTTGTTTCCGGGGATAAGATCCACTCTTCATTAGCACATGTCTTCTGTCGCTGTGTTTCTCGCTCTCCAAATCGAATTACGAATAGGTGCAGAAATATTAGGCAGAGACCGATCTCTGGTCTTTGAAAGGACGCGGTGCAGGAGGCAAACGACGCCGCCGCCGCCGCCGCCGCCGCCGCCGCCGCCGCCGCCGCCGCCGCCGCCGCCGCCGCCGCCGCCGCCGCCGCCGCCGCCGCCGCCGAAGACTCTTTGAAGGCGTCCAACGTACGCTCGGTCGGTCGGTCGGTCGGTCGGCGAGCGATAATCAAAGTATAGGACAGTTTAACAAACGCGTCAGTTGTTGCATCTGCAGTTTTTTTGCTTTTACCGCATCAAGATAATTCATTCATGGTTGGCGTGTGTGGCTGTGTGCGTGCGTGTGTGTGTGTGTGTCAGGGGCGTAACCAGGAATTTGATTGGGGCGGGGGTATAATGTGATTGGGGGAGGGGGTTTATAACTCTTTAAAAACTTTGAAAATCTTTAAAAAACATTAAAAATTTTAAGGTAGCCACAGACAGACAGATTATAAACTATTCAGCGGTAGTACCTATTTAGAATTATTCTTTTCATTATGACGATGTTACAGTATTACTGATAGTCTAAAACTGCAGCAAAGCGGCGCTACAGAAGTCAATTAATCTTTCGCATCTGTTAATTAAATCATCGAGGTAATTGACGAGACAAAAGACGAAATGCCAAACGACAATATGTCCAAAGTACCACAGGCAACCGAGGTTTTCAACCCTCAGGGGTCAAATAGGTTTCTCAGTAAAATATATCTGCGTGAGAGAGAGAGAGAGAGAGAGAGAGAGAGAGAGAGAGAGAGAGAGAGAGAGAGAGAGGTAGACGTGGAGATTTATAGCAATGGCGTCGTTATTGTTCCGTGTGTTGTCGAGAAAAACAGACTATATTCAGAAAAGGAAACTACTAAAATTATCTTTGCGGGTCAATTGGTCCGAACGAATAATTCCTGAGAAACTAGAAAAAAATTTCTCCACCGTCGAGGCAGGCGGCAGGCAACGAAACGGTCTTTCTCCTGCTCAAATCCTCAGAAGAAAGAATCTCCCCCCTCCCGCCCCCATCCCGTATTAACCGCACCGAACTAACCCGCTTCGTCCACGCAGGAATCAAACGCACCGGAGAAAACCAATACCCATGCCACGCTGTGCACACGCAACAGATCTCATATACGCAGGTTTAACGGAAACGCACAAGATCTGCACCTATTTAAAAATTCAAAGCAACAAGTTTTATTTGAAACAGAAGCCCGCCCTCTAGTGCCAAAGAGAACCCGCTTGGTTGAAGCGGTAATCCATTGAAGCGGCCAGGCATGTAACAGCGGAAATCAATTAAAGTCCTATACTCTCTGAAACGGTTGAAAATGGCTTTGTATTTTTTACAAATAAATTACCAATAGCTGTTTATTTTATTTCTATCAGTAAACCAAACTTTAAGGTTCAAATTTTTACGATTAGTATCCGTTCGTACTATTAAGTTAAACTGCAGATCCAAGACTGTTTTAGAAGAGAACTTAGACACTCGGTAAACCCTCCTGAACCACTTTAAACCTTGTTATCAACAGAGCCGTTGCCAGGGATTTCATTGGGGATAATGTGATTTGGGGGTAAATCTTCAAAAACTTTGAAAATCTTAAAAAACACGCTGAAAATGTTAAGGTAGTCTGATTTGGAGGGGAGGGGTATATACACCGATATACCCCGTCGCTAAGCCCCTGGTTATTATTATTAATATTATTAATATTATTAATATTATTAATATTATTAATATTATTAATATTATTAATATTAATAATAATATTAATAATAATAATATTATTATTATTGTTATTATTATTATTATGAAACAAGTGAATAAGCAGAAAAATAACTTATTCTCAAATTCTTCTCAGCATTAATTGATGTCTCTCGTTCTTTTACAGTCATTGGCGTTATAGTGTGTAGTATGAAATGGCTGGGAGTGCTCTATTTCGAACCCTGTAGATCGAAATTGATAATGCTATTATTGATTATTCTTGCAAAGGTTAAAGCAATGAAGAAGGAACAAGGGGACAATGCGGATTTTGTTGGGGAATTTCTTCAAATGGATTAGATTTTTACATATCTAGGGCCTATATACCTTCTATTCAACAGGCCTTCAATAGGCTTTTTTTTCACAGAGCGAATTAATTATAAAACTTGTTTTTGATGTCTATAAAACCTGTTGCAGGCCTATAATGAACCCGATATCTCAATTAGGAGTAATTATATTCGTGCTGAGGCAATAGGCTGTAGGAAAACAATCACTATCGACGTAATAGGACCACATTAATGGAACCGAAGTATCCCAGCCTAATTTTAAGGGTCAAATTTTTCTCACTAACATTGCAACCCCCACTTCTTAGCAGTGGCGGCTCCACCGGGGGGGCCAGGGGGGCCCGTGCCCCCCCTATCGAGAGCCTGGCCCCCCCAGTGGCCCCCCAGTGGCCCCCCCAGTTGGGACCTTATACTTAATGCTACATACATTAAACAACAAATGGTTGGCCCCCCATGATTAGAAGTTGCCCCCCAACGGCCCCCCCACTTGCCAAATCCTAGAGCCGCCACTGCTTCTTAGACCCATCGGCCGCCACTGCAACAATTACAGTAAAGCCCCGTTAAAACTAACTCCAGTAGCACGGACATTGCCATAGACCTCATATTTGTACTCAACTAATCAATAATTTTTAACTTCTATAGCGCCGCTTCGCAATGCATAGAAGCATCAGCGGACGTCACTGCTTTCTTGTGTCCCGGTAATTAACCGATCACTTGTTAACGGGGCGCTACTGTAGTTTCATTGCGCACATAAAGTGCCGATTCAGAAGTGAAGCAAATGCAAATCGTCCTGTGTTAATTTGCCTCCGTATACGATGTCAACTATTCGTCCGCGTGGACAACAATCTGCACTCATTTGTCCCGGACTAAAACAGCCACGGTCTGATTTAGATATATATATATATATATATATATATATATATATATATATAGTGAGAGAGAGACAGACAGACAGACAGAGAGAGGGAGAGTGCCAAACAGGTCTTAATAGGCTACAGTATCTATAGCGAGCGGTAAGATAAAAAAAACTAAGGTAACTAAACTACAGATGAAAGCCACGAATTGAAAAATAATATGCTAAGATAGATTACGATTTATTCGCAAATACTCGAACCCCAGATCAGAGTCACTTCGTAAACACGGCGCTGGCAGATTTCCCGAAGTATTCGAGATATTACTTTTCCCAATCGCCATCGTGTGCACATACAGCGTACATAGCATGCACTGTACAATGGCAACACTTCATCTAGCGCTGGTTCAACCCAGCAGAAGGGAAGGAATATGACGAGACTCGACGAAGTCAACGCACGTCCTTCCGATCGCGGCGGAAAGGTCGTCCGGTGTGGCGCTATAAAAACGCCGGGGACCCGGTGCTGTTTTCATGGTGCCGCCGTACGGGCAACGACATATCGCACGCGGTAGAGACAGATGCTCCTCGGATCCGAACGATTCCGTTCTCTCGCCGACGAATAAAAACACTGCAGACGAAACACAGAGACCGAGTGCGGGTGGGGGTGGGGGTGGGGTGGGGATGGGGGCAGGGAAGACATTTTTGGGTATATATATACAAGGGTACTCTTTTACTTGTCTCTATCTTGACGATATATAGAATCCAGTGTGTAGGCCTATGCATCGGGATGTTGGTTAACGTTGGCGCCCGGTATTTACAATGGGCGGCGGTCTGCGCTGTCGGCGATAAAATGCGCTAATAAAATGGCATTTGCAGGGGCGGGGGGGGGCGGGGAGGGGGCGGGAGGAGGAGGGGTCAAAGTGGCGGAATATGCATAGAGACAGGAGAAGACTGGATTCTATGCAGCAGATTGGGCAAACGCTAGGATTAGTAGGAGGTCAGAGATTTCGGAATTTCACAGTTAAAAAGATTTCAAACTACTATTAATTATATCTTCTGAGGAAGGGATAATAATTAATTAACTGATTGAAGTAAAACACAAAACCAGGAAATACAGGTTGACGAGATCGAACAAAATCTGAAGTGACTTCAGTTGTGGAATTGAGAGAGAGAGAGAGAGAGAGAGAGAGAGAGAGAGAGAGAGAGAGAGAGACAGACAGACAGACAGACAGACAGACAGACAGACAGACAGACAGACAGACAGACAGACAGACAGACAGAGGAGGGAGGGGAGAGAGAGACAGACAGACAGACAGACAGACAGAAAAGCCATATTTTCTCAATAAGACCAACGCAGCCGCCAGGAAGGGATACATTTGGGATGGGATGTTATATCCATCGCACGGGTGTCACCTGGGATGCGCTTAGCATCCGACGAAAGAACCGCGCAATCAGAAACAGCCGTCGTTGAATATTCATTGCAAAAGGCACACGTGACTTCATGCGAAGGACTAAAATTAGACACAGGAGACCTTATCCGACATAGCTACAGTCAAACCTCGCTAACACGAAGTAGTCAGACGCGAAAAAACGGATCCTTGCTGGAGTCTGTTCTGGATCTATGAACATCGTGTTAGCCAGGGACAAAGTTTCATTGTTTTTCAGGGGCAAGACTTTCGACTGCAAGGCAATATACTTTAAAATACCTATGCAGTATGCAAATTGGTTTTTGTCCATAGTATACATGCTACATACTGTACGATACTACATAGTACATATACCAGTGATTGTAATAAAATGATAAAAATCAATTGAGAACACAATGAATTTAAAAACACAAAAATTTACGCACAATTTTACCTGATTTTAAAAACCACGGAGCAGCGGCCTCCCCTTCACCCTCCCCCCAATGACGTCCCTGGTTTTAACGGGGGTTTGACTGTAGTTTTGTTGTCAGTCGTTGGTGGTACAATAAGTGCGCTGTACCTGAGATCATCGGTGTTATGTTGCGATCAGCCGCGTCCAGATAGGACGAATAGAGGCAGGCCATACTCTGCATCCCACTGCTGCTGCTGCTGCTGCTGCTGATGCAGACGGCGAGAGATGCCAGATTCCAGTAGAAAAGCTTCGTAAGTTTCCAGTGGGTTCACACGAAATCTGCAATGCAGTTGCAACAAATACAGTAGAACTTCGTTAAAACGGACTCGGTTGTAGCGTAAACTCAGTTATAGCATACCGCAATGTATATGGCCTCGTGTGATGCGCCCATGTATTGGATGGTATTGAATATTATCACGTGCCTCGGATATAACGTACTAAATTGTACAGATCAGCTAACGATGTTCCACTGTAGACATATAAGCAAAAGTATTCAGAGTCGTCGTCATTAGAATGCAACCTGTTAGCATTCCTATGGTTTGGCCAGTATTTTAAATGTGGGGGGGAGGGTGGTTGTTTTGAGAGAAAGTGTATACGAACTTTTTATTTGACTTGAAACATAAAAATTATTAACTGTTAGTTAAACGCTGTCGAATATCTAGACTCATGGGGGGGGGTCCGTCCCCTGATTCCCTCCCCTGAAATTGCTGTCTTCGTTCGAAACAAAGAACACTATTTTAGTATAAGCTAAGGCAAGATAATGGTAAAGACATCTGTAGATAAATCGCATATATATATATATATATATATATATATATATATATATATATATGGCATATACGCCAGATAAGAAAAGGTGTCAGAGAGAATCAAAACCTGGGCTGTCTCATCGATAACGCGGCCTAACAAACTGCGGGCTTTTAGTTCCATTGAAATACAGGTCAAGGTCAAGGTCAAGGTCAAGGTGTTTCCTAATCCGGGCTTCGTGATACCAAAACGGAGCGTGATAATAATAATAATAGTAATAATAATAATAATAATAATAATAATAATAATAATAATAATAATAATAATAATAAGCGATGCTGCCGCTTTATTTTTTAAAAATCCCGATTATGCCAAATAGATCGCTCTAGTAACCCCGATCGTACAAAGGGGCGTCGGGGGATGGGAGGGAGGGGAGGTGAGTCTGACAAAAACCTGACGACAGAAAAAGAGCTACACGAACAAGGCGTTGCCTGCTGCTCCCCCCCCACTCCCCACATCACCCACCCATTAATACGGATCGCAGTAAACAAGGCGCCGTACAGAGAAATCCGGTGAACAATATGGCACTTGGCACCGAAATCGACAGAGAGAGAGAGAGAGAGAGAGAGAGAGAGAGAGAGAGAGAGAGAGAGAGAGAGAGAGAGAGAGAGAGAGAGAGAGACAGAGACAGAGACAGAGACAGAGACAGAGACAGAGACAGAGACAGAGACAGAGACAGACATGTGCAGAGACAGACAGACAGACAGAGAGACGCGCCACCGAAGGCGCCGTGTCCGGGCCCTCCTACTCCACCTTTTCCTTCTCCTCCCTTCCTCCTCCTCCTCCTCCTCCCCCTTTTCTCCTCCTCCTTCTTCTCCCTGTCCAGAGGGCGCCACCAGAGCATAAACCGGCGACGCAAAGTATCGACGCAATAAACCGCGCGCAGCTTATATGCAGAGGCGATCCGGCCGTAAAACACGTCCAGACGCAGGACTCACGGACCGGACCGGATAACACCAGCGCCAAACCGGACCACACCGCCCCACCCCACCCCCGCTCCACCCCACCCAAGCATCCGCTATATAGGAGAGCTGGCTACCCGCGGTAAAATAAATTAATAAAATTCCATCATATTAAAAATAGATTGCTAAGGAGGTACAGCAGAACCTCGTTATAGCGTGCCTCCGACATGTAAAATTTAGTCTGCCGTATATACTAGCTAAGTAAGTATGCATATACGTAAAATCTCGTGAATTTGTATAGCGCTTTTGTAAGCAGGCGACATAGTAGCTGCATATTCCTAGGCGCTTAATCTATAGCTGAAATAGCTATAGCAGAAGTTTAGTGGTCAGTCAATCTTGGAGTCTAGATCTTGGTACGGTGCATGTAATTTGGCCAGTACCCTAACCCAACCCTTTACATCAATCCAACCCTCTGTATTGAAAATTTATGAAACGTGACTTTCGAAAGCAATCTCTCCGGGGAATGATCTCGCGGACCGACTAAATCACGCTCGAGGGTCAAATCTGACCCGCGGACCAGGGTTTGCGGATCGCTGCGCCATAGGATGAAGACATAAATATGAAACTGATATCAGTTTAAAACTGAGTTCTCACTGTATTAAAGAGAATGAAAATGCCAACACACTTTTATGATCCAGCAAATGTATCCCTGACAGCGGACATAATACTTCTGCTGAATCAACTCAGTGTGTCAAGCAGGGGCGGAGCTAGGGTGTCCGGCGCCCGGGGACAAAACATACTAATGGCGCCCCCTCAACTTGACAAAAATCCTAAGAAGCAAAAATATGGCGTCGTTCTGTCCATTTTGGCGCCCCTTCATTCTTCATTCAACTTCGCGAATACCCTGACAAGCAAAAAACGGTCATCACCCGTAGCGGAACATCCTACCTTAAACCAATTTTGGCGCCCCCACCTCGGCGCCCGGGGACATCTGTACCACCCCCTGCACCCCCTAGATCCGTCTCTCTGTTGACATTTTCATTTTGTTTCTACTTTTTTCAATCTGTGATTTTCGCATCGAATGTTCAATGTATGATAACATTTTAAAAAGTTTCTTAATAATAATAACACCCGAGGGGCGTTATATCCAGTGCCATCCAATACGGTGGCGCATCACACGGGACAGTACATTGAGGCACTTTATAACCGAGGCGACGCCTATAACCGAGTCCGTTATAACGAAGTTCTACTGTATTAGAACAAAACAGAGAATAACTTTGAAATTAAAGTCAAGGATTTTTGAAGACATTAAATTCAAACGTCAAATATATTTCTAACTTTGATTCTAATTCGATATATTCAGGACCGGGGGGTCTACCCTGTGCTGAGACCCTCTTTTGATGGGCCCCTGTAACTCCCCCCCCCCCCAACAAAGTATTCAAACTATACCTGTGCAATACATAATTTCTAGCTGTTAAAACCATTGCACGTACTTCTAATTCTGGATATCACAGAGACCACTAGGCTAACTCGTCCCCTCTGACCACGTTCCCAGCCCCCCACCTCCAGGAAAGAAGCAGTGTTCTAATCAATCAGATCCAAGGTCCGTACGTGATAGCAATTTGGCAAGATCCACAAAGAGAGACAACATGAAATTCGAATTTTTTTTGAGACACTGTGGCCGACCGGCCTTATCAAAGAGATCCTATTTTGATTTTTTAAAGCTTATTTGCAAACTCTTTTAACAAATTGTTTCCAATCAATGTCGAATTTACTTGCTTATTCTACTTTTTTCTACTTTTCTATTCCTCAGAGAAGCATTAGGAAAATAACCAGGCTATTTGAACAGGCTATAAGACTATCGAACAGATGGGCCGTACGGGGGGTTTCCTCCCAAAATTTTGTAATTCACCAGTTCCTTTTTAAAAATTAATTATGGCAAAGTCCTCAGCTTTTGCGAATTTATTACTTCAAAGCGAAGTTATTTTAGTCTTTACAGTGGGTTGGAAAGTGTGGCTTTAGAGCGTTAACCCCCTCCCCCTCCCCCCCCCCCCCCCCCTCCAAACTGGTTGTCTAAAAATTGTCTTTCTTCCTTTCTGAAAAACCGGAAAACCATCCAGCTGGTTCCCAATTCGGATGTTTCCTCTCCAGTTTTCTTCTCCCCATCCACTTAACAGCAATCGTGATAATGGCGCCATAGAAGTTCATTGAACGGCCATACGACTGGTTTAGCTGTTCACAGGTTCAACGGCACGAACCGGCGTGAACCGCGCCGCGTTCATAAAAATGAACTGCGTGAACCGAAGCCCCGAAGCTTACGAAAGTCAATCATCGGTCGAGAGAGAGAGAGCGATGAGGATTTCTCAAGATCGAGGCGAAACGCGAGATTAACTAACGTTTCGGAAGTCGAAATACTCCGTTCCTGATTCGAATTCTTACTCTGTTACACTCCGCAGTTTACAGGAAAAACTGTAAGCCGTAATCGACGTGTAAAATAGTCCCGATTAGAACCTGCTGGGCTTCAACACACACACACACACACACGCGCGCGCGCGCCTAGAGACATTTACGGCGGGGCGAAGGAGAGGGAGACGGAGGTGGAGACGCCGTTAAGTAGGCATTGCGGACGGGGGTTCAACCGGTGCGACGCGCTTCTGCGCATGCGCACGGCGCCGGCGTAGGATGGGCGGGGCCAGGCCTCGCCTTGATTGACAGGTGACTCAGTCACTGCGTTCGGCGGAAATGCCATTCGGTGCAAACCGTAAATGATGATAATGACGACGACGACGGCGAGGACGACGACGATGATGATGATGATGATGATGACGACGACTACCGACCGCTGTGTGGTCTACGCAGCGACGGGTGGAGTGAGAATTAGACCCAGGGGAGTGGAGAGGGGAGGCTGGGGAGGGAAAAGGGGAGGGAGGGGATGTGAGGGGAAGGAGGCGGTGAGATGACTCGCTCAGCTGTTCGCCAGAAAAAGCGATATCGGACTCTTAGGTTTAGGTCAGGATTTTTAACTGAATTGGCCCCAAATAGACTCTCTCTGTCTGTCTCTCTCTGTCTCTGTCTCTCTGTCTCTCTCTGCCTCTCTCTGTCTCTGTCTCTCTGTCTCTCTCGGTCTATCTATCTATCTATCTATCTATCTATCTATCTATCTATCTCAATCTGTCTGTCTGTCTGTCGGTCTGTCTATTTGCCTTCGTTCTGATCTTGCTGAATTTCGCGGAAGTGGTATAGCATCAGCACAAGCTGCTCTGTTGCGTTATCCCCCCTCCCCAACATCCATCCACCCACCCACCCCCACCCTCAAAGGAGCCGATAATATGTTCGGTGCCTTGGTACAAACATAATCGCGGATACCAAAAGAACCTTTGAAGCAAAATTAACGACCTCTGTAGTCTTTCGGTGCCTAAGTCCTTAGGCCGTACATTACCCTGGAAACGAAAAACAAAAACAACCAAGCTTACAAAACACACTGTACACATACAATTGCCTAGCAGCGCTTTTAAATCCATATATATATATATATATATATATATATATATATATATATATATATATATATATATATATATATATATATATATATATATAAACCGCGGTCCGACAAACGTATTGTTTCGTGACGTCGTGTCGCTACAAATCGAACATGTTGACATGTTGTGAGCAACTTGAACATGGATGTGTCGGGAGGCGGGGGTCACTCGCCTACATTCCTACCGAGATTGGTGAAAATTTGACAAAGTTATAGCCAAAATAAAAAGTATGCGGGATTTATGGGCCCACAGAGTATATATATATATATATATACTGTATTATATATACTGTATTATATATATATATATATATATATATATATATATATATATATACACTCTGTGTATACTCTCTATATATACTCACATACTCTATATACTAAAGCCAGACCATATAGACCGTTGAAAGGCTATTTGGACAATCAATCAATCAGTCAATTTAATCAGTCAATTAATCAATTAAGTCAATCAATCTATCGATCGATCAACTTCTATGGCGCCACTCTATGTGCAAACGGCCTCCGTTGTTTCCGTTGTGAGGTCCGATCCTCTTATAGGAACCGTCGGCCGTTCCAATCGATGAATCCGTCATTGCATGCCATTCCGGTCTTCACCTTGAACCGGACCGAATGACGTCATTTCTATTTTTATCGGTCCAGCAGCCAGGTAATGGGAAGAATTCCCGTTAGATCGATCTCGGCTTTTATCTCCCGGGGGAAGGAAGTCGTTACAAGCCTCTCCCCTGGGAATCATCGACTCCCTCGGGAGAGGGGTGCAGGCTGGAGGCCCTCTCGGGTGCCTTCTTATAGTAATGCGCTTCAAAAATAATTAGACCCAATTATCCCCCATGCGCGGCATTTATTGTGCGGGTGATGGTTTTCTGGACGGGGGGAGGGAGTAGTGGGGGAGGGGTGTGGGGTCAGAGGTCAGCGCCCATCCCTGGGGATACAATTTAGTGTTATCGTTACGATATACCGTACTACTATAGTATCAGCTCATGTACTGGATACTGTACTTGACGTATTGCTTTCCATCTTATTCCACATACAATCAAAGATTTAAAAAAACAGGAGATTAAAAGATTTAAATAAACTTAATACATTCATTCATTCGTTCGTTCGTTCATTCATTCATTCATTCATTCATTCATTCGTTCAGTCAGTCAGTCAGTCAGTCAGTCAGTCAGTCAGTTAGTCAGTCAGTCAGTCATTGCGACAATAGTTCTGAATCAAAGAGCAATTATATATTTGAGGGTTTAGAAAACTCACAGACAAAACCATATAAATTATGCCACCAGCGTGGGTGGGGGTGGCTGGGCTGGGGGCGGGGCGGCGCAGCCAGGAGCGGGTCTACACAGTGAACTCGTCCGTCGTATATTATTTCTCTAACCTTGTCTTGTTGTCAGAAAGGTCAATGGGACATATTTTTCTCCACGCACTCATTTACGCGACACCTTGTAACTATTGACAACTGATGATAGAATTTATTGCTGCTAGATGACTACCGCAGGTAGCGGAGAACCTATTGATCCCCCCCCGCCATCTACGCCTCCAATGGCGCGCCCCAGCTAGAAAATCCATCAATAGATAGGCCTATAACGGCCTGTATAGGCCTACAGCAGTCCAAAAAATCGTATGCTGCCCATGCCTGTGTAGGCCCACTCCTTACATTAGGGTAAAATGGGGTAACCTCGGCACCCCAGAAAAATGATAAGAAAATGATACTTTTCATTTTGTCTTACCTAGTAAACGCCGTGGCGAGTTTTCAACCTTAAAACGTACGAAACAACACCAGTCCGATTGTGAGATAACTTTCTAGGTATTTAATATTACGAAATTCTGAAGAAGAATAGCAGGGGCGTAGCCAGGAATTTGGGTGGAGTGGGTATAAATTTGTGGGTATATATTGTTATATAGACACTATATATTATATATGTGTGTTATTTATACTGTTTATATATAATTATATTGATTTTTTAGAGGGGTATATATGCCGATATAACCCCCCGTCGCTACGCCCCTGAAGAATAGCTGAGTTTTTCACTGTCTATTCCCACGATGGGGTCACATTTGGAAGCACACAAGAATAAAGCATAATAGCTACAGTAGAACTTCGCTATAACGTACTCGGTTATAACGCATTAAGTTATAAAGTACCTCCATGTACGGTCCCGTGTGACGCCTATACCGTTTTGGATGGTATTGGATATAATGTACCTCGTATGTGACGAACTAAATTTTGCAGACCCACTAAGTGCGTTATAACGAAGTCCTACTGTATGTACAGTTAAACCGCGTTAACACAAACTTGGACAAAGTGAAACTTCGGTTACCACGGACGCTTTTTACTGTCTCTGAGGCAGCCCATGTTAACGGGGTTCAACTGTAGTCAACATGTGAGGAAGTAAGTAAACCTTGACTACCGTACGGTGGCCATTCGAATACCTGAAGTGTTTACCTTATTCTATGCAGGTTTTGAATGATATCATCACGCAAGACACGAGGCATATACATGTATATTTGAACTTACGACGAAGGCATTTAGGTTGTACCCTAACATGTTAAACGGACTAACACGACAATATTTATGCAGAGTCTTTCGACAAGAAAAGCCCTGAGCAAATATGGCTGCCCACCGCGTGTGTGTGTGTGTGTGTGTGTGTGTGTGTGTGTGTGTGTGACACAAGGTAAATACATGTTCCACCCAAAAAGTACACCGTTCTTTGACTAGTTAGCCCTTAAGTCCAAATGTCACGGCTCGGAGAGACTAGTTAAACGCAGTGTTAGAGACAAGGCGAAAACATTCTGGAGACTTCTGCAATGCATTGAAGTCGAAACATTTAAAATGATTGAAAACTTGAATTGAAAATTTCAAACTGATGGTCTCTGAAAATAAGCATCTAACTTTTCAAGCTCTTCACTCAAAGACGGTCTATTTAGGCTACTCGCATTCTCGCAAAGCGTGTAAACAAGCAAGGCTGGTCCCCTTTGGAGCTGGCTTCTTATATACAACCTTATTATATCCTTATATATATTGAACCCTTGTCGTCGGCGTGCCTGCCCAGTGATATTACCACTCATCTATCTTCCCGCCTTAATATATATATATATATACTTATATATATATACTTTTTAAGAGAACTGGTTTCTTTTATTACAGGTTTTATAGACCATAGAAATATTATAAAACTTATATATATATATATATATATATATATATATATATATATCCTTATATACCTTATTATTATATCTTCTTATATCCGAACTTTCGGATATAAGCCAATGGAAGGCCCATTGAACAGTCGGTGTATAGATATGTAAAAATCTCAGCGAATTGAACAAATTCTACAGCAAAACCCACATTTTCTCTTGTCCCCATCTTCATTGCTTCAAATTTCGCAAGAATAATCAATGCTAGCTACCTCAATTTTGATCAAAAGCCCTCGAAATGGGGCACCGCCATTTCATAATACACAATCACCAATTATTAGACTACTGTACGAGAACGAGGGACATCAGGAAGAACCACATTTTCGCTTGTATCTTTGTTCATTGTTTCAAGTCGTTCAAGAATAATCAATTTTGCCCCCGCCCCGCCAGATTTGGATCGAAAGAGTTAGAAATTGGACGCCCTATCAGCCGTTTCTTATACTACACGCTACAACCAATGACTGTTTGAGAACGAGGGACATCAACAAAATGAAAGTCCCTGTCGATTGTCTCGTGGAATGTTTAACAACCCAGCGCTTGTCATCATTTCGGAGCAAAGAGACCAGCAAGCAGAAATACAGATTCAGTGAAATTCGCTTCAGAGAGATTGGCAAAGGCTTAAAGGTCGTTAAGACTTAAGAGAGTTTCAATGGGTAAATAAGCGTTTGTCTCAGGTAAAGACTGGATTTGCTGACTCAGAGCGAACCAGATTCCGCCGGTCCTGTCTTCCAGAAGATTCCACTGCATGGAGTTTTTCTGCCACCTTCCTGGATTTTTCCAGGTCTTACTTTTTCCAGATTCGACATCATAAGTTATCTTCTCTGCGGATTGTGACCAACAGTGAGAACTATTTTCTCCAGACGCTATCCTTTTTATCTCGTGTTCCAACCAGCAGTCATCTCCCCCCCCCACGGCAATCTATCTTACTACTGCCTGTGTGTGTGCGTCTCTGTCTGTCCGTCTGTCCGTCTCTCTCTCTCTCTCTCTCTCTCTCTCTCTCTCTCTGGACGAAGTGGCGTTCTCGATCGCACCGACTGAACCTGGGCCAAGTTGCAAACAGAACGTCGTCTGCGCAAACATTCCCTCTCTGTCTCTCTCTCTCTCTCTCTCTCTCTCTCTCTCTCTCTCTCTCTCTCTCTCTCTCTGTCTCTCTCTCTCTCTGTCTCTCTCTCTGTCTCTGTCTCTGTCTCTCTTTCTCTCTCACCTGACGCGCACGGATGCAGAACGGCAGACACCGAACGGGACGAAGACACGGACAGACAAGCATCCAGCCAAACGGACCAGAAGTCACCGCCTCCCTTCCAGAACCATTCATCTACTCTCAATCGATTGGATACAGCAGCGGATTTTGGGCTTCTTCAGCAGCAGCAGCAGCAGCAGCAGCAGCAGGTCTGGTCTAATCAATAGCCACAACGAAGCCAATCAAGTGTCTGTTTTAACATAACCAAAAAAAGTGATTACTATGTGTGACAATAGATGCCTCTCTCTCTCTCTCTTCCCTCCGTCTGCCTCTGTCTCTGTCTGTCTCTACCTCTTCTCTCTCTGCTGTCCGTCTCTGTCTGTCTCTGTCTGTCTGTCCCTCTCTCTCTCTCTCTCTCTCTCTCTCTCTCTCTCTCTCTCTCTCTCTCTCTCTCTCTCTCTCTCTCTCTCTCTCTCTCTCTCTCTCTCTCGGGCGTCCATTCTTCTGGTGGCATGAGAGGAAATAATTATGTGTTTCTGCCTTTAAACAATGCGTCTGGTTAATTAATTCGATTGATGTTGACATCGCATAGAGACGCTTCAAAAAAACCCTGTTAAAACCGAGAATTCAGAACAGAATAATAACAATAGCAGGCCTTAGGTAAGACCGTCGCCGCTATCTCTTCGGCAAACAGCGATTCACGCAACTGATAAGAAGGAATCTCCTATAATGTGATAATCAAATTGGTGCGTCTCTTTCGAGTCTTCGTTGTACTGCGTTTTGCGGAAAATAATATTAATAAGAGATGAACGGGTTTGATGCTGAGGTCATTAAGTACATTGACTATAGAACACAGACAGACACACACACACACAGACAGACACACACAGACAGGCTTATAGACAGGTAGGCAGAAAACGAGTTGTTGCATTAGAAGTTTCCGTATGATTTTGTGTTTTTATGTTTCGATTTTCCGGGGTGGAGAATTTACCTCCCCCCACTGTCTTAGGCGGCCCCATGTGGAGGTAAAAATGTAGGTTTAATCTGTCCCACCGTCACCCCACCCAGGCCCCTCCATCGCCTCCCGCTGGTCGAAAATGTTCAGATAATTAAAGGTAAGACATCGTCACGTGACCGTTCTGTTCTAGTAGACTCTTTCTGCTCGTAAATTATAAGAAAATGTCTGTCTGTCTGTCTGTCTGTCTGTCTGTCTGTCTGTCTGTCTGTCTGTCTGTCTGTCTCTGTTGACAGAAGACCCCGGAGAGCAGGGCGACTAATAGTATTCCTCTCGCACCGAAAGGAATACGAAACGCATGGACTGTAAATATTAACGCGAGTGAAAGAAAACTCCCGCTCCCCCCTCCCCCACTGAAAAATTCAAATTTTGGGATAACCGACGAGAAAAACGCACCGACAGATGGCGTCCAGTGACCGGTTCGCAGAGACCATTAACCCCTTAACCGTGTATTTAACTGTAACTCAATGTAAAATGGACGGACATATCCGGGATCTCCAGTTAAGGGGTTAACAGGAGACGAACCGATCCGTTCCAATACAAACGATAAGTTCACGGAATGGGGGACCTGCTTATTAAAGGCGGATAGAATATCAACGCCGGGGCAAAGGTTGGAGAATACAGTAGAACCTCGTTACAACGGACTCGGTTATGACGTATACTCGGTTATAAAGTACCGCAATGAACGGTTCCGTGCGAAGCGCTATCGTATTGGATATAATAACGTACCTCGGATATAACGTACTGAATTTTACAAACCCTCTAGGTACGTTATAGCGAGGTTCTACTGTATATATATATATATATATATATATATATATATATATATATATATATATATATATAGCTGTGTATCTCAGAGCAACTTAGGAGGTTCGGTTGGGGTGTGGGCGGCGGGGTGGAGTGTAATTAAAGAAATAATTGGTTCTGACACATTATTTTAAGGCTAGGACATCAGATGCTCGAGATTTCTGGGGTTAACGGAGACAATTTTTTGTTGAAAAGTCTCTGAGAATGATAATCTTGCTTTTATGATATCTATTCGATGTCTTTGGTTTCACTTTAAAAACTCATTTCTCATTCGTTCTAAATGTTTTGTCTTTCATGTTCCCGTAGTTTATTGCTTAAACAGTCTCTCTCTCTCTCTCTCTCTCTCTCTCTCTCTCTCTCTCTCTCTCTCTCTCTCTCTCTCTCTCTCTCTCTGTCTGTCTGTCTGCTGTCTCTGTCTGTCTGTCTGTCTGTCTGTCTGTCTCTCTCTCTCTCTCTCTCTCTCTCTCAGATAGAATATGCAGGCACTTCTGCTTATATATAGAAGTCCCTGGAATACGTATCACCTTTCCATCTGTGTTTTCTTGGTTAGGTATACAGACGATCTTTATCTTTGGGCTAAGCGCCTCTACCGGGCATCGCAGTAACCACAAGACGATGTCCACACAGGCCACGGAATTACTTTTAAGAACACGACCTAACTAACTCTTGCCCACTTCTTATTTCTCGATCAATCGTCTGTTTTCCAGCCACTCCCAGGCCACCAACAAACACAGATCAGCCATAGGCAGAGAGGAGCCATAACACTTTGGCGCCACGAGAAAGAATCTCTGATTCTTACGATTACTTCTCTCTCTCTCTCTCTCTCTCTCTCTCTCTCTCTCTCTCTCTCTCTCTCTCTCGCTCTCTCTCTCTCTCTCTCTCTCTCTCTCTCTCTCTCTCTCTCTCTCTCTCTCTCTCTCTCTCTCTGTAGTTGTAAAAATCTTACGACCGTGCCATCTTCGCTCGAATAGCTAATCCGATTAACTGCCGACTCACTGTGTGGCCTTACTTCGGTACGGCCGCGTACCGTACTGTTCAATAAGTACGCTACGGTGTATGTACTCCTGTGGATACTTGTTTGTAATTCTTGTGGACGCATCGGTCTTAAAATTTGAAATAAACGAAGGCGCTGGGAGACGGATTGCTCCCAAGCAAAGTTTTCGTCCTACATGGTGGGGTGGGGTCAGTGGCGGCTCTAGGATTTGGCAAGTTGGGGGGCCGTTGGAGTGGCAACTTCTAATCATGGGGGGCCAACCATTTGTTGTTTAATGTGTGTAGCATTAAGTATAGAGTATAGGGTCCCAACTGGGGGGGGAGGCACTGGGGGAGGCAGGCACTCAATTAGGGGGCACGGGCCCCTCCGGCCCCCGGTTGGGCCGCCACTGGGTGGGGTGGAGTAGCGAGGGGTTGGGTAGGAGAGTTAACAGCGCAAATTTGTCAGTGCATGGTGTAAGCTCCCAACCCAGGGAAAATCGAACACTGATAGTAGCTGTAATCGCGATTTTATAGCGCTATTATTTATCTAAGCGTAACACCAATAGTCAATTTGTGAGGTGGATAAGGAAACTGGCGATTACAGATGGGGAAAATATGGGTGGTTACCCAACGGGCAGCAAAATACGTTGGCGATGTGAAAACCGTGTGGTCAACAAATTATTTAAACTTATGGAGAACAGGGTAAGTTGTAATCTTAAATTTGAGCAGACTATAAAGTCGGTTCTCTGTTTAGGGGAAGGGGGGAAGGAAGGAGGACAGAAGGGCAGGTTACGCCCTCAATCAATGTCTGCATCTCAGTCCTGAAGTCAAACAGAGCGTCTATTGTATTTTAGATATGGTTAACCCCTTGACCGTGTATTAAACTGTAACTCAATGTAAAATGGACGGTTATATCCGGGATCCCCAGTTAAGGGGTTAAGTGATCATTCGCCAGAGGGACAAAGATATTAATAAACGGGCACTCAAAGAGTTCCTTGATTTTCGGCAGATGTCGTATTGAAATGATTTAATCTAAAAAAAATTATATTCATAAACTTCTATAGCGCCACATAGAGACATCAGCGGATGGCACTCTAAATAATCAAACTCACACATGATCCAGATCAAATCCAGGATCCAGGACAGCCAGGTAATGACAGTCCCTGGTAGATATGGATAAGCCACGTGGAAAAGATAAACTATCAGTGTTACTAGCGTCGCCACAAGGAGGGGGCAAATGGGGCAAGTGCCCCCCCCCCAACCTGCTCCAGACCACCTACCAGATTCGCGCAAATCCGGTGAGAAAGGTTTCTGTGAAGGGGAGAGGGGTGGGTAAGGAATCTGACACGCTAGCCCCTTTTGCCCCTCCCAACCAAAAATTCCTGGCGACGCCACTGCAAACAGGCTATCAATTATATAATATTTTTGTGGTCTATAGAACTTGTCATACAAGAAACCAGCTCTCTTAAACCCCTTCTTATCTCTCGTTCGATTTATTAGACATTTGACAGAGAACAGATTTCTGAAAGACTTTGTATAGTGTCGTTTCAAATGGCTCACCATTTTTCGGGGCATTTCGAATGCTCTAGAATAAAATTGAGACAGAATATATTGACAATTCTAGTACAGTTTGACTCAGCTAAGCTGGGGACACACGAAAATGTGGTTCTAATTTGTTTCATCACTCTTCTGAATTTTGTATATCTATAGCCTACTGCAGCAATAATCCTTGCTTTTGTCCAATGTCAAACAGGCACTAGCGTCGCCACGGGAGGGCAAATGGGGGCAAGTGCCCCCCAACCTGCCTCAGACCACCTACCAGATTCGCACAAATCCGGTGAGAAAGTTTTATGTGAAGGGGCAGGGGTAGGTAAGGAATCTGACACGCTAGCAATGTTCCCTCTAAATTTTGTTGAGTGTGCGCGGAAAAGTATAGCGCCTGAGCGGCACACTTTCATGCCTGAGCACCTGAATTGTTTCACAGATGTCACCCAAGACAAAACACAACAAAATCAGTGTTTTTGAAACTCAAAATCACTGCGCGGTGGGTGGAAATTGCGACCCGCATTTTGGATATCTATCAGATATCTTACTGCTTTAAAGGTTTGAAAATCTATAAAATGTATCGCCACCATTATTATTTTTTGCAATATAGACACATTAATAGGGTGGAAAGTGACGGATTTTTCTACTCCTATGTATTTTTCTACGCAGTGTTTTTTGAAACTCAAAATCACTGCGCGGCGGCTGGAAATTGTCATGTGAGCGGCCGCGCAGGCGCGCAGCTTAGAGGGAACATTGCACGCTAGCCCCTCCCCCCCAACCAAAAATTCCTGGCGACGCCACTGATCAGTGTTATTCTAAATTTGACAGTGAATTTTCAGTGCTACTAGCATCGATCACACTGCTACTAATCTCGCAACTGCTAAAACTGACAGCTATATAGCTAAGTCATTGGTTTGGTCGTAGGATCTTAGGCTCAGCAACTCTAAATACGACCCGCCTGACCCATAGAATATTGATGACCCGTTTGACCTATGACCCGTCGTCGACCCACTTCCGGTTTGATGCTTCCTCGTCTTTCTTCGATTCTCCGTCCACTTCAGTTGCGGTCGACGACGATTCCATCGACGCAGCCCCATTTATCGCCCAGGACGCTGTGCTCCGACCAATCAGAGGCGTCCGGAGTCCGCCCTGATCCGGTTTCCGCTGGATCTCCTCACAGAAGCAGCAGCAGCAGTCCGGGTTATCCGGGATCTCGACGACGATCGATTCCTCTCCTAGCTTTCCGGAAGGAAGGAAGGAAGGAAGCCCGTGTCCTCCATTATCGCTCAGAATTTCGACCGGAGAGAAGCGAGAAACCAGTCTAGGAACGCGTTGATTGATAAGTGCGCCAGTCTACATACGGTCCGCTGTGAATAAACGACGCTTATTGGAATCTCCGATCGTTTATCTAGCTCCTATAGAATTCGGCGTCGCTGCATAGCATAAGCTATCGGGCTTCGCTATAAGCTCCCTCCCCCTCTCTCTCTCTCTCTCTCTCTCTCTCTCTCTCTCTCTCTCTCTCTCTCAACGGCATTGTGCTTAGCTGAGAGCGAATCTTCTTCAGCCCCTGAAAAATCGAAGACTTAACTTTTGCCGACCGATGATAGTTGCAATTATTTACTTACTTACTTACTTACTTACTGTTCACTTCTTATTGGAGATAATCGAATAATCGACTAGTTTTATTCTTAAAAAAACCACAGGTAATTCTATTGAAGTATTTCACCTGTCGTCACCTTTGTCCCGTCGTCATTTTCACTTCTCGCCGCACTATACAATACCTTTGTCAGATGGAAAGGAAATCTTGAGATTCTTGCGAAGATTTTCCCAAAACCTGTAGCCTTCTCCCCTCCAACCCCCACCCCACCCACCCACCAGTTCGAAAGAAAGAGGGAGAGAGAGAGGGAGAGAGAGAGCCGAATTAGCAGAAATACCAAATGCGTGTAAGTAATGAAGCAAAATCTCGTGGATTTATGTAGCGCTTCCTGTGAAGTAGTACAGCCCTATCTATGGCTGCCTATTCATAGGCGCTTGTCCAATCTCGAACTAGCTACAGTAGAACTTCGTTATAACGTACTTAGCGGGTCTGTAAAATATAGTACAGTATTAAGTGGTATCTTAGATACGTTATATCCAGTACCATCCAAAACGTTAGCGCGTCACACGGGGCCGTACTGTACACTGCGGTACTTTATAACCGAGTATGCGTTATAATCGAGTCCGTTATAACGAAGTTCTACTGTACAGGCAAGATGCAATGGTCAGCCAGGTTAAAGGTCATCGATACTTTGAGTTCAAAGGTCGGCTGTCATGGAGCCCTTCTTAGCGTCGAAACTATTGCTGTTTATGCCGTCCCCGTCTTCTTCCAGTCGGATCAGCGTCCGGCCTTCGACGCTCCGGTAGAGGACGGAACAGGAGGCCTTGGACGGTCCTCGCCGACGCTGGCCGCCCTCGGTCGCCGCCGGGCTCCGTCGCGTCCGACGGGCGTCCTCCAGTCCGTCCCCGGGCCGACCGAACTGCTCCGCGTAGGTTTCGGATCGGAGACGGAGGTTGATGCCGCGACAGCGCAGGAGCAGGATCTCCTTGAACGGTTTCCGGAAGTCGCGGTTGAATCTGGCGTAGATGATCGGATTGAGGAAACTGTTGGCGTAGCCGAGCCACAGGAAGAGTCCGTTGAGGGAGTGGGGGATGCAGGACCCGTCTCCCTGCGAACAGAACGGCTTGATGAGGGCGAGGATGAAGAAGGGAAGCCAGCAGGCGGTGAAGGCGCCCATGATGATCCCAAGCGTCTTCGTTGCCTTGCAGTCCTTCGATAGGGACGCCCGATTGTTGGCCGTGCCGCACCCTCGCCCCCGTCGCCTCTTCCCTCCTCCTCCTCCGTCGTCGTCGTCGTCGTCACCGGGTCCCAGCAGGGCGTCCTTCCTCCTCTTCGTCCTCGGCAGATCCCCGACGGACCCGGGGTTGCCGCCGTCGTCGTCGCATCCATTCGAAGGAGGTCCCCCGAGTTTCTGCAGGAGGGTGCAGCGACTGTCCGGGGGGCTGTACGACGACGCGTCCGACCCTCGGCGCCCCAGCGGCGTCGGCAGCGGCGGCGGCAGCGGCGGCGGGGGCGCCCGGCGGCCCCCGTTCGGTTTAGATCGCGCCTCGGCCTGCGCCATCCCCGCCGACACCATGTAGATGCGATAGTAGATGACGATCATGACCGCCAGCGGGAGGTAGAAGGCGCCGACCGTCGCGTAGACCTGGTACCCGATCGCCTGACTGAGAACGCAGTTGCCCTCCGATTGGTCGGCCTGCCAACCGAACAGCGGCGGGATGCTGATGAGCGCCGACAGCAGCCAGACGGACAGTATCATGAGCGTCATGCGCAGCGGGGTACGCTTCATGGCGTACTGGAACGGTCGCGTGATGACGAAATACCGGTCGACGCTGATGGCGCACAGGTTGAGTATCGACGCCGTGCAGAGCATGACGTCCAACGAAGTCCACATATCGCAGACGGCAGGACCCAGCGTCCAGCGCCCGAACACCTCGTAGCCGGTGGCCAGGGGCATGACGAGAAGGGCCACCAGGAGATCGGACACGGCCAGGGACACGATCAGGAGGTTCGACGGGGTCCGGAGTTTGCGGACGATGGCGACCGCCGTACAGACGAGGATGTTCCCGAAGACGGTCCCCGATGCGATGACGCCACAGGCGCCGGCGATCAGCACCGCCTGCCACGGGGTGTACTGCGCCATCTGCCAAGCAGGATGCCTGGTTATAGCTCAAATGGCGGTGGCCCGCGGGCCTGATCCGGCCCGCGAAAGGATTGTGAAATGGTCCGCGACAGTACTGAAACGACCAATAACACTGATAAACCAGTTTTTACAAAAGTCACATCTTATCCGAACACGAATACAGCAGTGAAAATTCAGAAATTGACTGTAGTTTTTTCTAATCTGCAATTTGCCTATGACACGAATTAGTACATGACTTCTTAAAGGTAATACTAATGAAATATTTCTAAATTTCTTGTTTTCAACTTGCCTTCTTTCTAATACTTATGAACTACGGGGTGGCGCAAAAAACCGGACTATATTAACTGCAAACCTAATTGTGACTAGTCCGGTTTTTTTGCGCCACCCTGTATATTTTAAAGCTGTAAACAATGTTCGAACCTGGCTGTCGGGCACAATCATTAAAAAAATTCCCTCCTCCCTCCCCCTCCCCCAAATGGCCAAAAGCGCTTACCGTAGATTCGTTTTATTCAGACGTCTCGTCATTCATTGTCACTCCGCAGTGAATGATGCCAATCAGCAAAGCAGTCACGTGACCAGGACTGTCACTCCGCCGTCACTGGTCGATGGCCGGTCGGTCGGTCGGTCGGTTAAGAAACTCGGGAGTCCGGGATCCGGAAATCGATGGAAGTCCATGCAGCTGGACGGACGCGAAGCCGCCAACTGGATCCATTTCGCCCGAATGCTCTTGGCAAAAGCGACATCTGTGCTGGAGAGAGAAAAAAAAGATAGTGAGAAAGAGAGAGGGAAAGAGAGAGAGAGAGAGAGAGAGAGAGAGAGAGAGAGTGTGTGTGTGTGAGAGAGAGAGAGAGAGAGAGAGAGAGAGAGAGAGAGAGAGGTCTTATGGGTCATGACATCGGTGGTCGTAAAAATGAAAAAATTAAAAATAAATAAAAAGAGTTTATTCATCCAATAACCTCGGAGTCAAACCTGTCCGACCCAAAACTCCCGTTCTTGGTTCTTCGTCGAAGCATTCTGCACATTAACCCCTTAACCGTGTATTTAACTGTAACTCAATGTAAAATGGACGGATATATCCGGGATCCCCAGTTAAGGGGTTAACAGAACTAAGAATGACTACAATGGGAGGCAGATGAACACATTGGTCAAACAGATTGACAGAATGAATGAATGAATGAATGAATTGACCACCGGAAGTGGTATGCAGGCCGTTGGAGTAATCAAAGCAAAAAATTCATCGTAGTCAATAGACAGAAAGCCTTTCAGGGAAGGAATTTATGTCTTAATAAGCTTCCATACATCTCAAACCCCTGATATAGAAAAACCAGCCAGCATCCATCCATCCATCTATCCATCCATCCATCCATCCATCCATTCATCCATCCATCCATCCATCCATCCATCCATCCATCCATCCATCCATCCAGACAGACAGACAGACAGACAGACAGACAGACAGACAGACAGACAGACAGACAGACAGACAGACAGACAGACAGACAGACAGACAGACAGACAGACAGACAGACAGACAGACAGACAGACAGACAGACAGACAGACAGAGCGAACACTGGAACTGAGGCATACACTAGACAAGGAATAGAACTAAATGATGTCTTTAATATGAAAATATTAATTCCAAGATTAATTTCGACTGTCAATGGTAAAAAGTTCAGTCCAGCTCCCTTGAAAACCTGCATAGCGGCTCTGTCTGTACGTCTGGCCATGGAGAACAAATAACCGCTAGCTTAGCGATCGCATCTGCTAACTTAGCCTAACTTGGTGCTGGTGCTGCCGTTGATAGCTCTGGACATGACACGCTAGACGAAGTGGATGCCAATCCGTAAGACGCTATCGATTGACATGCCAAGAGCATGACGGAATGCACTCCCGGTCACGTGTTCCAGTCTGTCGACTTTGCTGAGTCCGGAAGGCGCGTCCGCTTGATTGGCGTCGTTGATTGAATGGCCGATTGATTGATTGATTGATTGGAACTCTTGATATGAAAGCCCTTCGAGGCAAAATACGGGGTTGAGGCAAAATACGGGGGCTCATGATCCAATCTCTCCATCCCTGTCTGTCTGTCTCTGTCTGTCTGTCTGTCTCTCCATTTGTCTTCTACTTCCAAATCCGATTCTCTGGAACATCATGCATGTATGAGGCCATGAGGCCAGTACGGATATGAGGCCAATGCGAACATGAGGCCAATGCGAGGCCACTGCAGGCCTTGAGGCCATCCTCGGGATTAAATGCTATTAAGTGATATTAATCAGTTCAGGTTTCCGGGAAAATAAAAATCAGGAAATAAAATGAATTTTTGATGACAACTGCCATGATGATGATGATGATGATGATGATGATGATGATGATGATGATGATGATGATGATGATGATGATGATGATGATGATGATAACAATGGCGGTTTACAGTGGAATTGCATAGGAGTGACATTGATGATGACGACGACGACAACAACATGACGATGATGATAATGATTAATGGTGATGATGAAGATGATGATAATGACGACGACGACTACGAAGCATTAAAATATAGAACTCAGCTATATAAATTTTGTAATTACTTGCTTACTTATTAAAGAGTTAGCTGATTTGGGGTCAGAGAGTTGAAGGATAAACATCAAGGCTGTACGGAAAGTACCCTCCCCCCCGGGGGGATGAGAAAATAGTGTATAAATCATGAGGGGAATAGTCAGAACAGACCGACTGTGTAACCGGTGTTATCTGTTTCCGCTGTCGCTCAGATAAAATGGTAAATAATAAAGACAAAGATAACGATAAAGATTAGATCTCATCCAGTCTCTCATTCTAAGAAGATTTCTTACATCTAAGATGTCTTCTTGTCACCGATGTTAATTCGATCCAACAATAATGAAGAAGAAGAAAGGAATAAAAAGATAAAGATAAAAGGAAAGAAGGAGGAGGAAGAGGCGAAGGAGGAGGAGAAGGAGAAGGAGAGAGTGACTGGTTAATTGAGAGGGATAGAACTCGTGTTCTGACGGCAGCTCTTAAGGGAGGGGGCGGTGGAGTTGGGGGGGGAGGCAATGCGGTCGGGTTATGAGGAGAAGGACATGGTGTTATGTGTGATTCATTGATTCATTCGGAGGAAACCAGAGGGCGTACTGTGACGTCATCGTCCAGTCACGTGTCTGGGTAGGATCGTGACTCGAATGAGATTCTCGCGCCACCGGAAGTTGGAACGTAATTCACTTCTTCGTCGCTTGGCGGCGTCGCCTTGGCAACGAACGCCGAAAAGATTTTTAACGAAGTTTAATTCTTGAAATGCTCATGAAAACAGCCTGTCAACCAATCAACCAACCAATCAACCAGGAGAGATAAACGCAACGACAAGTTATTAACATTGCAACCAGTGGCGTAGCCAAGGGGGATTTGGGAGTTCAAACCCCCTTGGCTGCGGAAAACAAAATATTTTTAATGAGTTTCTATGCATTTTTAATTTTGGGACGCGATTTTGGGGTCAACCCCTTGGCTATAGAATATAACTGTTTAAGAAGTTAATTAAGAAGTGACGACCAATTTTTGGCTTGTCAATATTTTTCCCAAGTTGGTCATGGTCAAAACCAAAAACCAAAAGCCAAACCCACCCCCTTCCGGAAATCCTGGCTACGTCACTGATTGCAACGCATTGAACTTTTGAAATGAGACTGCTTAGAATCTTCTGCCTAGCAACCGTCCCCAACGCTTTCCAACACAGCAGCAGCAGCAGCAGCAGCAGCAGCAGCTAAAGAGCGCCATTCTGACTGTGAGAATGAAGGATGAATGAACGAATGAAGAAGTCCTTGGTCGGTTGTCATTGATACAAATGACCGTGGGACCTCTGGTCATTTGTTACTCAGCGGTCGACAAAGATTGCGTTTGCAGCATTCAAAGGGGCCCTGGCTTCTGCTGCCGGGAAGTAAGTAAGTAAGTAAGTCGAGAAGAGTAACGACTACACATCGTGAAAAAAACAGGAGTGCCTAAGCGTAGTCACGGAGGTACGGGGGTACGGGGTACAGGGGTACGGGGTAGGGGTTGGAAGGGGCCACCATATTCGGAGTGGGAATTTGTGCAAAACAAATAGGAAATGTTTCTCTGAGGGTGACAGGAGAAGGGGTGTTTGCTGAACTCGCGAACTTAGTTGTATTATAAATTTTTCGTCCACCCTGTCATAAATCACAATTCTTTTTGAAAGAGCTAACGGTTTAACTCTAATATTATATTAGACAGCTTCTATATGGATATGTATATATGTATATATATATATATATATATATATATATATATATATATCGCTATTGCAAACATAGGCCATCACCCTCTGCATTTAAAACGGTTCATCCATGACAACCCTCGTTATTCCATTCATAATGCTAATAATGCACAGGATTTGTGCAAATTCAACCGCATTTTTGAAACTTACTTCATCCTGTTACAGATCGATTTCAATGACCATATTGACCGATTATCTTTAGCATTCTTCACTACATCGATATCAATCGCTATTGCAAACTTAGGCCATTGTCTTCTGTATTTAGAGCGCCCCCAACATGACAACCCCGTTATTCCATATTGCTAATAATGCACAGGATTTGTGCAAATTCAACCGCATTTTTGAAACTTACTTCATCCTGTTACAGATCATTTTCAAGTACCATATTGAGTCACTATATTTAGCATCCTTTGGCATACAAGGTGACGCAAAAACCGGACTAGTCACATTTAGGTTTGCATTTAATATAGTCCTGTTTTTTGCGCCCCTGTATATATATATATATATATATATATATATATATATATATATATATATACATACATATACCGTGTGTATGTGATTTATCTAATCTATAACGAATGAGCGATTATTTGCATTTCCAGCCCATACAATTTATTTCATTAGATTGAAGATTGAAATGTATTCGTGCCTATAGACTGATTTATACATGTACGACTCTCTCTCTCTCTCTCTCTCTCTCTCTCTCTCTCTCTCTCTCTCTATATATATATATATATATATATATATACATATATATATATGGTATATATATGGTATATATATATGGTATATATAATATTATATGCAAAAAGAATATATAATATTATATATGCAAAAATGAATTTTAAAAATATAAAATGTATATACATATATTATATTCTGCATACATGTATGTACGTATGTATGTACGTACATGTACGTATGTATGTATGTATGTACTGTATATACATACATAATGGGTAGTGCTTTGGGTGAGTTATTGACACGTGACCCATGCTTGACTGCTCTCCTATCAATACGTTTCTGGTGCGTTGGTCGCGGGGTTTTGATCTTTGCGGCCTTATGCTGTCTACGCATCGAGGCCTTATGCTGTCTACGCATTATGGCCGAATGGGACTTCGGGGTTTTTTATCGCTCATCCGGGACTTTCTATTTGTCGGTGACGTCGCTAGTAGATCATCATCGAGCGGGAAACAGAGGGTGGGGGTAGGGGTGGCGCCCCCCCGCTCGACAGCGCAATCAGACGACGATATATGCCTCTATCTGCTTCAATTTGCTTCTGTCTATCTGCCACTGTCTGCCTCTGTTTATATCTGCCTCTATCTCCTAAGGGACGGCAGCGGGTTGAGGTGAGGTAATTTGTTGGAATCATTGTAGTGAATGTTTGAATTAAGTTTTTAAGCGTAAAACGGTAGAATATACTGATTGTAAGGCGTGCAAAAGTCACGCAAAAGATGACGTCCCAGTAACCACTGCACTCCTCAGTAACTGCAATAGACATTGCCTGAGTGTCAATCAATAGCTTACTCTATATCCTGGATGCCCTATTGACCTGACCTCATCTCTTTATGATTGTCATTGACCCATTTTATTAAAACATCATTCACCTCATAGATAAGTAAGAAGGGTATCATTTCTTCAAATCTCTTACGAACATTTTAAGTGTACCTGATTCTTGGTACTATTTTAAGAGGAACCTACAGTAGAACTTCGCCATAACGTACTTAGCAGGACTGTATACATTACGGCACTTTATAGCCGAATACGCGTTATAACCGAGTCCGTTATAACGAAGTTATTCTGTACATGTATAAATATAGATTCGACTGAAGCTTTGAGATTGTTTGAAATTTATCTTCGTTAAAGAGACGTTTTTTGATCAAAGACATTAGACAGGTCAGAAGCATCCAACACGACCTCACAGTACAATAGCCTCTAATCAGGCCTCCTACAGCAGCAGGGGACAGTTTTCAACGGTCCTAATTCCGCATTCTCTTTGAGCTTTTTCTTACGTGAGATAAATTCCTAACAGGATCCGAAGAATGAACGCAACAGCCAGAGACTGCGAAGGGAATTATGTAGCGCCAGCGTCTGGATGTGGAATGATCGATCGCTTCAGTTTCTGGAAATGCCTCTTGTTTTTCAATGCCAAGGAGTCTAACAGAGGACATTTCGCCTGCTCTCACTGCCTCTGTCTGTCTCTGTCTCTGTCTCTCTGAGAAGCTAGAGAACTGCCCTTAAGAATGTGGGAGATTTGAGGATATTAAAATAATGCTTTGGAATTACTTTTCTCTATTGATTTCTTATTGATTTTATGCACACACACACACACATACACACATACACACACATTGTAATTCACAATCAGATTTCAGACACACGATTGTAATCCAATTTTTTCACCTGTCCCGTCGGACATCCTGTATTCTGACTTGATCTGACGTGCCTTCAGCTGAAGGTTCTATGCATTACAAAGTGGCGCTATAGAAGTCCGAGATTAGATTAAAATGAAAGCGGAAATCCATTGCAAGGCCGTGAGATTTCATTCATTTCATCGAATAAGTGGATCGCGAAAAAGTGAAGTAAATTCACTTAATCACTCCTTGGAGTTGCAGCAGTCCAGAAATCGTCAGGAAAAACCAACATGCCGCCAAGGCACCTCTGCCAGTTCTAAAACCCAGGGGCGTAGCCAGGAATTTTATTTGGGGGTATAATGTGATTGGGGGGATATAAATTTTTAAAGCTTTGAAAATCTTAAAAAATACATAACAAATTTCAAGGTAGTCTGATTTTTTTTTGGGGGGGGGATGTACTGTATATACCGATATACCCCCGTCGCTACGCCCCTGATAAATCCATGACAATGACTATTAAGAAGTAGCCTCGCTTTCGTATGTACAGTACAATGAATTCGAGGCTGTTTGGTTTTTTCGAAGACTCTTTAGGAGCTACATAAATCAGACATAATACTCTCGTTTTCACGTCGGTCGACCGTCAAATAAAACTGAAATGGCTTCGAGGCTTTTTCTCTCTCTCTTTCTCCCTCTTCTATCGGCCCTTGGGGTTGGGGTTTGGGGTCGGGTGGGTGGGTGGGTGGGGGATGCATCCTGCAGACGTTTCAAAAGACGAATGGGGGAACTTTGTTCTTTTACGGGTGATCGGCGGTCACTTGAATCGAAGATGCTTTCTGGAGAGTTCGAGTTGATTTTTGGTGGATTGTTTCGTGACTTTTTCTTCTTCTTCTTCTTCTCCTCCTTCTTTTTCTTCTCTTCTTTTTCTTCTTCTCCTCCTTCTGTCCGTCCGTCCGTTCTGCTGTCCTCTCTCTCTCTTACTCTTTCTCTCTCTCTCTCTTCCTTCTCGCCCTTCGCCCTCTCGCTCATTCCCTGGGACGCAATAGATTCCGTTCCAGTTGCAGGTTCCGGAGATGGTGAACTATGGGAATGCCCCTCCCCCTCCCCCACACAGCATACATATATCAGGTGGCTTCACTTAAAAGTACCGAGAGCACTCCACATGCTGTCTCAAAAACAAATGGAGGTATAGACTCTAATAAAGAAGAGGAGGGACCAAAGGAGAAAGAATTAGTGATATATATATATATATATATATATATATATATATATATATATATATATATAAATAACCTTTAATTTACGCTTTCTTATGAGTGCGGGGCAGAGTTATTTCTAGAATTTCGGGGGTGTCGGCATATTTTGTGGGTCCATCCATGCCGAAAGAGTCTGACAAGCAAAAAACGGGCAAAGGGGGGTGTTTGGGGGTGTCAGTCTCAAATGGAGGGAGGGCGTCGGGGGTGTAAAAATATCCCTGATGCGGCGGTATCATCAGTCCTTACTTAGTTTGTCGATTCAAAACCAAATCGGTGCCAGAGAAATAAACGAGAATTTCGAGACATCGATTTGCATCATTTTTCATCATCACTTTGTCGTCGTCATAATCATCACAGAATCCCACTGTACGTATCCGCAGCTTCACCCGACATGAACGGATGACTTTTCTAGCGCTGCAGTCAGTTGCCAAGCCCTAACACGTACACGTGTATGTACACGCACGTATGCGCTCTGCTCGTACACCCCCATTTGTCTTCGGTATCATCGGACCCATCGATATTACGAACGAAAGATCAGTTGCCGAGATAGTAACCCTCGCCCCTCTTCATCCGCACGCCCATGGACTCCACGGAAAAGGCTTTTGGGAGGCCAGGGGAAGGGTGGGGGGTGAGAGAGTGGGGTGGGGCGAGTAAGACTGAATAACATTGTCACTATAGACGCCTTTTTCCAGATCTAATAACTGTCTTTTCGTGGACGTAAGCGAAAATACGACGCCAAAGGTTTTATTAAATTACGGAGAGGGGTGGGGGTGGGGGTGGGGTGGGGCGTGTCCCTTGCCCATTAGACATCTATTTTCCAGAACGAAGACGAGCTTTCCTCGTGAGAATGAGTCACAGTTTATTGAAACCTTACAAACACATCTTAATCGTTGAAATCCCATACTAATCCACTTAACATTCAGCTATAATAATAATAATAATAATAATAATAATAATAATAATAATAATTATTATTATTATTCGCATTTAAAGTCGCTTAGGACAGTGTGGAGCACTGTGATTCCTGACCTGTGATCCCTCACTTGTCATCATCATCCTACTACTACTACTACTACTACTACTACTACTACTACTACTACTGCTACTACTACTACCACTACTACTATTACTACTACTACTACTACTACTACTACTACTACTACTACTACTATTTCTTCTTCTACTACTACTACTATCTATCTATCTATCTATCTATCTATCTATTAATATTATTAATATTATTATTATTATTATTATTATTTCGAAATGACGGACAGGTTGGGTTGCTTCTGTGTTTTGGTTCACATAGAACATGCTGTATTAATGCATGTGAAAATTAATATCTAATGACATAAGTCTGCAAACGATTCGAAAAATTCCTAGTGGTAACATTCGACAAAAATAATTGAAAAGACCGTTTTGTTCTTTTTTGAATCGATCTAAAAAATTCTCCTGGTTCGCAAATTAAAAATGCATGGAGAGAGAGAGAGAGACTTCCACTCTTCCCTCCCCTTCCCTCCCCAAAGGATTTCGTATATTATATTTGGTCAGTTTGGACACCTGCTTTCTCGGCGGATATCAGATGTTACCACCGACAACGAAAACGCCGGCCTTTTGTAGCATTAAGAGAATCAAACAAGTGTCAGAAGCCATTGGTCTGGATCGGCCATCGGCTCCCCACCCCCACCCCCACTCCCACCCCCGCTCTCACCCCACCCCGCCACCTCAAGACATTTGCCAAATACTCATAATGATAGCGCAAAGATGATTCGATTCAGTGATTTGCTATTTAATAGCTTTATAGAAAGCACGCCATTGGGGGATCGGGTGGATTTTCTACGTTTCTCAGAAGAGACAGTTAACATGATATAACACTATGATATTATTATTATGCCAAGGTTTACAGTGGTTTAGGAGGGTCTGCCCTGTGTGAGAACCGCCCTTTTCGACTGCAGTTGAGTGAAGGCTGAGTCAATCCCATGGATCCTGCGAGTCCCGAACCGATTTACCGTCTCTATCCGAAGCGGCGCTATAGAGTTATATTTGAAAATCAGTCCAGGGGAGGGGAGGGGAAGGGGAGGGGGAGGGGAGAGGGGAATACTTGATTAGGATACATGATTATGTATGCTAAGAAAATAAGTAAGTAAATCAGTTAAATAAGTTAACAGTACCAAGAAACAATGACCAGGATTTGCATTCTAGTATAAAGTTCATTCATTCATTCATTCATTCGTTCGTTCATTCATTCATTCATTCATTCGTTCATTCATTCATTCATTCGTTCATTCATTCGTTCGTTCATCCATTCACTGTCATTTGGTAGAGTGTCGTATACGTCACTTACCTCGTGGTGGTGGTCAACTGATTGAGTGACGGTCGGATCGTTGCGACTGAATTTCTCGTTCGATTCAATCGAAGTCGACCACAACACACAGTCAACGATGGATCCTATGCATCCATCCATCCAACCATCCTCTCCTCTTCCTCCTCTTTCTCTTCGCCTTTCCCCCTCCTCCATTCTTCCTCCTCTTCATCATCAGCGCATTTCCCATCAGCTGCCGCAGGATCGCATTCTGGTAGACAGAGAAAGACAGATGCATAGTCAAAGGGACAGAGAAAAAGTCACGGAACCATAGGATCATACGATGACAGGGCACCAGCGCCACGTGACGCCGAGACAGACGACTAAATGGACTAAATGAACTAAATGGTCCGGCTATCAAGTTCTCATTGAGTAATGACGAAGACCAAAATTTCAGAAACATAAATAGTAAAAAGGAAGAAAATAAGAAAATGAGAGCGAGAAACAGACAGTGGTGACTTCACATGGGGAGCCGGGGGCAGTGCCACCTATTGAATGCCTGCTCCCGCCCCAGTGGCCCTATTTGGGACCCTATACTTACTACTACATACCTATCAACAAATGGTTGGCCCCATGCTTAGAAGCTGCCACCCCAAAGGCCCCCCACTTGCCAAATCCTGGAGCCGCCATTGGAAACAGGTAATAATAATAATAATAATAATAATAATAATAATAATAATAATAATAATAATAATAATAATAATAAGGGAGAGGGGGAGAGAGAGCCAGAGATAGACAGACAGATGGATGAGGAATTTTGATGAGAGAAACGTTAGACCGTAGACTACCAAATTCGTAGAAGAGAGGCAGTTAGCCTGGATTGATGGAGTGAGCGAGGAGTGACTCCGGAGGAGATGACAGAGCAAGCACTCCGACTATTGGTTTCAGCGTCAGAGTCAGTCTGTCATGTTTTCGGACCACGTGACATTCGTCGCGTGATCACTCGCAATGCCCGGACCGTCACGCTTTGGTGATGACCAACGTCACTCAAGCGCATCTAGATGTAAATCATGGAACCATCATTGTAGGAAATATCAAACGACACCTTTGAAA
Source organism: Metaphire vulgaris (assembly GCA_018105865.1). Taxonomy (NCBI): domain Eukaryota; kingdom Metazoa; phylum Annelida; class Clitellata; order Crassiclitellata; family Megascolecidae; genus Metaphire; species Metaphire vulgaris. The sequence goes on from CM030852.1 coordinate 951,417, forward strand.
GATCAGTGGGACTTCGTTACAAAGGTACCTAGTGAGTCCGTGAAATTCATTACGTTATATCCGATGTACGTTCTATCCCATACCATCTAATACGGTAGCGCATTGCGGTACTTTATAACCGAGTATATGTCATAACCGAGTCCGTTATAACAAAGTTCTACTGTACTGCAGGTTGAAGAAAACCATATATGCCACATACAGATGTATACCCAGTCTATAAATCCATGTTCTAGCACTGATGTAAATAATTCTGACATCTTGCACAATTAGGTAGGCCGAAGTAAGGTGGAGAAGGAGTAAAAAGCCTGTAAAAATCGCGTGACGTCATTTATGGACGGCCCCTTACAAAAGTGAGGCCAGCAAAATTCGGGGACGAGAAAAGGAAATCGAGCACCGAGAAAAATCTCAGAATAGTAAAAGAAATTCCTCCTCCTCCTCCTCCTCCTCCTCCTCCACTTAATCTTTCCCTTCTTCTCATTGTTCGCTTTCCGATTAACCCCTTAACTGGGCAACTATTTGTAATTCAATGTAAAATGGACGAGCGTTACTCGGGGCACCCAGTTAAGAGGTTAATGATCGAGATGGTCGCACGGTGGCGCCGCTGCAGTTGTCGTCGTCGTGAAACAACGAGCAAACTCATGACGGGCTTCGCACATGAGCGACTCATGTTACGACTCATGAGTCTGTATCAACACGAAGAAAACGAAGCCACCCTAATGACCACTGATTCACCCCCCCACCCCACCGCCTCCCCCATCTCCCCATCCCCCTGAACGGAACCTACGCCGATTGCGTATCATGTGCTGTTCGAAAACAACAGATCAACCGAACAAGCGAAAGAATCCTAACAAGATCGCAAAACACTGGACGCCATAGAAGTCCACCGTGTAACACAATACCTGACATGTGTTATTTGAAGGCGAATTTCAATATTAAATCAAGTCAACGGAGTTACCTACAGTGTATACAACAACAACAACAACAGCAGCAGCAACAACAGCAACTACTACTTCTTCTACTACTACTACTACTACTACTACTACTACTACTACTACTACTACTACTATTACTACTACTACTACTACTACTATGGGGTCACCCTGAACAGTGGGATGGATCACAATGACCTATTGACCCACTCCCATCTCCGGACCATATTCCCAATAAATCGAATATCAACGCTGTGAAGAAAACCTCTGCATAATTATTGCAACGAGTTCATTTAAAAATCTCTATTCTGCTGTGAACATTCGCCCTCGTTTCTGACATAGGCCACTGTGACTCCCCCCACCCCCACCCCTCTTCGAAATTTTACCCCTTTTAATTTCCTCCCCTCTTCCTCTTTCCTTCCATACCTAAATGACACCCATATCCCCGATCCCTTGCTCTCTCTGTCTCGCTGTCTCTGTCTCTTTCTCTCTCTCTCTTTCTCTCTCTCTCTCTCTCTCTCTCTCTCTCTCTCTCTCTCTCTCTCTCTCTCTCTCTCCGTCTCTGTCTCTGTCTGTCTGTCTGTGTCTCTCTCTCTTCTGGTTGCCCATTATCTGTTTGTCGACGTCATCGGTGAATTAGCGAAGCGTTGTGCATTTTGCAATTACACAGACCCATAAATACTCTTCTGCAGCCGTGTTCTTTCCGTATTTCCGGTCTCCAACCGTTTCCGCTCTCTGCGTCACTTCCGGTTCCAGCAAACGCTTTCGAACGACCGCTAGAATATGTATGCATATATATATATATATACACATATATACACTATACAGTATACACACACACACACACACACACACACACACACATATATATATATATATATATCGGCAAATACAGAGTTCTCCGAAAAAACTCTTTCCGATACAAAAATCGGAAAAAGCAGGCTTGAATAGGAAATTAATTTAGTGATGTACGGAAGGAATTATGAATCAAAAAACTTTTAACTTTTGCTGAAAATTCTGTCTTTATGCTCGTAAAGGAACGACGGACGGCGGAATGAAACCTGCCGCCATATTTCTCGCAATGACGTCATCGTCGGCGACGGCATTTGACAAATGACGTCACTACGCTGGTCGCCTCGGCAACAGGGAAATGTATTTTAACGTCGGAGGCAAATTTCCCGCGAATTAGGACTCTTAATTTCCCCGGGAAAATAATGACTTTCGATTTATCAAACAAAGGCGCTAAATAAGTACGCAGAAAACTGTGACACACAGACAGACAGACAGACAGACAGACGGTCGGACGGACAAACAGAACCAAGTGTAGAAACTGCTTTTTAATAAGGTTGTCTTTGATATCTGCTATTTTATTTATTTAAGTTGTTGCTATGGAGACCAATTGATGCCCTGCCCCCGTCCAAAGAATCTAAGGCCGACACTGACTGTGTGCGATCGCCTTTATAAAGTATCCGATAACTCCCATATAACTAAAGGGAACTCAAGCCTCCGAAGAGGAAATTGATGGGCGAAACGTAAAACGTAACCTCTAGGAAATAGAGAGAGAGAGAGAGAGAGAGAGAGAGAGAGAGAGGAGGGAGGTAGGGAGGTGAAGAGTTATTTATCTAGAACTACAGTGTAATATTGAAATAAATTTCTTTTAATTTGACTGCTTCAAATTTGTTGAAAGTCAATCGACCACTTGTTTTTGTTGTTGTTATTGTTGTTATTGTTGTTGTTATTGTTGTTATTGTTGTTGTCGTTGCTGTGTTGAGTGATCTTCAAACGGTTCGAATTGAACAACTTCTATAGCGCCGTGGTGAAAATGCAACGGACGATGACCATTGGTGGCTATTAACATACTGTTGAGCAGTTCTGGTCAGGGGAGGCGGCTAGTTTAGAAAAAGGCTGATTAATTACCTTTAATTATCTTGTTACCACTGAGCTTGACATTCATTAGGGTGCATGTGGGCGTTGGTTTGGATGGGGTGGGGTGGCAGTGACACAATTTTCTGCCAAAAGTTTAGTTTTCGCAATTATTGAGGTTCGTTCGATTCGGATTCGATTACCGTTGTCTCGATCGCGACAACAGCGTTGTCCTGTTGTTTCCATTCCTTCCGTCGCTTCCTCTGTTGCCTCTGTTGCACGCGAAGGAAAACTGGCAAAGAATTCGCAACAGAGATAGAGAGAGACAGAGAGTGAGACAGAGAGTGAGAGAGAGAGAGAGAGGAGAATCAACGCAATACAATTCATCATCATTTGGCGAATGCGAAACAGCGCAGAAGACGTCACGGGCGCCTTCCTCTTCTCCCCATCCTCTTCATTTTCTCCCTTAATCACATTTCTACTCTTCCTTCCTTCCTTCCTTCCTTCCTTTCCCTCCTTTGGCTTAATAGGTTCCCTCCACCTCCTCCTCCTCCTCTTCCTCCTCCAATGTTATTGCTATTTCTCGATGGTAAACTGTCGTTACCATTGCAATCTTGATCGTCTGAATTCTGCGACAGAATTGGTTTCCTTATCATCATCATCATCATCATCATCATCATCATCATCATCATCATCATCATCATCATCATCATCAACATCATCATCTTCTTCTTCTTCTTCATCATCGTCGTCGTCGTCATCATCTATGGCGATGATGATGTCGACGACGACAATCTCAAGACCTTCCGCTCTAGATTTTGAACTTGCTAAGATTGTCACAAGTGACGTCTTATGCTATTTGTGGGCCCGTGTATAACGGTCACGTGACACGAGCCAGTTCAAAAGGTCAGTCGATGTTAATCGAGTAGACCACTCTAATCATAAACTGGTCTTGTGATCAATCTTCTCAGTACTTGACCTCAAGATTTTTGCCAGCGAGGCCTAGGCATCAGCAGGCATTGGCGTAGTCACGGGGGGGAGGGGGGCATCGGGGGTCTAACCCCCTTTTCTGGGTGAGTCCCGGTCTTGGGATTTGCGCTGAGCCGTTGAGAACGCCTATTTAGTGGGGGGAGGGGTAGGTACATGATTTTGCCAAAAACTCATTGAACCTTGACGTTGCGCCTTTTCCCTATTCCGGAACCCTCTGGCTACGCCACTGATTTTGCAGGTGCTTGGAGGTAGGGTGGGTGGGTGCCGTGCACGGGGCACTAGTGATCTTCTGCTTGAAGTCCATGGATCAGGTAAATCCCAGATTGTCAAAATTGAGGCGAAGAGTTTTTGAAGAGTTGTTGATGTCCTGTTCGAGGCCTTTGAGGCCACATAACAGGGCCCTGGATCCCCTCCCTGAGTGGGGCCCCTCCGCTCCCCTTTACCTCCCCCTCTCCACTCCTCCCGCTACTTTCTCCCGGCCTAAAGGCAACGCTGCGATTCGACGACTTACTGCGCAGTTATACACGATTAGAGAAAGACTTATTCATATTTGAATGAGACAAACATTCGTCTTCAAACCAAGCGCGAGATTTTGGATTTCACGAAAACATAAATATTACGAAGCGTCATCTTACCTCTTCTAAAAGGTGAGTTCAGTTACCTGTCTTCTACACCTTACAGATGCAGCATAATTATCTTACCTACCGACATTTAGTTTTGAACTCGGTTTAACAGTAGAGCTAGTTGTATTTATGACCTTTGAACTTGTTAGTCTCTTCAGTTGTCACTGCGTTACTTATAGAGACTGTCCCAGACGCTAGTATTAACTTGCAAAAATTTAATTAACCCCTTAACTGGGGATCCCGGATATATCCGTCCATTTTACATTGAGTTACAGTTAAATACACGGTTAAGAGGTTAAGACAACTGGTTCCTTGTATCGCAGGTTTTATAGACGACAAAACTACTATACAATTGATTCTCTGTATGACTTTAACCAGTGGAAGGACTATTGTTACAGAGGCTGCGTTGACATGCAAAATCACAATATATCGCTCTAAATAAGCAGTCAATTGTTGGATTTTGACGTTGATTTTTCCAGCGAATGCCATCCGAGTCACGTGACCCGGACGATGTCTTCGAAGTTTAGGCGAAGCTCCTGCCACCACCACCAGCAGCAGCAGCAGCAGCTGCCGCCAGGAGTGACATCGGGAACCGGTCCCACCATCTGGCAGATCTACTTCGATGACGACGAGGGAGGAGCGGTCAAGGTCAAGGTCGACCCGGCGGCGATGGTCGCCCCACACAGAGACGACGACGACGACGACGACGACGAAGAGGCCGAGGTCATGACCGCGGACATCGGGAACGACAGACACCACGACAACCGGTCAAACGCTCAGACACATCAACCGTCAATGATGAAAGATACGGAAATACATATTCACAAGACAGGTAATACATATTCATAAGTCAGGTGACCCTCACGCCCTCTCTTTAAGCTCTTTCGCGTTACCATGACAACTAGTGCGCATGCGCTCTACTAAACACACCAAACAATGCTTTTATATACATGTATATTTTCACAGGTTAGCAACTGCCTACCTCCTTTCTCCCCTCCCCCCATTCCACTACCTTCAGGGACTGGGTAACTGATATAATATGCACGTGTGATATGCCACATTAAATAAATACTTATTATTACTATTTAATACAGTAGAACTTCGTTATAACGGACTCGGTTATAGCCTATTCTCGATTATAACATACCGCAATGTACGGCTCCGTGTCATGCACTACCGTATTGGGAATAGTATTCGATATAACGTACTATATTTTACAGACGCGCTAAATACGTTATAACGAAGTTCTACTGTAATAATAATAATAATAATAATAATAATAATTATTATTATTATTATTATTGCTATTATTATTGAGTAGTTTCTTCTGTTAAGGAGAATCGAATGTTAGTCTTTTCTCGAATCGGACTAAATCAACTAAAGAGTCTTCTTTGGCGATCGGTTTTGGGACTTTCGAAAGTATTTCCGGTTCCGGCAAACGGATACTGATCCGGCGCGAAAGTGACCTGGAACTTCTGATTCCGTCTGGATCCAGTCGACTGGAATCCTGGAAAAAGTCATCCGTCGCTTCCTGGTGCGCCTCTTCTGATCCGTCCATCTGGAAACGATTGATGTGGACAACAGTGTTGGCTGTCGGCATCGCCGTTATCTATGTCGTTGCCATGGTTGCCATTCTCAAGGGCATCGGAGGCTATTGACTACCGTTGCTAAGGTTTTGCACTCCGGGATCTGTCGCCGTGACGACCGTTGCTAAGGAACTGCCCGCGGAACGCTGAAGTAATCAGATAATTAACCATCAGGATTATTATGAACGTCTGCTGTTTGGCAGCTACAGTTAAAACCCAATATCGTTACCCCTGTTAATACAGCTACAGTCAGAACCCACTATTGTTACCGCTGTCAATGTAGCTACAGTTCAAGCCCGTTATTGGATTTGAATTGTCGGATTTTGGCTCTTCCACTCCCTCCAATGGTGGACGAAAATTTTGCTCGCAGCGGCAGCGAAAGACCCGACGCCACCTGGCGAATGTAAAACTGATTAATGATAAAACACGAATGGTAACTGAAAATGCTTAAGTCCGATGATCATTTGAAAAAATTAATCTGCAAAAACTAAAAATATTGTGCCTATACGTCATCATCATCATCATCATCATCATCATCATCATCATCATCATCATCATCATCATCGTCATCATCATCATCATCACCACCATCAGACAAACTATTTAGTTTAAGCCAAAGATCGTAAAGGTACAAAGAGACTACAAACTCGCTTTACTTTGTCATCGAATTTGGTTAATATATTTTTTGAATTTTTTTGAAAATTATTCTAAATCGCGATACTTTCGATACTACAGGACATCCCAAACGATTAATTACAGATAGATTCTAACGAAAGCAATCTGTCATTCCCGTAATAAATCATTCATCGATCGATGCCTTTACTCCATTCTGTCATACGCTGTCATTCCTCATCTCATATCCCCCTACTCCACCCTACACACACCCACCCACCACTACCTCCCCTCCACACTCAGTTCTGTTGTTCTTCGTTCTCCTTGATTTCCACATTTCCAGGCGATCTACTGGTATTTGGGTTTAATTGAAAGCCTGATCTACTTATATTTTCAGAAGACGCGTCTTAAACTTTACACAAGGACTATGTTTTAGAAGATTACTTTACCGCGTTTATATTTTAACTCGTTTCGAAACATTCTTGAGAAATCGCAGGGAATTTTTGTTAATTTGAAGGATGTGACGCCATTTAGTTTACGGGAAATAAGGGTTGGAATTTTTTCAAATATGATCTTTCTTCAACGTAGACAGTTGGGGTGCAGATTCTTCTAAATCTGCTTATTTTCTCAAATAACAATTTGCCAAAATAATCGTATTATTAGTCTCGTGGAATCTACTGAATTTCGAGAAGTCATCTTGATTTTCATTCTGCCAAACACGCACACAGGCTGGTTCCCTGTCGAGACAGCGCCGTCAGCGTCCCTGCTTCGTCCATCTACACACACACTCACACACTCACAGAGAGAGAGAGAGAGAGAGAGAGAGAGAGAGAGAGAGAGAGAGAGAGCGTCGCTCTTGTGTGTAGACTGTTGATGTCTAGCAGAGGGAAATTTCACTGCGTTTGCAATTCGCGACCGACCCGCGTTCGAGCAGGGTCCAGACAGTACCTGCACACATGCGCCAAGCATGCGCCCCAACAGGCGTGGATGTCCTTACGGACGGCGCAGTCCTTCCCCCACCCCACCCCACCCCACTCCAGGATTCTTCTGAGTCACGTGACCGGATAATTACTACCTTGCTAGGATAATGAGTCTATAGTTAAACGTTGCGTGAAGTTTGAGACAAAACGAAGACGATGCATTTCCACGTAGAGGCGGTAAATACAGATGACGTCAGAGATTTTCAGAAGCCGGTGAAATGATGAAATTTTCGATGCCTATTTTCTTCCACCTGGGAAATAAATCCATGTGGCCGAACCAGCCCCAGCTTCTTAACGATAAGGTAACAGGCTTCTCTCTTCACTCTTGATCTGCGACTACGTGTCTTCAACCCGTTTCTTCTGTGTGTATTATTAGATGAAAATGCGCTATATAAATAGACGCCGAGATGTGATTTTCGAAGTAAGCGGCTTTGAAAATGTAAATACAAAAACTTGTAAATTATTTCGACACGCAGATAATTATCTATTTAGAAATGCTATTCATTGGGTGCCTCACTTTGAGAAATTTTAAATTTTACGAAGTAGAAGTACTTACCTAATTATATCAGTCATTGGTAAGATTTGAAGTGTGGTGGGGTGACTGGGGTCGGCATACCCCTGGCAAAATAGAAAGGGTGAAAATCGAAGAATTTATAATGTCCCAGTTCTGCACTATGGAATGGCCGACTATTCAGACTACACTTTACAGTGTAACTTCGTTATAACGTACTTAGCGGGTCTGCAAAGTTTAATGCGTTCTATCCGAGGTACAATATATATATACATATATATACATTAATATATATTATATGCATATATATATATATATATATATAGGTGTGGCAAAAACCGGACTAGTCATATTAGCTTTTGCATTTAATATAGTCCGGTTTTTTTGCGCCACTATATATATATATATATATATATATATATATATATATATATATATATATATATATATACTAAGTACTGAGGGCAAAAAAAATATATATATATAATCACGGTCTTTACCTTTTTCTACTTCGTTTATCAAAATTATCCTCACCTTTTGACGTGCTTTGGCTATTTTAGCCTTTGGTCAATTCCAAATGACCAAACCTGTACATCTTGTCATCTTCGTTATCCTACCTACACCTACATGCCTACCTACATGCACACCTACCTGCGTACTTACTTAACGTTCATCGATCTAATCGCTCTTTATGTCTCGTTGCCTGTCGATTTGTTCCTTTGTCCGCCTGTCTGTCTGTCTGTCTGTCTGTTTTTCTCCGGCGTTTCGTTCTGTGACCATCTTCAAGCAATAAACTAATAAATTCTACTCGTCTGTAAATTCACCGTCCTCCCTGTCGACCTCAGACTTCTTCAACTGGCACATTCCATCATCCACTACCTCTCCCTCTTTCCCTCCCTCTTTTCCTCTCCCTTTCCCTCTCTCTTCCTCTTTCATCTCTGTCTCTGCCTGTCTCTGTATCTGTCTGCCTCTGTCTGTCTGTCTGTCTGTCTGTCCATTCTCTCCTCAGTAATTGTCCCGCCGGTTGTTTGCACACACTCGTTCACGTCTCCCAGTTGTTTCTTTGCCACCTGCACCACCGCAACCCCCCACCCCCACCTCCACCCCATCTCCTCGTCCCTTTCCCTTCGTCCCTCTTCCTTCTTTCCCCTTTCTTCTTCCTTCCTTCCTTCCTTCCTTCCTTCCTTCCTTCCTTCCTTCCTTCCTTCCTTCCTTCCTTCCTTCCTTCCTTCCTTCCTTCCTTCCTTCCTTCCGCTTTTCTGTTGAAGGAGAAATGAAGAAATTATTGTCGCATGAGAAAGTCATGAACGATCGATTCCGTCTGTGCCTTACAATAGCAGAACACTAAACGAAGACAATACGGATCTTGGCGGCTGTATTAAAGTGTCCTAGTGTTCTTGTATTCGTAGTGTACTCGTGTCTCGTAGGCACTGATGTCACCTGCATAGGCGCGGTCTGTGTGGAAGGGAGGGGGTGGGGGTCGGTGGGTATTCCATGTCCCTCTCCTTTTGACGAAGAATAATTTATGAAAGTATTCTGCGGAAAATTGAAAACGATTGAAACCATGTTACGACACAATTAACAGCACTATTTTGTTCGGATATAGTTTTTCATTTTGCAACGGAAAAATGTTGACTCAGTTTTGAAATTTAAAAAGCGGGATGCTTTCACACTAGGCCCGCCAAATGCGCTTTCCGGTTGGGGGTTAGGGGTAAAATAGAGGGTAGCGTGGGGTGAGGCGGGCGGGCGGGGGGGGGGGGGTGATGCCATTCAATTGACCTAAGGAAGAATGTCCGATCACCTGGAAACGTGGAAATTCCTGAATCCCGATGTTTGCAGTTTACCAAAGACACCTGCTTTGATGACGTCATCTCATTTAGCGTGACGTAAAATATGTATGCATATTCATCAGCTCCTCAGAGTTTCGTCGCTAGAGTGCAAATTACGTATGCTTGGTTTATGCAGCGCCTTCTCAGTCAAGGATATTTGGCGACCATGACAGAGGGTGTCAGAAAATTAAATTGACAGCTTAACAGATCTTTAATTACCAAATCTTGGCATTTATTGACAGTTTGACACAAGATTAAAACTGCATTGCGCACTTTTCTTGCTTTAACTGATGCGAACTGGTCTGTGATAGTGCGTCCCTCAAAGTCAGTTTTCTCAGTTTCTTCTCTTTCTGCGCCAAATTTGACAGCAAGGCCACAAGATTCTTTGGCGCCCCCTTCAAAAGTGACGCCAGGGTTATCTGCCCCCAACCCGCCCTACCCTAAATACGCCACCGAACGAAGCATGCAAACGCGAAAATCTGGCGCAGCAGTGCAAATATTTTCGTATCTTCGGTTAGGAAAAAGGTCGACAAAATTGGAATTCCCTCCTCCTACTCCTCCTCCTCCTCCTCCTCCTCCTCCTCCTCCTCCTACTACCCTCCTCCTCGTTTCCTTCCATTATAATCAACGGACTCGTTCAGTTGTGGCAAATGCGCTGCTGCACAGTGATCATGATTATTACTCTCAGCATCCGGTCTCTAAAGGCCTTTTGCACATGCTGCCTAGCAGGCAAGAGACACACTGTACAGGGCGTAAGAGTAAAAACTGGACCGATATAATATTATCTCAATGCAGGGATATTTTTTCAACCCCCCCCGCCGCCCCCACCACCAATTTGAGACCGACACCTCCCCCATTCTGAGCCAGGGATTAGTTTTTTTTGCTTCTCAGACTTTTCCAGCAGGGCCGACCTCAAGAATATACCGACACCCCCCCCCCCGAATTGATAATCCTACAAATAGCCCTGTCTCAATGATTGTGTAAGGTGAGTTGCATTCATTACAGGACTCTAGATTCAATAACCTGGCAACGCCCCTGGTTGAATAATGCTCCACGATATATTCTGGTATAATTTATGATAAAAAT
>CM030852.1:962525-970025 GCA_018105865.1 Metaphire vulgaris
CAGTTTATTTCCACATATAAATTGTACATTATTAGCATTATGGAACAACGGCGGTTGTCATGTGGAAGAGGCCTCTAAATACACATAGGAGCGAATGGCTTATATTTTACACAATAGCAATTGATATCGATGTAGTGAATAATGCTAAAGACAAACTCATTATCAATGCAATTACTTACACAAATCAAATCTCCTGTGAGACCAAACAAGTTTCAAAAACTGCCTTGAATATATCATCAAATCCTGTTATGTGGCATTATGAATAACGAGGGAGTTGTCATGGATGAGCCATTTTAAATGCAGAAGGTGATGAAGCGCACTTTATCATGTGTGCAGTGTGATTAGTATGCAGTATAAATAATGGATCACTAAGATAGTAGAAAGCATGAGATAACGCGTTGCGGCAAAATTCGTTCTATATATGGCGTCATAAATTTCAAATGTGCGATTTATGTTTGCTCGATACTCCTGCATTAATGTACTGTATGGAACATCGGATTTGTATCATGCTGGAGGGCTCTAAATACATGAGGCGATGGCTACGTTTAAAAATAGCGATTGAATACCGATGCTGACGAAAGTGCAAACAGCAAGCATGCTCAATATTCAATAGCAGAATTTATTTCCTAACAGGACGAAATAAGTTTCACAAATGTGTTTGTATTTCCTAAATCCTGCAATATTATTAACATTATATAGAATAACGAGAAGTTGTCATGGATGAATCCGTTTTCATGCCAGAAAGTGATAGCAGCCATGTTTGCGATTGATATCAATGTAGGGAATATCAGGGTTTTGTCATGTAGAGGAGGCTCTAAATACATAGATGATAATAGATTTCAGTGCTAAGTCATAAAAATCCAGAATCGTTCCCCACTTCCTAGGATGGCATGTACTTGGCAGTTATAGGAGTTCATGGCCTGAACCAATTTCCCCAAAGATGCTGTCAGTTGTTATATCTCTTGCTGTGCAATTGCTTTCGATGCATTTTCTTCGATAATTTGTTTTTAAAAATCACATTGAGCTGCAGTACGTAGACAAATGACAAATCCGATACATCAGTGCCGTCGCTTAATACTAGTAATAATTGTACTTATAAATATATACAATTATGAATATTATAATTTCATTTCTTTTCCTCCGAAATAAACCAAGGTGATTCATATCAAATCTTGCTTTAGATAAATCAGACATCACCATCTCAGATTGCAATGTAATAGCTTAGCAATTATTCATCATGGTAAATGTTGCCAAGTACCATTCTCTGTAGATTAAAATGTCTTCAATGTTCAATACACAATACAAAAGAAATTATAGTGTTCAGATACAAGCACTTTGATATACAAGAGAATGTGGCCTAATTTGAAAGATTATAGGTGCTCTTCAGTTTCTCTGTCAAAAGTGCTGGCCATTACATGTCTGCCAATGCCATTCTCTGTAGTTTTGAAATGTCCTTTAAAATCCAGATTTACATGCCGAGGGCTGCAAATACGAGTCTGAACATAGCTGCACGATGCTCGCTCTAGAGAATGGTATTGGCAGACGTGTGAATGACTAACAGCTTTTGATTTCCTACCCTAACTCCCAGGGTACTGCACCTGGCTCTGTGGTATCCATGCTCTAAGGTGCCCCATACCCACAGCCATACCCCTGAGGTACCCATTCTCTACCTGAAGTGCTCACTCTAGTTATTGATGCCTCTGGACAGAATGTTGCTAAATTATAAGAGTGTCCAGTAATTCCAAGAGTTTCAAATGCTTTTAATCCACAGAATGAACAATCCATGCGACTTATCAACTGTGCTGTGTGTTTAAGTTATAGTTTAATAGAAAATGGCAGAAAGCTGTAATCAGAGCAGAAGACATGTCTTTTCAACTGCTGTTTCAAAATCAGTCATGTCTTCTTTCTGCAGAATATTTGTTTCAGGACACTGGCCTTTTGTTCAGGATTCAATTAAGATTCAACTAGAAACTCTACAGTTGAGTGAGAGGAGGAGGAGGAGAGAAGAAGAAGAAAGAGAAAGAAGAAAGGAGAAGAAAGAAGAGATGATGATTCTCTGCCGAGAAATAATTACACAATTTAAATGTCAAGAGATGAAAACAGAAAAACCAGGCTAAAAATGTCGCATTGCAATAGATTGGGTTATTCCCCACTTCCCTTATATATCTTTTGGCCTTCTTTACTGTCAGTCTAACTGTTTGCATATTTCTTTTTATTCTCTTATTTCTTCATCAGCAATTTCTACTTTTCATACTGTACGTATGTCTGCCAGTCTCTCTATCTACACCAAAGTATTCACTCTTCATGCTGGCTGTCTGTCTGTCTGCTTTGAAATGTCTTTCCAATTAGTCAGTCTTCTTGTCTGCACTCGTTTGGCTGTCTGTTAGTCTGTCATGGTGTTATGGCAATAACCTGTCCTAGAGAAGACAGAAAAGAGAACAGAGAGAAAGAGAAGACAGAGGAAAAGAGAGAGAGACAGACAGACAGACATGCGTGGGCGTTGTCTGTTTAGGGGCCTTTAAATGAAGGATTGCCGCCGATAGAGGCGCGCTCACTGCCCAGACGGCGGGAGTGGCGGATGGCGTCACCATGGGGCACGCGCCACTTGCGCCCGTCGGCCTACAGCAGGAGCCACCCCAGCCACGCCGCCGCTGCCGTCCCCACCTCCCCCCGATGGGCGGAGTTTGATGCAACAAATGCCGCATTATGAAGAGCGATTAAATCGGAACAACGCCGGGCAGCCGATGTTGGAAGGCAAGCGGAGACAAAGGAAGGAGGAGAGGAGAGGAGGTGGTGGAGAAGGTGGAGGCGGAGAAAGGAGGAGGAGGGGTGGAAGGAGGAGCAGCCAGACGCCCATCGTTTTTGACGGACCTCTTCCTTTCTCTTAAACACGCATTAAATTCGCTCGTTTGAGTGTGAGAGAGAGGATGACCTGCACACAACCATATATACAGGTTCAAAACTGTAGCGTTATTTTAAAACAAGAGAGAGAGAGAGAAGAGAGAGAAGAGAGAGAGAGAGAAGAGAGAGAGAGAGAGATTTACCACGCAAAATGTCATGAATACTTGTTCTCATAGTCGTCGTCGTCGTCATCATCATCATCAGCAGCATTGGATGTTACAGCGACTGAGCAGGAATTATTCCGCGACAGAAGGATGAAACTCTTCTGAAGCAGTCCCCGTCTACCTGAGGAGAAAAGCCCTGCAGGTTCATAAATTACTGCCGACTCTCAGCGCCGCGTACCTGACCGCCGCCACCGGGTGGACATCACCGCCGTCACCCGCGCGAACCCAGGGACCTTCGTCCAGCGGGTGATCGGGCCTGTCTGCTGCTGCTGCTGCTTTTGGCCGTCAGTGAGGACTGTGGATGCCGAGGTCGTTCATCACCGAGGAGATCATGGAAGAGAGACCCGGAAGGAACCATCGACAAGCGATGAACTACACAGAACTCTCGTAAGTCAATCAATCAATCAATCAATCATCAATCAATCCCAACCGATCAGTCATACAACAACAACAGCAAATGCTGCTACTGCTGCTACTGCTACCACTACTACTACTGCTGCTTTTAACACTTGCTGCTGCTGCTGCAGCTGCTGCTGCTGCTGCTGCTAATAACAATAATATGTAATAATAATAATAATAATGGCAGAAGAAGAAAGAAGAGAAAGAAGAAAGAAAGAGAAGAAAGAAATTCAGGTGGTTCCATGTAAATTACATAGTAAATCCCTAGATTATAGCCAGATGCAAATGAGAAAATTTGTCCAGATCGAATTTAGAGGACAATCAAAGGAAAGGAAGCTGGAATGGTGAGAAACGATGATGACATTGCATTTGCTATTCATGGCGATGGTGATTATGGTGACTATTTGATGCAATATCTGATCTCTGTGTGTGTGTATCTCTGTCTCTGTGTGTCTCCTGTCTCTGTGTCTCTGTGTCTCTGTGTGTGTCTCAGTCTGTTTCTGTTTCTGTGTCTCTGTCTCTCTGTCTGTCTGTCTCTCACCTAGCAGCTCTCTGTCTCTCCCCACCTCTCTCTTCTCTATCCACACACACACACACACACACACACACACACACACACACACTCCACACACACCACAATTTGTTTATGTCTCTGTCTATGTCTCTCTCTCGTTCCTTTTCCTCTTATGATAACCTGTTATAAACTTAGTTACTTAGTTACTGTCCCATTAGTAGGCACATTAGTAGGCACATTAGTAGGCACATATTTAGTAGGCATTAGTAGGCACATTAGTGAGACGTAATTTGTGAGCCAAGACGGCGGGAAATCAGGAAATGAAAGTAGGAACAAGCGCCATAATTCGTATGAAAGGCCAAATGGAACCGTAGCGTTCTCACGCAGGGCAACTGTTGTTATTTCAGTTATTATTATTATTAATATTATTATTATTATTATTATTATTGCTATTGTTGTATTAAAGTGGCATTCTTATTGAGTACCGACCTATCACTATGACAGCCGAAGTCATATTTTCCTGGTTGGAGTTTTCATTAACGCCTGCTGCTGCTGCTGCCCCCAAGATGTTAGTCGTTATGGATTAGGTTTGACCAACCGATTGTGAAAGTCGACCCCAGTGTGGTCCGGAAATGCTAGCTACCTCAGAGAGAGAAGACAGAAGAAAGAAACAGACAGACAGACAGACAATTGAACAGACAGACAGACACTGAGCAGATACAGACGGCAGCAGGGGCGTAGCGACCAGGGTATATCGGTATATACCTATCAAAAATCAGACTACCTTAAAATGCTTAATGTGTTTTTGATTTTTAAGTTTTTTAGAATTATACTTCCCCAAATCACATTATACCCCTCAAATCAAATTCCTGGCTGCGCCTGACAAGCAGGCAGGCTGACAGACAGACTGACTGACTAACAGAAGATAGAGGCAGGGACAGAGACAGACAGACAAGACAGAGACTGGAGAGAGAGGGCGGAAGAGAGAGTGTGAGAGAGAGAGAGAGAGAGAGAAAGAGAGGAAAGGTTGTTTTAATTTTTAATGTGGTGTGGCTTCTCTTGTTTCTGCCTTGTTAAACTAAAGAGCTTTTTTAAAATTACATTACGTGTGATTGGGTTGTTTTTAATTTATAGCCTATATCAACTTACCATTGAATGGTATATAAAGTAGAGATGAGCGGAGTTATATCCGCGTTTTTTTGCGTTTTACTGGCTATATATTCTAACGATGCAAAGGTATTTTGTACGAATAGTCAGATGTGCATTTGAAGGGTTAATTAATTAATTGAGGCGCGAAGAGGAATTTACGATTGTCAAGACATTTTGATTTGGGGCAGTGGTCTCTTAATTATTAAGCAATTCTATACTCGACGACTTCTTGATTTCTTCTTCGAATCTGCATGCTTCACGCAGTTTTAAAAAGCAACTTGGCTCATTTGCATATATATATATATATATATATATATATATATATATATATATATATATATATATATAAAGAAGTTCTTGAGACCAGACGTTTTACTAGAAATTGTCAATGTGCCTTTCCTTCCCCCTCCCTCCGAAAGAATCCAGCAGGACAGACAGACAGACAGACAGACAGACAGACAGACAGACAGACAGACAGACAGACAGACAGCTATAATTTGTGGTTTATTTTTTCCGATTAAGCAAGACCTCAGTTACCGATGAAAGAGACGAAGCGTTAAGTTGTCTATATTTCCTATCGATAGATCGCGTACCTGACCAATCATGTTTCCAATATTCACCTTTTCGTTTTGACCCAACTCTGCTCTCGCTCGGGCGGGTAATGGTGAAGTAGGGGATGTGGTGGTGGTGGTGGGGGGAGGGAGGTTAGTTGGCAGTGTCGACAGATGGCGTATGTAAAACTACGCAACAGGTGTTGAAGGGTATATATAGATAATTATTGACGCATGCGCTCTCGTACGGAAGTTTTGACGGTTGTCGTGACGTCATGGACGTCATTGATGACCTTTTCGTTCGTCTGTTCGTTCCGGAAATTGGAGGCTACATATACAAAACGTCTTCTGCTTCTTTACAACACAACACACACACACACACACTCCCACACTCTGTTTCTGTCTCTCTGTTTCTATCTCTGTCTATGTCTCTCTCTGTCTGTCTCTGTCTATGTCTCTCTCTGTCTGTCTCTGTGTGTCTATCTCTGTCTGTCTGTCTGTCTCTCTGTCTGTCTCTGTATGTGTCTCTGTATCTTTTGTCTCTGTCTCTGTGTCTCTGTCTATGTCTCTGTCTGTCTGTCTGTCTGTCTGTCTGTCTGTCTGTCTGTCTCTCTCTCTCTCTCTCTCTCTCTCTCTCTCTCTCTCTCTCTCTCTCTCTCTCTCTTTCTCATGCGGCACACCACAGAGAATGCAACAATTTTGCATCACTGCATTTGATGAAAAAATTCTTTTCTGTATTTGTTTTTAAATTTTTATTCTGTGCGATGAGTTGTTTAGTAGTAACTTTCAGTTTTGACGTTCTTCGGATCCTCGTCTTTCTTAAGTCGTAACATTATATCAACAGCTATTGCACTTTAACTTAAGAATTTTGATTGGTGAATTGATACGACTCTTAGACGCGCTTTTAAAAAAATAGTAAAGAACAACTTGATGCAGTCTGCATCAGACTGTGTGTAAGTGTTAGAACAGTGTTTTTTCCCGCATGTCTTAACTATAATTCAGCGGAACTTCGGAGACAAATTTGTCCAGCCATAGGGCTGTCCATTAATTATGTCAACAATTTTTTGGCAATTTTGACCCCTCTCCCTTGTCAACAACTGTCAACTTTCAGTTACCCCTATAATTACGTCACAAACTTTTGACCCCCTCCCCAAGATCAATGACAGGTTCCAATAACAAGGTTATTATTTTTCTTGGTGACGACCATTTTTTCCCTGTTTTGCTCATCAGTGTCAAAATGTGGTGGTGATGACCTTTTTGCCATGGCTTTTTTCCATTGCAATAAGTAGTATTCCATGAAATTTCTATTATTTGATTATTTGTAAAAGTAGACTTGTTGACGTCAACTTCTCTTGACCCCCTCCACCTGTCAACAACTGTCAAACTTTCAAACCCCTGCCCCCTAAATTGTTGACGTAATTAATGGACAGCCCGTAAGGCCTACTATCGTGACTAGTTTATTTGTTTGTTTCTCGATTCAACATCCTTGTAAGTTGTCCTGCTGCTCAGTCAGAATAAGTTATTGTAGGCCTGATTATTTCAAGTGAATGTGTAAATCAAATACGCCCCTTTCAAACCGTCAAAATATTTAGACTTTCTCTGTAGACGCGTCGTGAGATATTACCACCGGTAATGCATCTTGACTATCGGCAATCGTGAATACGCCTGGCCCTATACACTAAACAGCGGAGGGCGCTCTGGTGGCATGTTAGAGTATGAAATTTTCCATGCAAAAAACATAAGGCGCCGGATGTGGGCCTGTAGGCATGTGGGGGGACGTTAGTTATTCGTGCACCGCGTGCTGGGTTTAATTGCGACTTAA
>CM030852.1:975025-1062525 GCA_018105865.1 Metaphire vulgaris
GAAAGCATTTAGACAGCTGTCAATCACATTTCGATACGTGGGCGCCATGACAGTTCAAAGAAAAGCGTGTTTTTAAACATGGATTTCACGCCATTACTTAATTAAGTCGTTCATTCATTCGTTCATTCATTCATTCATTCATTCATTCATTCATTCGTTCGTTGAGTGGTGAGTGAGTGAGTCAATCGATCAGTAATTCATGAGACAGATAGATAGATAGATAGATAGATAGAGAGATAGATAGAAAAATGGATGGATGGACATTAGATGGATAGATAGAAAGAGATTTATCATCGAATAGCCTATAATAGGTTGATTCCACTAACGACTATGTTTGCATACTTACTACGGGATGAGGTGATTATCCCTTTAGCCCCGTAATTAGACCCATCCCAAGTGTTGATAATTCACTCGTTTCGCGGTCTGTCTCAATTGACGTCAATCAGATTTTCTGTGGAATCGAAGATAACAGCTTCAGTCGTCAAACGGAAGTTGGAAAAGGGGACAGGGTTTTCCAGGACAGGAGAAATCCTACTAAACCACTTAAAAATCCAGTTATTATTATTATTATTATTATTATTATTATTATTATTATTATTATTATTATTATGCTAACGAATTTGTTAAACTATCCTGTAAAAATCCAACCACCACACCCAAACTCACTCACTCCATTGATAGTGTATCAATGCTTGTGTATCATCGATTGTGTATCGTTGGTAGTGTATCATTGCTAGTGTCTCATTGATTGTGTATCATTGATCGTATATCATTTAATGTGTATCATTAATAATTGTATATCATTGATTGTGTAGCATTGATTGTATATCATTGATTGTATATCATTGATTGTGTATCATTGATTGTATATCATTGATTGTATATCATTGATTGTGTATCATTGATTGTAGCACTATCTGCAGAAGTACGGCTACCTGGAGCACTGCCGATCGTTCCCGTCTTCGTCGTCGTCGTCGTCACGTGACAGGCGATTCGCCGTCCCCGTCCCCGCCCCCTCCTCCTCCTCCGCCGCCGCCATGACACCGGAAGTGGCCGAGGAGCGTGCGCCCGACTGTTCGGAGCAGACGATCGCCGACGCCTTCCGGTCGCTGCAGCAGAGCTTCCACCTGGCGCCGACCGGTCGCCTCGACGACGCCACCCGGTCGCTGATGGGCAGAGGCCGATGCGGGAACAGCGACGACACCCCCGCCGCCGCCGCCCCCGCCGTCGACGACGACGACGAGGACGAGGGGAGCAGACGACGGCGGCGGCGGCGGCGACGGAGGCGGCGGCGGAGCGGAAACGCCCCGTCGCCGTGGCAATGGCGGTTGCCTAGCAGCGACCGTTGGAAGCGGAGAGACAATGATTTCATCGACGAAGGAGATCCGTATTCCGATGGATTCGGCGCCGATCATCATCATCACGATCACGATCATGATCAGCCGAGATCGAGCAAACGAAGGCGCCGCGAACAGCTGCTCGAGGAGATCTCCGATCGGATTCGTCGCCGCGGTTCCCATGGCAACGACGACGACGGCGGCGGCGTCGACGTGACGTCATTGTTACGTCATCGGTTTCTGCGTCGGCGAAGACGGAGAAGCCAGCGCTCGATCAGCATAGCGAAGGTGTACGAAGGGCCGGGCGGGGTGAAGGTCAAGTTCCAGAAGGACGAGAACAGCCCGGTCCGGTGGCGTCTCCTCGGCGACGGAGTCAGCGGAAAGATCCCGCTGACCGAGCAGAGGGCGATCCTGGAACTGTCGTTCCGGATGTGGAGCGAGGTGATTCCGCTGAAGTTCGTCGAAGCGAATGACGTCAACATCGTCGACGTTGACGTCATCATCGCGTTCGCCAAGCGTAAACATTGAACCCCATTCACCCCCAAATACATTCACACATATACGCATATTGTATACGCAGTGTTTATTCTAGGGCCTTCTTAGGAATTCCCCCAGTTTGAAAATTCCCCAATTTTTTTTTAGATGTTGGCTGGGGAATGGAAATTTCCCCAAAACGTATGGAAACTCAAACCTTGTCCCCCCAAACATTTCAAATCCCCATGTCAAAGGGGCTAGAATAAACACTGTTGTGTATATTATATATATATATATATATATATATATATATATATATTATGTTTATTTATTTATTTATTGACAATTTATGTGGCGCCACGGGAACCGGATACGTTATATTGGATGATTGGCAACTGACGTTCCCTTATTTTAGAAACGCTGATTCAGCAAATTCTCGTCCATTTGAGATCCGTGAAAGAGAAACCGCCCATGCAGACGAAACCCTGCCGCCCTCTATAGGCCTATTCTAGACTCATTAAGTTCTCAGCATCCACGACGTTGGGATATCCGCTGTGTCTCGAAAATCGACTGATGGCATATACTTTGTTTGCATGTGTGTGTGTGTGTGTGTGTGTGTGTGTGTGTGTGTGTGTTTCTTGCCCAGTTTCGC
This sequence comes from Metaphire vulgaris, assembly GCA_018105865.1. Classification (NCBI taxonomy): domain Eukaryota; kingdom Metazoa; phylum Annelida; class Clitellata; order Crassiclitellata; family Megascolecidae; genus Metaphire; species Metaphire vulgaris. The sequence goes on from CM030852.1 coordinate 977,489, forward strand.
CAGATTTTAAGACATATCTCGAGTGTCTGAAGCAGTTTATGGACGCCCCGATATCGAAATCTGTATCGGTTACCAGAGGAGGCTGGTCTGGTCTGGCGCTCAGATTATACTAAGCTCTCGACGCAGTATATATATATATATATATACTTTATATGAGTGAATTGCTTAATCTTTGAACTTATAATATTATGAAGCGCTCTTATCTTTCCCAACTGACATGCGTGGCGAAGATACGACGAAATATATCGCCATGTGCAGAAGGATCATGTTTTTCCAGCATATATATATATATATATATATATATGATGGTTTTTTTGGCATACAGGTTTATTTTTACACTGTGAGATCAAATACTTGGAACTCGCAATATAACTGATTACGAAATAAGTTTGTCAACGGAAGTACGTCCGTCAGATATAATCGCTGTGTTAAGTGGGTTGTCTGTGGGGGAGGGTAGGGCAACAGTGGAATGGAACGGGCGGGGTGGGGTGGGTGGGATGGTGGTGTTGATAAGATTGTTTATTTACCATTACGTCTTGCCTGTCTTCTAAATAGTATCCAACTGATGCAAACGCGAAGCGCTGAGTCAGCGATTTTAGAAAATTGATGTCGATGGCTGAAAGGAAAAGGTTTCGTTTCTGCGAAAGTAGAAATAACTTTTTGCCTATCGTGTTCGAAATTCTCATAATTTTGCGAATCTGCAAGTCGATTCAGTCAGTCAGTCAGTCAATCAGTCAGTCAGTCAGTCAGTCAGTCAGTCAGTCAGTCTGTCTGTCTGTCTGTCAGTCAGTCAGTCAGTCAGTCTGTCAGTCTGTCTGTCTGTCTGTCTGTCTGTCTGTCTGTCTGTCTGTCTGTCTGTCTGTATCTTTGAAATGGCTTGCTCTGTAACTACTTTTCGCTGCAGCCACTGTACTTGCATAAAAAGTGGCACAACAAGGGTATTTTGGGTCCCGTGTCTCTTCTGACAACCCTCAAAATGCAAAAAATGGAAGAAGGGTTCAGATGACAGAAAATATGCATACACACACACACACACACGAACACGCACACACACCTGGTAGGCGTGGTCGGGATGTTAGTGATTTATGTAATAGCATTTTCCACAGAATTTGGCTCCACTCCAGGCGATGCAGTTTCACTCATTAGACGCAAATGCTTGCCCCGCTAAGGTTACATCTTGCGTTTAAAAGACGCGCAGAAGATACAGTATCCTATTAATACTTACGCCATCGGGTAATTAACCCTCAAAAGAATGGTTTATGCGGAGCGAAGTCTGATACGATCAGCTAACTCTGAATGTATGCACGCACATACATACATACATATATATATATATAGTGCAAAAAACGAACTAGTCACATTTAGGTTTGCATTTAATATAGTCCGGTTTTTGCGCCACCCTGTATATATATATACTGTATGTATGTGTGTGTTGCTTAAGTAGAAGTTTCTATGTTTAAAGGTCTATGTAGATGACCGCGAGGTTAGTGCTTTAGTCTGGTATAAACCGAAGTTTTCTCAGGTGATTCCGCAGGGAACGTGGAGGGGGCGGGTGATAGGGGCGGGGTTGGGGGTTCGGAAAAAGAGAGAGGGGTGGGGGAGACGACAAGTAATCTTCTCCCTAAAGTGCCTCCAATTCGTTCGCTGTCTTCCTGTTTATGTTCGACGTTTGGACGCCCGGGTTTTATTTACTTCTGGCCGAGAGAGAGAGAGAGAAAAAGGGCAAAAACAACGGTCGAAAGGTGAAGGATAAAGCGAAGGGGGCGGGGGTGGGGTGGGGGTAATGATGAGTCGGCGAGAAGGGATTACCGTTTAAAGGTGTAGAGTGTCTGTCTTTCGAATCGCCGAAGGCAGAAAAAGGCAACGCCAGGATGGATAAATCAGACAGTCGATGCTGGTGTGGTCATTAGACGATAGAAGCATTTAGAGCCCCCCCGGCCCCGGAGGGCTTTAACGGAAGAACCAGGCATTCGCAGAAGTGATAAGAAGCGTCTGATCTTTCTTGTTCCTGTTGGCGTGTTTTTAAGCAGATAGGGCGATGTATAGGGTTCTAGTCCGTAGTCGGGACGACGAAATGGACACGCAAGAATAAACAACTGCTACTGTTACTGTACTTCCAAAGCGCTACATAAATTTACGAGATTTTACTTACTTACTTAATCTCGTCCCAATATGCGCATTTGACGTCTTAACTTAACTCTTTTCCCGCGGAAAATCTTTTCTTTCTTTCGCGGAATGCGGAGTATATTTAAACACGAAGAAAGCATACGATTGAAATGTCTGATAAGTTTTGCACTTATTAGAAATAAGTGCACAAATGAGGGCCACGTTCTAGATAAAATTTTCCCTAGATTTTATGATTCAGTAATGCCACGTACCTGATCAGTACGGGAAAAACAAACACTGAACGCATTAATACGTCAATGACACTGACTGTCTGCACGTCACTGTCTAGACAGCACGTAATATTAGGGGCTGTCCATTAATTACGTCAACAAAATGAGGGGGCTGAAAAAGTTTACAGTTGTTGACGGGGAGGGAGGAAGGTCAAGAGAAGTTGACGTCAACAATTGAATGGATGGGTGGAATAAAGAGTTAAATGCAGTTACCACCTTAATGGTGAAGTTGTCAATTGAAGGGCCCAGAGGAATAAGGAAGTAAATCCAGTTACCCCTTTAGTGGTGAAAATATCAGTTGAAGGGTCCGATGAAATATGGAAGTAAATCCAGTTACCCCTCTTATTGTTATTGGTACTTAAACCATTGGGGGGTCGGATATGGTTACCTCTTTATTCCACCCAGCCATTCAATTTCACTTTTACAAATAGGCCCTAATCAAAACTAGGAAATTTCATGGAATAGGCCTAGTATTTATTGCAACGAAAAAAAGGCTGACAAGAAAAAAGGTAGGCCAAATCATCTTGACACTTGGTGAGCAAAAAGGGACAAAGGTCATCACCGCTCAAAAATAATAACCTTCTACACATTTTAAGGGGACCCGTCACTAATCTTCAGGGATGGGAAGTTTTTGACATAGTTATAGGAGTCACTGAAACTTAGTTGACAGTTGTTGACAAGGGGAGAGGGGTCAAAAATTGCCCAAAAATAATTGTTGACATAATTAATGGACAACCCTTACGTTCCTCACATTTTAGGAAAATTCCTCTACAACGTTCAACACAGGAAAAGGGTTATATTTAAAATCTAGCTACCACATACTGAACCGCGTTTTGCCTTTATATAAGTTGAGATCAATACATCTCGAAGACGCTTGTGCCTCGCGATGTACATTCATATTTAGAAGTTAATACGGGACTTTGTGTGTGTGTGTGTGTGTGTGTGTGTGTGTGTGTTGACCTTTTAAAATATGTTGTTTTGAACAGGTAGATAGGCGTGTAAGTAAACAGGTAGGTTGACGTGACCCCAGTGGCGTAGCCAGGTTTATAGAATAGGGGCGGGCACTCCCATATTTGTCGGCCCAAATGTCTTGACGAGCAAAAAAGGTCGTTGTCTCAAACGCTTTAAAGTCTGGTGTCTTTTGCGCTATCCTCAATCTAATACTACTCCCCTACCCCCTTACGACCGGTCCCGATCCGGATAGGGTCCGGGGACCACGTGGCCCCCCCCCCCGAGTCTACGCCAGTTTTGGCCCTGCCTAATAATGCCGTCGAAACTGTTATAACGTTATAGGACAACGTTCGATTTGTTAGCCAGAATGTTAAGACATTATTCAAGGAGGAGTTATTTTGTATGGAAAATAACGAACCACGGAGTATTTTAAAACCAGAAAAGTTCTGCTTAAATGAGTTCTGCAAGGTTAGAGACATTGAATGCTATTTATAATCTATTCAATGGCCTGTCTATATACGAGTATGCCCGTGTCTGTCTATCCGTGTGTGTGTGTGTCTGTGAATCTGCCTGTCTGTGTGTCTGTGTGCTTGTCTGTCTGGGCGTTGCGTTGAGTTGTGATAATCATTTGGCAATGAGTGATTGTACAGATGCTGTTTTCAACACGTTGTTTCTCGTCTCGTCGGCAGATGGCCGCAGCCATGTCTTCAGTCTCCAAAACATTTCGAGTCTCATTTTTCCCGTCTAAGCAGAGGCATCAGCATCCGTAGTAGTAGTAGTAGTAGTAGTAGTAGTAGTAGTAATAGTAGTAGTAGTAGTAGACTAGTAGTAGTAGTAGTAGCAGTAGCAGCAGTAGCAGTAGTAGCAGTAGCAGTAGCAGTAGTAGTAGCAGCAGTAGTAGCAGCAGCAGTAGCAGTAATAGCAGTAGCAGTAGCAGACCAGCAGTAGTAGTAGTAGCAGCAGCAGCAGCAGTAGTAGCAGTAGTAGTAGTAGTAGCAGACCAGCAGTAGTAATAGCAGCAGCAGCAGACCAGTAACAGTAGCAGCAGCAGCAGCAGTAGTAGTAGTAGTAGTAATAGTAGTAGCAGCAGCAGCAGATTACATTACATTACGTTGTTTCTGTGCTATTTTCTAGAGACCCACGGTACCTGTAGCAAGCCTTTTGACGGGCGCGGCGGCGAACTGGCCCACTCCTGGACCGCCGGCGACATCCACTTCGACGAGGACGAGGACTACAGACGGGTCGACCCGTCCGTGTCGGGGTCGAGCATCGACCTTCTCAAGGTGGCCGTGCACGAGGTGGGTCACGTCCTCGGACTGGTACACAACCTGCAGCAGAACCAGTCGATCATGTACCCCATCTACGTCGCCAGGCCCTCGGACTTGGACGACGACTTCGAGCTGTCACTCGTCGACCGCCGAGACGTCCAGAAGATCTACGGAGGTCTGCAAGGGACCCTTCGACGTCGTCTTCGACTGGCTGCGTAGGTCCCCTCGGCCGCCGCCGCCGCCGCCGCGTCAACCGCCACAGACCAGGAGCCCGTGCAGAGGTCCAGGTAAAGGGGCTGCTCATTAATCACGTCAACAATTTAGGGGTTGAAAAAGTTTGACAGTTGTTGACGAGGGGAGGGTCAAGATAAGTTGACGTCAACAATTTCACTTTTACAAATATTCAAAACTAGGAAATTTCATGGAATACTACTAATTATTACAATGGAAAAAAGCATGGCGAAAAAGGTCATCACCACCACATTTTGACACTCGATGAGAAACAACGAGAAAAAAATGGTCATCACGCAAAAATAATAACCTTGTTATTGGCACCTGTCATTGATCTCTGGGGTGGGGTAAAAATGTTGACATAATTATAGGGGAGGGTAACAAAGTTGACAGTTGTTGACAAGGGGGTGAGGGGTCCAAAATTGTCCAAAATTGTTGACATAATTAATGGACCGCCCTAAGAAGAAGATGACGACGACGACGATGATGATGATGATGTTTAATATTGTATAGGGCTGTCCATCTGAAAAACTAAAAACATAACAACGTTTTTTTTAAAAACAGAAGCATATTAATTCAGGTAAGTAAGATATAGTGTTTGCTATCAGCTATAAATTATTGATATACAGTCGAATAGGCATGTACAATAGAACTACGTTATAGCGTACTTAGAGGGCCTGTAAAATTTAGTACGTTTTGTCCGAGGTACGTTAAATCCAATAGCATCAAAATACGGTGGCGCATCACACAGGACCGTACATTGCGGTACTTTTTAAACCGAGAATTCGTTTTAACCAAGTCCGTTATAACGAAGCTCTGCTGTATTAGAACAAAATAGTTAATTTTATTTCCAACTCGACAGCTCAAAACATCACAGAAGTTTCTAAAAATAATTATTTTAATTCGAGTAACAAGCTATAGTAATGGCTATAACTGTACGCAGTGGCGGTTCTACAGGGGGCCCGGGGGCCCGGGGGCCCGTGCCCCCTATTGAGTGCCTGAACCCCCAGTTTCCTCCTGTTGGGACCCTATACTTAATACTGCAAACCTAACAACAAATGGTTGGCCCCCATGATTAGAAGTTGCCACCCCAAGGGCCCCCAACTTGCCAAATCCTGGAGCCGCCACTGACTATACGTTCTTTGTTATGGGAATACGGTTGAATGCAGAGGGGAGAAAAGGAACATATTAACCGTCATTCATCGTTTATTTATCTTCGTCGCCAGGTACATCTTTAACACCTACTTCTTCCGGAACAACCGTTACTGGATGTACGAAAACCGGTTCAACAGGACGCGGTTCGGGGATCCGCTCTACATCGGCCGCGGTTGGACAGGTATTCCGGACCAGGTGAATGCCTACGCCCAGGTGATTAGTGCCAGCGGTCACGAGTACGACATCGACACGTATTTCTTTGTAGGTTGGTTTCGGGAATTTGTTTCTTTGATTTCTTTCGGTTTCTTTTGACGTTTCTGTAGTCGTCGTCGTCGTCGTCGTCGTCGTCGTTGTTGTCAGTGGCGTAGCCGGGGGGTGGGGGGTAGGGGTGGGAGTGGGGGGTTGGTGTTAACCCCCCCTTGGCCGCCAAAAACAAAATATTTCTAATGACTTTCCATGCATTTTTAATTTTTACACGCGACTTTGGCGTCAAACCCCCCTTGGCTGTAAAGGTTTAATTAAGTAGGAGGCGAGGACCTTTTTTGCTTATAACATCAAAAACTAGAGGTGATAACGTTTTTTTTGCTTGTCAGGATTTTTGCAAAGTTGGTCACGGTCAAAACCAAAACCCCCTTCCGGAAATCCTGGCTACGCCACCACTGGTTGTTGTTGTCACGCGACAGTTTTAAAGGATGAAGATAATCAGTCAGTCAGTCAGTCAGTCAGTCAGTCAGTCAGTCAGTCAGTCAGTCAGTCAGTCAGTCAGTCAGTCAGTCAGTCAGTCAGTCAGTCAGTCAGTCAGTCAGTCAGTCAGTCAGTCAGTCAGTCAGTCAGTCAGTCAGTCAGTCAGTCAGTCAGTCAGTCAGTCAGTCAGTCAGTCAGTCAGTCAGTCAGTCAGTCAGTCAGTCAGTCAGTCAGTCAGTCAGTCAGTCAGTCAGTCAGTCAGTCAGTCAGTCAGTCAGTCAGTCAGTCAGTCAGTCAGTCAGTCAGTCAGTCAGTCAGTCAGTCAGTCAGTCAGTCAGTCAGTCAGTCAGTCAGTCAGTCAGTCAGTCAGTCAGTCAGTCAGTCAGTCAGTCAGTCAGTCAGTCAGTCAGTCAGTCAGTCATAACTCTGGTTCCAACTTCTTTTTATTTTAACAGCGCTAGTAAGCCTAATTAAGAGACTTGCATTTTTACCGACGACAGAGATAGGTTAACCCTTCACCGGCCGTGACGCACATATGCGTCCATTTTACATTATGTTACAAATAAATGTGGCCCGTAAAGGGGTTAACCAAAATAATTAATTACTGGTCCAAGAACATCAAAACACTGCTTAAGGATATGAGTTGGAATAACATTCCAGCAGACACTGTTTATTCGCTAAAGAGAAAATATGGGGAGAGGGGGGAATTTTCGGCAGTGAGCAGTTGTCTTCTGTGGGATCTGCTAGAATTTTGAGTCTGATACTAGATATTTTATCTGAGAAAAATGGTAGAAATTTGTCTCATAGCAGCTGTCGAGGTGAATTTGACTGATGAGAGACATTGCACTTTTTCTGTCTCGATGCTAAAGTTTATTTAACGAATTCCATAAAGTTTTTTGGCGAATTTAGATTATCAGTTATAAAATTGGAAAAAAACTGGGCTTTTGTGTTAAGCCTATTGACTAGATTACGAACATGGAGACATCGCTCCCTAAACCGTATAATTAAGGTTGATGGCAGTTTAGAATGATCTACTAATCTATTGAAAGATCTTCTAAGATCTAAGATCTAAGAAAGATCTACTAATCTACTCCTATGTTGACGTGCATCAGAAATATCTTTGTTGGACCATGGCAGTGAAGGCCTGCCTATCAGTAACAATTTTTGGTTTTCTCGGCGATAAAAGATAATCCAAAATGCTACGTAAAACATGTTGGAAAATATTTCCATATTCTGGAACAGATTCTGTTGAGGAAGTATAAACAGTGGGGCAGTGGCGGCTCTAGGATTTGGCAAGTGGGGCCGTTGGGGGGCAACTTCTAATCATGGGGGCCAACCATTTGTTGTTTAATGTATGTAGCATTAAGTATAGGGTCCCAACACAGGGCCAGGCTCTCAATAGGGGGCACGGGCCCCTGGCCCCCTGGTGGAGCCGCCACTGCAGTGGGGACTGAGGAATTTTCAACGGAGACTGCTCGATGTCTAGCAACATCCAGGCTCTAAGTTTGATCGTCTTTCTAGAGGAGGGAACCATAAATTGAAAGTTTACACAGCATTATACAGAGAGAGAGAGAGAGAGAGAGAGAGAGAGAGAGAGAGAGAGAGAGAGAGAAGAATCATTATTTGAGACAAGAGATACAACTGTGCTATATAATTATAATCTCTCGTGATAAGAAGATCAAGTGTATTATGATCGAGATGGTGAGTCGGACTTGGACCAGAGACATGTTGTTTAAGGTCAACATTATTTTAGAAGATTTTTTGAATCGCACTATATATATATATATATATATATATATATATATATATATATATATATATATATCAGTGGTTCTTAACCTTTTATGATTACGTACCCCGAAACAAGTGTAAGAGAACGAAGTACCCACTACTAGAGTACTTTATCCCATGACAAAAGTTTTCAATATATTGAAAAATAATAATAAACTGAAAATAATTATAAACTGCAACAAACGTTTTGTTACAAATTGCCAGAAAGTGGGCTTTTTCTTTAAAATTTCTAATTTAGTACACAAATTTCTACAGCATTTGTATAGTATACAGGGCAACTTGTAGTAAAAGTCTTTAAGCAGACTGCTTCCGGATCAGAGCCAGCGCGTGGGGCCTGCAAAGCCTGCGGCCGCAAGGGCCCCGCCGGCCTCGGATATTTAAGAATTTTCATATGGATGACCTTTTTTTGCTCGTCAGGCCATTTCAAAAATTTTGCGCTCGCAAAAATTGCAGGGGGCCCCCGGAAGCCACGCGCCGGGTCTGGTAGAGGTGCTAGCTCTCTGTACCATATAACTAAAAGATTTAGTCGCTCCTTCAAAGAAATCAAAAGTTATAAGCCTAAACAATTAGAGGTCCATAGCCAAACTACACAGAAAAATGCCATTGTCATAGAAAATATATTTTAATAGCAATTAATTTCTGCCTATTTCAGTAGAGGGTGCTAGCCCTCTGGACCATATAACTCAAAGATTTAGTTGCTCCTTCCAAAGAATCAAAAGTTATTGGCCTAAATAATTAGAGCTCCATAGGCAAAACTACATAGAAAAAATTCAAAAGTGCTAGCCATTCACGTCTGCCAATACCATTCTCTGTAGATTAAAAATGTCCTTAGAAATGTCCAATTTACGCATTAGAGAATACCACAGGCTAAATTCTGAACGCCAAAGCACTTTTGATATGCCCTTAAGTTTATTCAGAATGCCTCTGGACAGAATGTTACTAAATTATAAGAAGTGTCAATGTTCAAAATTTCATGCTTTTATCCACAAAATGAACAATCATACGGCTTATCAACTGTTCTAATATATATATATATATATATATATATATATATATATATATATATATATATATATATATATATATTACAATGCTATTAATGCTATTAAATCATCTGCATGAATATTAAAATCGCCAGAAATGCCAAGTTCGCCAGGAGAGGGCGTGGGAATGTCTCCAGAATTTATTGAAATTCCGTCATAAAAAGCGAAGAAGAAGAAGAAGATGATGATGGCGGTCTATATAAAAATTTAGAAACGAAATTCTTTTGTTACGGGAATCAAGAGCGACCTCAAGCGAAGGAAAACGGGCGCCAGGGAACTAAACCGACAGACAATTGGGTAGAATTTTAAAAATTTCTACAGAAAAGCAACCCCACCGCCATAGCAGAGCTGCCTTGCATTGATAATTAAGCGGTCTGATGAATCATACATACATACATACATACATACAGCAGTCTACAGTCGAAGCCCTTTAACACGAACTCAGTGGACCGGGAAAAGTGTTCACGAGCGAAAAATCAATCAGATAAAAACGATTGAGCATCATTTGGATTTTGGACGCAGCCTCGTCTCACTGAAAGCCAGAATATGAAGAGAAAATCAATTAATTATGCAATGAAGATGCTTTGTTTCTTATTGAAGCAATGTTAAGATGTCCACATTTCAAAGATGTCGTTAAAGGGGTCAGCGCTATAGCGAAGTTCAACTGTAGTAATCATTATATGACCTCTAGGATCGCTTGCTTCCAGGACATATCGGATAGAGGCTTCGATTGATTTGTTATTTGATTATCAGATCCTTCTGTTCGTAAACAAATTGAATTTCATCTTAATTGTCTGCTGGATTTTGTCGATATTTACATCCTTTTAGTTTAATGGACCATGCTATAGCAGTCTACAGTCGAAACTCATTAACATGAGAGCTCTGTGGTCCGGGAAAAGTGTTCACAATGGCCGCTCCATTTGAACCCGTAGATTTCAAGTTCCTTCTGTCTGTCTGTCTGTCTGTCTGCCTACTTGTCTGTCTGTCTGTTTGCCCCTCTGTCTCGCTTCTACCGGCGTCAGTTGTGTGAAATTCGATAGTCTGATAGTTAATCTGCGTTTATGATGACGTCATCGCAGGGGATTCCTATTACAAGTACGACGACCAGACGGACCGCGTAGAGGATGGATATCCGAGAAGGATTTCCGAGGACTTCGGAGCGAAATCCAGCGACAACGAATCCATCCCGAACGACCTCGACGCTGTTCTGTTCGACAACAGAGACAGTCTCCTCTACTTCTTCAAGGGCGAATGGGTGAGGAACAAGACCACCGCCAAGCACTATAGGGAGCTCATAAACAGCCCTATAGGCAGGGATAGTTTTACACCCCCCTAACACGCCCCCCCCAAAGAACCGCCCAGGGACGTAGCTAGGAATGGGCTTGGGGGGCTCAAGCCCACCCAAGCCTCAAGCTAGCGTCCCCCAAATGATTTCAAGCCCAAAATGGCGTTGCGGGCTCAAAAGGAAGAAAGGGGAGTGAATCTTGGGCTTCAGCCCCAAAACCAAAATTCTGCCCATGCCTGGCTACGTCCCTGCCCCGCCCCAATCTGAGACCAACACCCCAACACCCCAATCTTAGCCTGGGATGACATTTTTTCTTTGGCTGCCAGACTTTTTGGGTAGGACCCCCGAAATATACCGACAGCCCCCAAACTGATAATCCTAGAAATAACCCTGCTCACTATAGGGCGCTTATAGGCAGACCAGATGGGGTGGGGAGGTGGTGGTGTGCAGAGAGGGGTGGGCGCCCGGGGCCAAGTCGATAAAAAAGGTCGCAGAGTCAATTTTGGCGCTCACCCCATCTGGTCGGCGCTCGGGGGTCACCGCCCCACCGATCCCCTCTGCACCCTACTGTAGGCAGCCCTAGTAGGTGCTGTTTTGTTTCGTAGAATCTTTGCAGTTTTTTTTACTTTGGCAGTTCCTAGTTTCAACATTATTTCTTATTTACTGGAGATCAATTTTTTTCTAAAATAAGAAATAAGTTCCCACTTCTAAAGAGAATTCAACTGTGACAGATAAACGTGGCATTTTCACATAGAATCCAACTTTTGGTCTGAACAAAATAAGTTTTCTCAAATTTGGTGATAACTTTTCTACCGTTTCAGGCTATGAAGATGACCATGTATGTAACCCTTCAACATCGGCTTAGCCAAGGCTCCGGAATGGAGGGAGGGAGGAAGGGGAAGTATTGAATAGGCAGGCCCGGACCCCCGCAATGGCGGCTCTAGGATTTGGCAATGGGGGGCCGTTGGGGTGGCAACTTCTAATAATGGGGGGCCAACCATTTGTTGTTTAATGTACGTAGCATTAAGTATAGGGTCCCAACTGGGGGGGGGCACTGGGTGGGCCAGGCACTCAATAGGGGCACGGGCCCCTGGCCCCCACGGTGGAGCCGCCACTGCCCCCCCCCATGGCTGCGCCAATGCCTTTTGAATGTACTGTAAACGGTATGGCAATAAACAGTTTTGATTGTATTTTCTGTTGAGGTTTGGACTTACGACCCCCGGCAGATCGGGAGGAACGGGTGCTGCGAGGGGAAGGTCCGCTTCTCGGAACTCTTTCCCGTCGATCAGTCGAACTCGACCGCCGCCGCCGACGACGACGACGCGGAGGAGGCTTTGGCCGGCGACCTTGACACCGTCTTCTACTCCTACCACTTCCACACCATCTTCTTCTTCAAGGGAGAGTCGGTCTACGAGAACGCCGCCTACCACGAAAAGACGCCCTCTGTCAATCGGCTGAGGAAGCTCGGGACCTGGTATCAGACGTGGTTCGACATCTGCGACGTAGAATAACTGCAACCCCCTCCCCCGCCCCATGCCACCACCACTCCCACCCCACCCACCGCCGTACATCTAGGTCTCGACTTCGCTGCTATGATGACCCCGTCGCCCTCGCTTTTCTCGGCACCGGTTGATGTCCCGGACGAGGGCAAGAAGACGAGAAATTCGCGCCTTGAAAATATTTGGGGCGCCAAAAATATCGAAGAATACTTCTTAACATCTACTAAAGAACTAGGAACGCTGCACACACACGCACACACGCACACATACACGCACACAAAGTAATCGAAGATTGCCTAAATTCCACCATTATTACTTTCCACCACTGTTACTATTATTTTACGTTCGGTCAGTATACTCTATACGCTGTAAGTTACTTCCACCGGCCTAGACTTCTTGCGCCATTGTTAAAACACTGTAGCTAAAAACAGCATTCACTTTCAAGTCGTAGGCCGATCGCAGTCTAGAAAAAATCGTTGTGCGAAAAAATATTCTTGTGGCCTTTCCAGATATTTTTGCTGTCGGGGAACGGTCGGATTTGTCCTGCTTTAGGCGAAGCTGCGTAAAAACAATGCACTGTTCTCTTATGTTTGCCATTATTGTAATATCGTTCATTGCGGTTACTGTAAAGTGTAAACCGTTTTGGCCTGTATATCTGAGCCCTACGACATCTATACCGTAGTATTGTTTACAGTAGTGGTTTTGATTACTGTAGTGTTACATGCGTGTTTTTGAGATTGCAAGAACCAAATGGCATTAACGTAAGAATAAACATGTCGAACTTCGCTAAGATTAATTATTATTAGGCACAATTTACTGATTTACTTAACTATTACCGGAAGTCAAACGAAACAGGAGGTGTCGACACCTAGCGAATGAGTGATAAACGACTCGCGAATGTTTAATTGAAAATGGACGGTCTTTTTTGACTATTGATTTGATAAGATCTTATGTTAGGCTGGGTCAGGCCCTAGCAGCGGTAGGGTCCGCTTTAGCCGGACCTGCGCTTAAAAGGGACCTCAAATTAACATGTCCGACCTATATAAATATTTTAGTAATTCTATTAAAGTCGTAGTTAGGCCTAAAGGTTAAACGACCGAGGGAACTGAAATTCGTAAATGGATCGGGTCACCTTTGACCTCTGAAGGGCCTGACCCAAATAAAAATTGTAATTCGATGACGTCATCGACGCTTTGACAGCTGTTCAAACATAGCGTAATCGTAATCCTGTTTAAAATTAAATTGCTTAACGAAACTTATTAAGCAATAATCATTAGTAATAAGCAATGTTTCAATATAGGACTCATTGCATTGTTCCGATTAGTGGCGCAGCCACAGTTCCGGAACAGGGGGTCGGCACATCGACCATGTTCTCCAACGTTCAAGACAACTCGCTATGGAATTCTTCACACATTCGCGTATTCAATTCGGGCATACCACCTACTACCCGCCCCCCCCCATTAAAAATATCTCAACGGTTTTGTGCAAATATCATGACCGATTACAGCCATATTTTGAGAGGACCTCGTACCCTCCAATCTCTATCTCGTACCCTCTAATGGTTGCACCAATCGAGATGGGTACCATCACGTATACACGTTCACTTCCCTTGATCCCACTTAGGGGACTAGGAAGCGTTCTGAGCTCACTCCGCACCCCCCAAGTTCAAAAATCACCTGGACTGTTGAATGTGTCATCGTTGAATGTTAGGAAATTTGACGAAAAATTCATGCCCGGAATGGTGGCTATATATTCTATAGATTTTAAAACCCTTTAAAGTGATAGATATCCAAAATGCGGGTCCAGATTCCTTGTAGGCATCGACTGGGCTTCAATCGGTGCAAATATGAAGGCCCTACGACACCACAAATTTTCGCTCAAATTTCGAGAAAAAACCCTGGACCATGAAAATTTTTCGGGCGACCCAAAAATTCATGTCGATATTTCACCCAAATTTCTCTTTAGAACCCTCAAAGGCTTTGCAGTGATGTCAGTGGAGTAGAAAAATCCGTCACTTTCCACCTTATTAATGTGTCTATAGGCCTATTGGCAATAATTATAATAATGGTGGCTATACATTCTATAGATTTTTAAACCCTTTAAAGTGATAGATATCCAAAATGCGGGTCCAGATTCCTTGTAGGCATCGACTGGGCTTCAATCGGTGCAAATATGAAGGCCCTACGACACCACAAATTTTCGCTCAAATTTCGAGAAAAAACCCTGGACTATAGTCCATGAAAATTTTTCGGGCGACCCAAAAATTCATGTCGATATTTCACCCAAATTTCTCTTTAGAACCCTCAAAGGCTTTGCAGTGATGTCAGTGGAGTAGAAAAATCCGTCACTTTCCACCTTATTAATGTGTCTATAGGCCTATTGGCAATAATTATAATAATGGTGGCTATACATTCTATAGATTTTTAAACCCTTTAAAGTGATAGATATCCAAAATGCGGGTCCAGATTCCTTGTAGGCATCGACTGGGCTTCAATCGGTGCAAATATGAAGGCCCTACGACACCACAAATTTTCGCTCAAATTTCGAGAAAAACCCTGGACTATAGTCCATGAAAATTTTCGGGCGACCCAAAAATTCATGTCGATATTTCACCCAAATTTCTCTTTAGAACCCTCAAAGGCTTTGCAGTGATGTCAGTGGAGTAGAAAAATCCGTCACTTTCCACCTTATTAATGTGTCTATAGGCCTATTGGCAATAATTATAATAATGGTGGCTATACATTCTATAGATTTTTAAACCATTTAAAGTGATAGATATCCAAAATGCGGGTCCAGATTCCTTGTAGGCATCGACTGGGCTTCAATCGGTGCAAATATGAAGGCCCTACGACACCACAAATTTTCGCTCAAATTTCGAGAAAAACCCTGGACTATAGTCCATGAAAATTTTTCGGGCGACCCAAAAATTCATGTCGATATTTCACCCAAATTTCTCTTTAGAACCCTCAAAGGCTTTGCAGTGATGTCAGTGGAGTAGAAAAATCCGTCACTTTCCACCTTATTAATGTGTCTATAGGCCTATTGGCAATAATTATAATAATGGTGGCTATACATTCTATAGATTTTTAAACCCTTTAAAGTGATAGATATCCAAAATGCGGGTCCAGATTCCTTGTAGGCATCGACTGGGCTTCAATCGGTGCAAATATGAAGGCCCTACGACACCACAAATTTTCGCTCAAATTTCGAGAAAAACCCTGGACTATAGTCCATGAAAATTTTCGGGCGACCCAAAATTCATGTCGATATTTCACCCAAATTTCTCTTTAGAACCTCAAAGGCTTTGCAGTGATGTCAGTGGAGTAGAAAAATCCGTCACTTTCCACCTTATTAATGTGTCTATAGGCCTATTGGCAATAATTATAATAATGGTGGCTATACATTCTATAGATTTTTAAACCCTTTAAAGTGATAGATATCCAAAATGCGGGTCCAGATTCCTTGTAGGCATCGACTGGGCTTCAATCGGTGCAAATATGAAGGCCCTACGACACCACAAATTTTCGCTCAAATTTCGAGAAAAAACCCTGGACTATAGTCCATGAAAATTTTTCGGGCGACCCAAAATTCATGTCGATATTTCACCCAAATTTCTCTTTAGAACCCTCAAAGGCTTTGCAGTGATGTCAGTGGAGTAGAAAAATCCGTCACTTTCCACCTTATTAATGTGTCTATAGGCCTATTGGCAATAATTATAATAATGGTGGCTATACATTCTATAGATTTTTAAACCCTTTAAAGTGATAGATATCCAAAATGCGGGTCCAGATTCCTTGTAGGCATCGACTGGGCTTCAATCGGTGCAAATATGAAGGCCCTACGACACCACAAATTTTCGCTCAAATTTCGAGAAAAACCCTGGACTATAGTCCATGAAAATTTTCGGGCGACCCAAAAATTCATGTCGATATTTCACCCAAATTTCTCTTTAGAACCCTCAAAGGCTTTGCAGTGATGTCAGTGGAGTAGAAAAATCCGTCACTTTCCACCTTATTAATGTGTCTATAGGCCTATTGGCAATAATTATAATAATGGTGGCTATACATTCTATAGATTTTTAAACCCTTTAAAGTGATAAATATCCAAAATGCGGGTCCAGATTCCTTGTAGGCATCGACTGGGCTTCAATCGGTGCAAATATGAAGGCCCTACGACACCACAAATTTTCGCTCAAATTTCGAGAAAAACCCTGGACTATAGTCCATGAAAATTTTTCAGGCGACCCAAAAATTCATGTCGATATTTCACCCAAATTTCTCTTTAGAACCCTCAAAGGCTTTGCAGTGATGTCAGTGGAGTAGAAAAATCCGTCACTTTCCACCTTATTAATGTGTCTATAGGCCTATTGGCAATAATTATAATAATGGTGGCTATACATTCTATAGATTTTTAAACCCTTTAAAGTGATAGATATCCAAAATGCGGGTCCAGATTCCTTGTAGGCATCGACTGGGCTTCAATCGGTGCAAATATGAAGGCCCTACGACACCACAAATTTTCGCTCAAATTTCGAGAAAAAACCCTGGAAATTTTTCGGGCGACCCAAAAATTCATGTCGATATTTCACCCAAATTTCTCTTTAGAACCCTCAAAGGCTTTGCAGTGATGTCAGTGGAGTAGAAAAATCCGTCACTTTCCACCTTATTAATGTGTCTATAGGCCTATTGGCAATAATTATAATAATGGTGGCTATACATTCTATAGATTTTTAAACCATTTAAAGTGATAGATATCCAAAATGCGGGTCCAGATTCCTTGTAGGCATCGACTGGGCTTCAATCGGTGCAAATATGAAGGCCCTACGACACCACAAATTTTCGCTCAAATTTCGAGAAAAAACCCTGGACTATAGTCCATGAAAATTTTTCGGGCGACCCAAAAATTCATGTCGATATTTCACCCAAATTTCTCTTTAGAACCCTCAAAGGCTTTGCAGTGATGTCAGTGGAGTAGAAAAATCCGTCACTTTCCACCTTATTAATGTGTCTATAGGCCTATTGGCAATAATTATAATAATGGTGGCTATACATTCTATAGATTTTTAAACCCTTTAAAGTGATAGATATCCAAAATGCGGGTCCAGATTCCTTTGTAGGCATCGACTGGGCTTCAATCGGTGCAAATATGAAGGCCCTACGACACCACAAATTTTCGCTCAAATTTCGAGAAAAAACCCTGGACTATAGTCCATGAAAATTTTTCGGGCGACCAAAAAATTCATGTCGATATTTCACCCAAATTTCTCTTTAGAACCCTCAAAGGCTTTGCAGTGATGTCAGTGGAGTAGAAAAATCCGTCACTTTCCACCTTATTAATGTGTCTATAGGCCTATTGGCAATAATTATAATAATGGTGGCTATACATTCTATAGATTTTTAAACCCTTTAAAGTGATAGATATCCAAAATGCGGGTCCAGATTCCTTGTAGGCACCGACTGGGCTTCAATCGGTGCAAATATGAAGGCCCTACGACACCACAAATTTTCGCTCAAATTTCGAGAAAAACCCTGGACTATAGTCCATGAAAATTTTTCGGGCGACCCAAAAATTCATGTCGATATTTCACCCAAATTTCTCTTTAGAACCCTCAAAGGCTTTGCAGTGATGTCAGTGGAGTAGAAAAATCCGTCACTTTCCACCTTATTAATGTGTCTATAGGCCTATTGGCAATAATTATAATAATGGTGGCTATACATTCTATAGATTTTTAAACCCTTTAAAGTGATAGATATCCAAAATGCGGGTCCAGATTCCTTTGTAGGCATCGACTGGGCTTCAATCGGTGCAAATATGAAGGCCCTACGACACCACAAATTTTCGCTCAAATTTCTGAAAAAAACCCTGGACTATAGTCCATGAAAATTTTTCGGGCGACCCAAAAATTCATGTCGATATTTCACCCAAATTTCTCTTTAGAACCCTCAAAGGCTTTGCAGTGATGTCAGTGGAGTAGAAAAATCCGTCACTTTCCACCTTATTAATGTGTCTATAGGCCTATTGGCAATAATTATAATAATGGTGGCTATACATTCTATAGATTTTTAAACCCTTTAAAGTGATAGATATCCAAAATGCGGGTCCAGATTCCTTGTAGGCATCGACTGGGCTTCAATCGGTGCAAATATGAAGGCCCTACGACACCACAAATTTTCGCTCAAATTTCGAGAAAAACCCTGGACTATAGTCCATGAAAATTTTTCGGGCGACCCAAAAATTCATGTCGATATTTCACCCAAATTTCTCTTTAGAACCCTCAAAGGCTTTGCAGTGATGTCAGTGGAGTAGAAAAATCCGTCACTTTCCACCTTATTAATGTGTCTATAGGCCTATTGGCAATAATTATAATAATGGTGGCTATACATTCTATAGATTTTTAAACCCTTTAAAGTGATAGATATCCAAAATGCGGGTCCAGATTCCTTGTAGGCATCGACTGGGCTTCAATCGGTGCAAATATGAAGGCCCTACGACACCACAAATTTTCGCTCAAATTTCGAGAAAAACCCTGGACTATAGTCCATGAAAAATTTCGGGCGACCCAAAAATTCATGTCGATATTTCACCCAAATTTCTCTTTAGAACCCTCAAAGGCTTTGCAGTGATGTCAGTGGAGTAGAAAAATCCGTCACTTTCCACCTTATTAATGTGTCTATAGGCCTATTGGCAATAATTATAATAATGGTGGCTATACATTCTATAGATTTTTAAACCCTTTAAAGTGATAGATATCCAAAATGCGGGTCCAGATTCCTTGTAGGCATCGACTGGGCTTCAATCGGTGCAAATATGAAGGCCCTACGACACCACAAATTTTCGCTCAAATTTCGAGAAAAAACCCTGGACTATAGTCCATGAAAATTTTTCGGGCGACCCAAAAATTCATGTCGATATTTCACCCATTTTGGTCGCAAAACTTATGTGTTATCCGATTCTCTTGAAACTCACACCATTTCAAGCCCTTTATATGTCCTCTAAGAATCTGGAATTAGATGTTTGATAACTCTCACGCCCTTCGATTTCTTACTAATTTTATATAGTCTTTGTCATTTCTACTAAGAGAATGCTAGAAATCGTTTTAGTAGAAAAATCGACAGATACAGGGCGAATTTGGCCAAAATTGTTGGTGCAAAGGCATCAGTGGAATGCCCCCTACAAATCTGTTGCGAAATCTGAGCGAATTTCGGACATGAATTTTTCGTCAAATTTCTCGCTAATGTACACCCTCTCCCCAATTCGGACTTAGGCTGTTTGTAAGATCTGTGCATTACCAAAGTGAAAATTTTCTCAATCCCAATCTGGCTGGGAGTAGGGAAAATGTCTCGAATCTCCAGATTTTTTTCTCGACTGATTTCTGTACTTTATATGTCTGCGAATTATAGTATTAACTATATAAACATATATATATATTATATTTTTTCCCTATAAGACCTAGATCTACCTTATATTCTCATTAATTAATTATTATTACTAGATTATTACTTTTTTGTTATTTGCACAAATTTGATGTTAGAAATTATTCAACATATTTCTGTTGAAATATACAGTTATTCATGGTTTATACTATAGTTAAGCTGTCTACTCTTGAAATGTTGAGAAAAATAAATTTGATTGGATTGATTGATTGAATCGACCATTATGCTAATCTTTTTCTATAATATAATACTCTATTATCATGTAATTTCAATTGTAATAATATAATTCTTAATACCTGCTGCAGAAAAAACTACGATACTCTCTACTTTGTAAAGTGCGCTTGCCAAATACAGTCAAACCCATTTGAGATTACACCTTGTAATGACAAAGCACCATTGTCGTAGCCACAGAGGGGGCACGGGCCCAGACCCCTTAATCTGGCTCCGACCAGTTGTGGGGTTTGCACTGAGAAATTTTTTTGTGGGGGCTGTAGGTTGCATGATGGAAGAGTATATGTGAATGTGACCCATGACTCCCTTTTTGCTCGTCCAAGTCTCTGCCTGCCCCCATTTTTAAACCCTGGCTACGCCACTGCAAAGCTGCAATAACTCTAATTTACAAGAAAAAGTCACAACTAAGGCCACACGGAATACAAAAGACTATGCAGTAGATCCAATGCATTGGATAAATGAGCATATATATATATATATATATATATATATATATATATATATATATATATATATATATATATATATATATATATATATGTGTGTGTGTGTGTGTGTGTGTGTGTGTAACCTTGAAGGAAATTTCAGAAGTTCGGTCAACATAGTGAACAGCCAAACATGAACCCGATGAAGGCAAAGTCACGTGACCAATTCAATGATCAATCAACAAATCAATCAAATGGCTAATAAATAAAAATACTAATACATCAAATAAGTAATCTGCTTTCAGCTTTCATTTAAAATCTGAGCTAATGTAAAGCAAACTGTCATAGTCAACCAATGACAAGTCACAAATGAATACACAATAGGTCACTTTTAAAATAATTAATATACAGTGTTTATTCTAGCCACCAAGACAATGGGAGGGGGGTTAACATTTTTGGGGGAACAGACATTGGGGAGGTCATACTACCTGCCAAAATGTCAACAACAAATTTTTTAAGGGGGGAGGACATTTCAAACTTGGGGGAATTTTCCCCAGAGAAGGTCTAGAATAAACACTGAATAATAAATGCATTTGTTATTGCAAGGTTAGTATAATATAATTAGAAATAGCAGTCTACGGCCTCTTCAGAACTTGCACAAAAACTGTCTCAGAATTTTTTACTACAATTATTGGTAATAATTATCAAAATATACAAATTCTGATCCTACAATAACTCAAATCTGGCAATAAGGCGGTTAATATGCATTTCAAACATTAAAAGCAGCTACATAAAAGCCTGACAAACTAGGAGAAATTTGGTTAAAATGCACCGACCATCACCCTTTAATAAATGGCTCAAGCTAAAACAATGTAACAATGCAGTCTCAGCTAAGCCCTAATATTTAGCATTCATTACACGGAGTGCTGGATATGCTTAAAATGCACCGTCTCAAAAGAACCATACATCTCAGCCAGATATTATGCAGCATGTAATACAATGACACTCAATCAACTGCAGGATAGACATACACTGTAACATTTAGTTAATTATCATGATAATAGAAAATTCACGACCTTCATGACATCTTCATAATTATAAAAGCAACTCTACAGCACCTTAGAGGAAGCATTAATAAAAATACGAAATTCTACCATGCACCATATGTTACTGCAACTACCTGGGTAAGTTTTAAAGTACATAAGTAAATAAGCAAGCAAAATCTCGTGAATCTATATAGCCCTTTCAAAGGGAGTACTGCAGTAGCTGCATATTCTTAGGCATCTCCTACTTATACCAAACCAAAGTTCCAAGAAGTAGTCAAGTACTTTGAAAATCAATACTGTTTATCTCACAAACAGTATAAACAGTCCTATGGATAGGGACCATATGCATTGTCCCTAACATCTCCATGGCATATAAAAACTGAGAAACGTGAGACATGTTATACACAAGTTCATCTCTTTTTAAGCAGTAAATGAAAGAGAATTAAGAATTTTTAAAGAGAGATTGCATTAAAATAGTAAAACTCCACACGAGAATAAAACAGACAGATATCCATTTTAGGGATATTGATCTATCTAACAAAAAACTCAGCTGAATTGTAAAAGATCTTTTAAATGTTTAATTTAATGTTTTCTTTGCAAATTTCAACTTAAGATGTACAGTAAATGTCAATATTCAAATTTTCAAGTGCAAAAGCAGTTTGCATAACCTTCCATACATGCATTGAATGAGTATGCTGAACAAACACATTTACATAATTCAGAGGTTACTGAGTGCAAAAAGTTCATCAGATCATGATTAAATGCATCAAAATTTTTAATAAGATTACTTTACCATTACAGACTCTTAATATTAAGAGTACATTGATAACTTCAGTATCACAGTTTATATAACTGCATAATCAACATGATGCAAATATTGTAAAAATTTACATATAACAAGAAATTAAAATATTTAAATATAAGGAGTTTTGCAATTGCTATCATTAAAAAATTATTATAAAATAAAATATATAAGCATTATATGATAAAATCCTCTTGAACAGCTTAGAACTTCTACGGATCTTTAAAATAGCGAGACGAAACCAAAGGAGCAATGAACTTACATACAGAATACACATTTTTAAAAAGAAAATAAAACATAGGCAAAAATTGTTCTATCCCAAACAAGTACTACTCTAGATGTGAAATTAAGCCATGTATAACACTTTTTCCACGTAATTATTTGAAAAGGACAAGTGAATTTTCCTAACAGGACCAAATGCCAATGTTATTTGTTTACAGCCAAAAAATCTCACTTCTGTGGTCTTGACAAAGGAGGTGACACCCTGTTGAGTGGAACAAAGTGGGACAGTCATCCCCTCTTCCCCTCTCCCTCCTCTAAATCGTCATCCCTGGATGTCTGAACATTTTTCTTATAAATAGTCAGTAATTCTTCAAAACATTACAAACAGCCTGAAACCAACAAGCTTCAAATGAATCACAGAGAAAATAATCGATAAACAGATCTAAAATATAATCAATAAACAGTCATCCATTGCATCAAAAGTGACTGGGCTACAATACATTAGAACAGCAGTTCTCAAGCTTTTAGATTTCTTGCGTGGTGGTCCTCAGAAATTTTTTTAGGACTCACAGGCTTTAGAAAATTTGAATTTTAAATTAACTGTAATTAACATATAGGCTACTTGTTTTGTCAACCAGTTATTTAATCAGAAAATTGCAGAGTTTATTCATCAAATTTAAATCCAGATGGAATCAGCACTCTTAGGGTCATCAGTGTGTTTTGTGTTGGTGAGATCTCTTGAGAAAGTAACCCCTCTATGGTCCCCTATGGGACCGCGGACCCCAGTTTGAGAATCACTGCATTAGAACCAGGATAACATACCATGCCGTAACAAGCAAAAGCAACCAAAAACAGAGGGTACAGTGTCGCAGAAATTTCCGCGACCCACGTCAATGGATGGCCGACTGGATGAGGTTCGACGAAAGGTCGATGACCCCCAAAGCGAGCGGCCAGTACTCTTCGATGTAGCGCATGTGTGGCACGGTGTTCTCGACGACCTCCTTGACGCCTCGCTGCAGGAGCTCGGGCACAATGCGGTTCAGCTCGGGCTTGATCTTCAGTTCAAAGACCAGCATCAGACAGAAACACCCGACTCCCCCGATGAACTGCACGTCCGTCTCTCCGAACATCAGTTCGCACTTCTGCAGCTTCATGTCGATCTTTCCCCGGTCGTCCTTCTCGAGCACCACCGAGACGGCGCACGAGATCCCGGCGACGCCCAGCTCGAACCCGCCGTTGTCCTTCGCCGGGCCGACGAAATCGTACGCCCAGTTCCCGGTCCCCGACAGCCCGATGCCGGTCAGATTCCAGCTGATGATATTCTCGTTGATGGTCACGACGGACTCCGGTCTGTGGACGCGGTTGATGACGGCATCGGTGGTCTTGAAGTGGACGTCGGTGACGAGGAGAGGTGCCTGGCCGTGGTGGTCGGGCAGTCGGAGGCTCTCAAGCCGGGGCAGTAGCTCGTCGAGCAGTTTCTGTGAAGCCATCGTGGCCGCCTTGGCCAGCAGCTTCTTGGCCACCTCCTTGGCCGCCTGTTCCAGCATGCGCTTCGACGTCTCCGAGTGGTCGAGATTGTCGAAATACTCGAGATCTGGGAAGTCTTTTAACTCAAACCCGTCCTTAATGGTCGTGTAGGCGTACCTCAGCAGTTCTTTCGCCATCTCTTCACTGTCGAGTGTCGCTGAATATCAACTCGCTGATAAACTTTAATTCCAACGTAAAAGCAAATAAACCACCGATTAGAAATTGTAAAATATTTTTTAACGATTAGTTAAAATCGAAATAAACAAATTTAAAAAAAACAGCAAATCTTAGTGGCATCCATCAAAACAACATCAATAGTCTTGCAGCTACACAGTGAAAGGCATTGGTTATTTGTAGTCTTTTTATATTTGTAGTGCGCTATCTTTGGCCTGAAGAATAGCTTAGAATACAAAGCACTCCGTACTCCATAGGTATAGGCGCTCTCAGAGCATTGCTTGTACGAAAAATAAAGATTTGAGATTTGATCTGAAAAATGTCTGCAGACGCTCAGTCTCATAGTATCAACGCCCGTATGCAGTGTTTTATCCAGACTCCAGAAATTTGAGATGGAAATTGGCTGGAGGGAAAGAGATACAGTACAAAGCAAAATTTTTTGCCAATGCTGGGATTTTTGTGGTCTGGGAGGGGGTGTAGCTAGGGGAAATCCCCCCTAACAGCCCTCGATAAAACACTAAGTAGATCTATGCACTAAAATATTATTTAGGTCTTTAGTATCAATTGGGTCTTGTGTGATTGCGATTTAATGTGCCATCGGCTGATGAAGTTATTATTATTATTATATGAAGCATTTTGAAATGATAAAGCCATGATTATATTAAGCATGGTGACGCTACAGAAGTTTAAGGTTCGGTTATAATAATTACTGCAGTCTACAGTAGGCCTATATTTGACCATTACGAGATTGCAGTGAAGTCCAATATAAGACACAACTATTTCGATCAGTTTGTCCTCCGATCAGATCTTAATTGTCAATGAAACGTATCTGGTTGAAAGGAAAATGGTCGAACATTGGTCCATCCACCACAGAGTGCAGCGCCTCCCTGGCCTTCTCCTCTGCAACTCTCTTCACGGTATCCAGTACCTTTTTAAGGACCCAAGGCCTGGCCAGGGCTCTGAAGACACGCTCCGCACAGCAACCGATGGTTTCCCCTCCGTCGACCTCAAAATACACTTTTCCGAGTTTAAAATACGATTCTTCGTCGAATCTGAGAGCAAGGTGTCCATCGTCATCCTTCACTATCGCCACCTTAAGAAGGAACGCTATCTCCGTTACGCACACGCTGAAATTACCGCTGTCCGTCGAACAGCAGAGGTAACTGTAGCCCCAGTTCCCGGCACCGGATATACCGACGTCTGTACCGGTCCAGGTGAGGGTGCGGCTCGGCAGGTCGAAATCGCAGACGGAGTGGGGATGACTGACGCCGTGGAACGCTCCGTTGCGGGTGTCGTATTTCAGGGTGAAGCAGTAGACCCCGACCTGGCCGCTTTCGTCTGGGACGTGGAGTTTCTCTAGGGCGGCGATGAGTTTTTCCAGGAGCCTCTGAGACAGTTTCGTCAAGACAGAATCAATGACCTCGTCCTTGGCTATGACGACCTCCGCAAGTTCTTCCGATAGATGGTGAGCCACACCCTGCAACCGATGCAGAGCCATCACGCCACCTGCCGATGAAATATACTAAGCAGTGTTGACTTCACAATGCAACCAAGGTACATACCAGTATCCCTGCATTCCATTAAAAAATATACAGGGGCTAATGAACGTTCAGGTCACGCAGCAACTTATGAGCATTGCAGCATAATAGCAGTATAGGCCTAGTGCCCGCCAATACTGGCGTGCCAACTTTTGGCGTAGCCATGGGGGAGGGGCACGGGGCCCGGAACCTTGGCTACGCCACTGGTGGGCAAAATAATATCCAAGAAAGCCTGCGCTATTATAGGCCTATCACTGTCTGCAGC
Organism: Metaphire vulgaris; assembly: GCA_018105865.1. Taxonomy (NCBI): domain Eukaryota; kingdom Metazoa; phylum Annelida; class Clitellata; order Crassiclitellata; family Megascolecidae; genus Metaphire; species Metaphire vulgaris. The sequence continues at coordinate 1,003,455 of CM030852.1, forward strand.
GGTAATGGATTGAGCGATAATAAAGGATAATTTTATAAAGGTAAATTATAAAGCAAAATGAACTCAAACGTAAGCAGACACACTGACATAGTCCCGAATACATGGACTATAAGCGGTGAAGAGAAACATTTTACACAACACGCATCGAAGTCACAATTTTAAAAAAATCAGAAGGATAAAAAAATTTGAAAGCCACTAGTCTGCGTCACTGCCTCCCTGTAGCATCTTACTAGATCACCTCCACCCAGAATCAGAAATAAAATTCTTTTCAGTTTTGCACGAAGCTAACAAACAATCTAATTTGTGAATAGAGCTAGAGTAAGCTAATTTTCATAATGTTATTGCAACTTCTTGGTACATTGTAGACTCTCCTACCTTTTAAAAACCAATAATTTAGGTTTGAAATTCCAATGCAAAAATATGCAGATATAGGCCTCTACACCACCGATGTAACAAATTAGATCATACAGTATACCTACACTTGCCAGTCTTGAGGGAGTAAACTTGTCGACAGCTGGTATTAAAGTTAAATCAATCGTTAGACTTTTGCCCTCAGGTCAATATTGTTACGCCTAACAGACTAACAGTTACCTGGACTAACCACGGCTAAACAGCAGCCTCATAAAACTAAACCTGTGACATTCACTGTGTGCCTATCTATAATATATTGATATTAGTAAATGATAACAATAACGTTGGTACTTCATAACTTCAACTACTCTACACATGGTTGCATAGGCACAGTTGCCATACATCCCTGACGTAAGTTATCTAAAATATGCATCGATTTAAAAAGGTGCAAAAATGCCAATTCAATAAACTCGTAAACATTTTACAACAATATTTTTAATAATTTTTCATATTGTAAAGTCCTACATGAAGCCATTACGAAAACTGTAAATAAAAATAAATGTCTATTGACACCCTAAACATTTATTTTTAACGACGGTTCAGGTTGTTGACCTTCCCTGATCAATTCCATCAGAGCTAAAAATCAAAATAATACACAAGATAAAAGAGCTCATCCATATACAGCAGTACGTATGCAAAAGTGGCATATTTTCAACCCCCCCCCGTTTGCACGTCGTACACACACAAAATCTCCTAAATCCAACCCCCGTTCCCCTCAGTGCGTACGTACTATAAGGATGAACCAAAGCTGTTCTCCAAACAAATACAAACCATAGCATAGCATAAACTTGGACAAAAGTGTGGGGCTGAACTCATATCATATATCTTGCTCCTTCCCTAGCTTAGCCTCTCAAAAAGTGTGGGGGTCAAGCCTAGCAGCCCCTAACAGAAGTTTACACCAATAAACCATTTATTTCAAGTCCCTATTTTGGTGAACTAACAAGATTCTGATAAATTAATTTTTGTAGCACAGAAAATTTTTAGTTTCAGCACTGCCCCTGATAGTATCGATATCTCTGAGGCGTATGTCATAGATATACTAATAAAAACAAAAATTTTACAGCAAAGATATATCAAAAAATCTCTTAGTCGGTTTCATTGTAACTAGAATTACATAACATGCAGACAGTTACAAGATACATACTGTTAATGTATTCTACATATCAAGAACATCCTTGCATGCTAGTTCAGGTTTGTCGTAACCCATTTCCTCTGGAGTTAGAATTCCAAGTTCTTTGAGGGTTGGACCGATCTCTTTAAGCATGAAAGGCCAAATTTCCTTTGCTTTTGGTCCACATTTATCCTGCAAAGTAAAACATCAAACCCCCAGGCAAGGGTAAATTATTTGCATTCAATGCCACAGCAGGAGCAATGAGAGAGCATGTACAAACTATATTAACCCTTTGAACTTTCACAGCTCTGTGAAAACAAATGACTACCGTATATACCCTGTCTGTTTGAGACCCAGCTTCTATTCGGAATTTTATGGTAATTTGATCACACTTAACAAAATGGTGGAAAGCTAGCTTCACTTTCAGACACTATAGACTTGTTCTAGTGATAATTAAATTCTATGTACCACACCACGAAAAATGAGCAAAGACCGTAAATTGCAAACATAAAATCAATTCACCTTTGCTACAAACCATCAGAATAAATAAATAAAAGACAAAAAATAATCTCATAACGGACAAGTTTGAGGAAAAAATACCAGAGAGTATATTGCAAAAGTTAACCCCTTACCTGGGGATCCCAGGTATATCCATCCATTTTACATTGAGTTACAGTTAAATACACGGTTAAGGGGTTAAAGTAGAAATGCAGGTTCACACCTTGACAGCCTCTAAATATCTCACGGCAAGTGCGTAGTCATTCACGCGTCTGCAAGCGTTCATAGCCGCGACCACGATCTTTGGCTCTGGGACAAGGTCATGACCTTGAAGGTCGTTCATCGCCTTACGAAGCTCCCAGCCATCGATGTCTTTTCTGTTGAGGAATTTCTCGTAGCGAGCATCAAACTCATCGGCTGTCTCGTCATGATGGGAGTGACGTACCTGGGTGACTGCAATTGAAAAATTCACGGCAATTTTTCATTTAAAAACCACGCACACGCATAAAAATCAAGAATATAAAATCTGCTAAATATAAGCTCATGGCACCATCTTCAATGATAAGTTATACCAGCTGCTGCAAAGCTTTATTATTGTCAGTAACACACAGCAAAGGAAATACAAACTTTCACTAGGAACACGCTCTCTTCTTATCCTATCCATTGAATTAATGTGACATTCTGAGAAGTGGCCATTAACATGAGCTTAGTTCATTTTCTAGACTAGCATTTTAAATGATACAACACTAGAATGAGTGCATAATGCCGGTCTCACTATAACATATATACAATCACAAACATATTAGCATGAACTTGATTTTTCTAATTGCATTTGCAATTATAACCTATTATTGTGGAATGATATAATAATGCCAGCAAGTCGGTTCTTAGGCGCCGTGTGTGTATAAGAAGTAGCAAAATCAATAGCGATAAGTGAACGTGAAAAGTGATAATGTAGAATCTTATAGGGAAACTATTATAACTTTTATACACCATAAAGAATCATAAGTATTCAAGCAATTTTCGTTTAGTTCGCTTAGTTGGGAGACAGCCCAAGGCTCTAATCAACCTAAATTCAAACGAGTCTCCACTGGCCTCCAATTAACCTCCTTAGCGTTAATCCCGTACGTGATACGGGCAAGATATCAGTTTCAAGTACCGGTAACTAAATTTACGCTGACAAAAGCGGGAAATATTTGGCACTGGCGGTGACGTAGACATTTGGGACAGGTAAAAGAGCACCTTGATAAAAATGTCTATTTTAAGCAAAAGAGAATACCACAGGCAAAATTCTGAATGCCAAGCACTTTTGATATACAAGAGATAGTGCCCTAATTTTTAAAAAATCTTGATTACTAGGTCCTCTTCACTTGACTGTCAAAAGTGCTAGCCATAGACACATCTGCCAATACCATTCTCGGTAGGTTAGTATATAAGCAGTAAGGGCAAATCGCAAATGTTGAAAAGTGCTCAAAGGAGTGAATATATTCTTATGAAATTTGGCACTTATGACATAGATTGATGTATCTTTATGTCTGTAAAATTTCGTTTGAATCCGTAAAGGCTAAGCCATTGGCTAGGGTTAGGGTCAGGCCTAATATTCTAATAACGTCGTTTCGCCTAAAAAATATATAATCTAACGCTTTTGGTACGTCATTTTCACAGTTATTCTAACGCCAAGGAGGTTAAAGAAAGGATATATTTTAAAATCTGCCTCCTTGTATACAAAACCCTTCATTACATGGAACCTAGCTGCCTCCTTTCAAAACTCTCTATGCAAACAAGCAAACGCTTAACTATATCTTTATTTGCATTAGGTTTCTTCACTCTCTCGTACTCAGTTCTTGGTACTCGTGCTTTCTTAGCGGCCGCCCCCCCAAAAAAACAAACAAACTCCGAAGCTCATTGCCTCAGCATGAGCGCACTGCTAATTAACTGCCAATTTTCAGAACAAAATTAATAGCCGATTAATAGCCGATATCATGGGTCTCATGTTATTGTGATTTCGTTTGATTACCAGTTAGTATGCTTCTGGGACATTAATGTCACATTATGAAATGACGCTACAGAAGTTTCAGATAAGTAAGTAAAGTAAAATCTCGTAAACTTCTACAGCGCCCCAGAAAGCAGCACAGCAGTAGCTGCTTATTCTTATGCGCTTAATCTTTCTTGAAATAGCTTTAGGCAGGCAGGGTGGTTTGTCGCTTGTATCTAAGGCGGTTCTGAATAATAGAATCGCTGTACCGGTGACTCGCGGAGCCATGGCGACCGCTGTCCGTAGGACTCTTCCGGCGACTGAGCGGAGCATCGCGAAGGAAAATCTGTCCTCAGATCGGTCGACTTTATCACCAGAAAAGAGAAGGTCAACAACACCGATCCGCTCTTCTTACGAGTTCTTGGTCTCTTGTGCTTCCGGTACCATTACCAATTAAGTCAGTAAGATCTCTTGTATGCATACTGCGCTACATTAGCTGTAACGCAACGTTTCTCATGCGCTAACTCTAAATTTCAAATACTGTAACCATGACCGATAGGCTTGGTCAGCCACAAAGGGTTATTTTACCTAAAGGACCCCACAAGGCGAGAATATTATTGCAAATGTGTCGACTGTATAGCTAGCACACTGTATACAGTATTTTGTTAGCACATACATTCTGGTCTCTTTCTTCTACCTATTACACTGTATTTTAGGCATACTGTAGTTTTGTTGTACTAGACAGGATACAAGCCCATATATGCAAGCAAAAGATGGTGCTTATGTTGGGAACACATATTTGATATAAACCATGTAGCCAGAGTTATCTCTAAGATTCTGAAATGGGGGTGTCGGAATTTGTAAGCCTCTGCCCGAAAAGGCTGACAAGCAAAAAAGGCCACCCAAGAATAAAAGTTGGAGGGGGTGTCCTCTATTTGGGTGTGTTCTGAGCCAATTAGTATGCATTTTGTATGCATACCATTGTCACATTACCAAATTTTTGGGGTGTCGAACTCAAATTGGGAGACGGGTGTAAAAATATCCCTGGGTATAGCTCCGATCACTGTAACCTATTCAATTTCTAAAGTCACAAAATATATTCATTCAACGCCAACAGCATTCAAACATGTTATTCAAAAGACAGATTTTCAAAAGACAGATCCTGCAAGAAATCTGTTCTTAAAACGTCTGTGTTCATTTTCAATTTAAATCCATCAAAATCAAGTTCATCTGACTGGAAAAGTGAGGCCACGAGATGTTATGTGAACCAACAACAGCTCCAAGTCTTTCCACGCTCCTTCAAAAAGAAAGAGAATACAAATGAATATGATGAATCCAATCATCGAACAGTATCACTGAATCTATTAAAATATTATATTACCAATCAATAATTACAAACATTACAAAGTACAGAATGCAAGTTTTGATTATAAGATGCCATTTAACCCAATACTGTGCACTATCATTGCTATTACATCCAAGAGCACATGTTTAACATCTCACAATGCCTCGGCAAATGCGTCCCAGCATTACAATAACTTCAAATTTCACATCACAAAATCTGCAGTCACTCAATACAAACCACAAGGCTGTCCCAAACAATCAGGTACATACACTGTACCATTTTGTACTTGAAACAAAAGATTCTGTTGTGACAGAATGTCTACTGTATCAAGCTAGTCAGAGAGATCAAAATTTACCTCAAAATTACAACTTTAACTTAGTCCTCTTCCAGTGACGCCTCTTCGCATTGTATCTGTAAAATAAAGTGAGATATAATTAAGTGCTTTATTAATAAACCTACAAGCAGCTATCATTCAGCAAATTTCAGTAGAAATGACTATAATCAAACTTTTCCTACAATGTCTATCAGACAATATAAAAACGAGCTGCCTAAAAAGAATTCTTTGAACAGACAACAAAAACTTAGAAATGAAGGTATATGGGGTGGTATGGACAAGTATATGGGGTGGTCTAAAAATGCCATCATGGACAAATCAGAAGAGGCTAACATTGAATGGACATGTAACTGGATGGAAGACTCGAGACTTCTCAAAAAAGCACTTTACATGCACAAAGTAGAGGAAAAAGGAACAGCAAAGCCCAGAAAAACGTGGATAGACAATTCTGAAGAAAACCTGAAAGAGAAACAATTGTTAATTGCAGAAATTTAACATGAGACAAAAAGGCTTGGAAATGTTTTCTGGCCAGCTAAATTGTCACCAATGAGTTAGCATATGAATGAACTATTATGATAAAAGTAGACCCTAATGAAAATTATCTAAAATGCTCGTTTAAGTAAAGAATAGTCGAACTATGTATTTATATTTACTTCCTTTGATACACCAATCTCATTTGTCCAACCAATCATCATGATAAAGAACACAATGTACATTCATTAAGTCTGAACCTATCTGTATTATTAAGTCCTCACCGAATGGTGTTTCCGTCTTCATTCGGACCCACTGTGGAACGGGCGATTCTGCTTCATCTTCTTCGCCAACTTCATCTTGATTCTGAAAGTCTTATGCGCAGCCTAAAGCAAATAGCAAAAATTAACTAGATTCAACACCAGTTACAAGTGTCTAATATTCATATTAACCCCTTAACTGGGGATCCCGGATATATCCGTCCATTTTACATTGAGTTACAGTTAAATACACGGTTAAGGGGTTAAACGCAGTTAGGGAATAAAACCTAGAGCGCGCCCACAACAACCGATTTAAACTGGAGCAATAAAACTATTTCACAGTTGATGGTGTTGACGACTACTGTCAACTATCTAAAAGCTTCTATTGCTCCTATGTTCACTGCCTATGGGAAGGAATTGGGGGAGTAAAGAATAACATTGAATTAATAAGAGGGTGTCAAGATCGAACAAAGTGGAAATCCATCGTCGCTAACGCAGAAATACACAGCACTTAAAGAAGTCATTTCAATAATACATTTAGCATCACTCAGTGATCGCTCTCATAAAGAATTTAACTACATCCGCAAATGGCTATGCCAATTTCATTAAGGCAGTCCAATTTCACTAATTCCTGACCACGCGGTATATAAATTTATGCTTTCTTTCCTTTAAATCCTCTCTAGTCTGAATAAGAAACACGTCGAATGACGTAGAAAATCACTGCAAACGCTGTAGAAGTCTATACTAAAGAGTTTCCCAATAAAAAAGAAAAATGAATTGAAAAATAAATTAAATCACTTTACCATTTCTGACACTAAACAGGAAAAGGAAATAGTGCATCATGCATAGAGATAATATGGAGCAAAGACCTAAGTTAGTAAGTAAGTAAAGTACCTTGTATTATATAGCGCTTTATATTATTTACAGTAGTATCTGCTTATATTTAGGCGCTTACTTTACCGTTGAAATTGATATAGCCAAAGTGAAGTGGTCAGCCGGGCATGTTTCAGGTTCATTGTGAGAAACAGCAAGACATTCTGTGGAACTTAATAGGCAATATTATAATGCATCGTTTTTCTAAATTGTGCAACTCTTGTTTTAATGAACTGGTTTACTCCTAAGCATTTTTGTACGTGTGCGTTTCTAGGCATGGTACTGATTTAGCACAAGTCTGAGACTGTTGAACCACATAAATGAATTGCTTCATTTATTATGCAAAATTGGCACTGCCTTGCTTAACAGGGACAAATAATTGTATGCAAAGTATTCTTTATTGTTGGCTCAGGAGCTTCATTTGAATTTTAAACTTTTTAGTTTAATTTGTCGCAAAGAAATACTAGATGTTTTGCAATACTAGATGTTTTGCAGAGATGTCGAGAGTTACGGACATTTCCACAAATGCACACACACACAAATCAAATGGAACATATGCGTACCACAAAACATTACAAAATGCATTTTTAATGCTCAAGTGGCAACATCTGAACTTTCAGAGTCCAATAAATGACAAATGCATCATTACAGTAATGAGAATTTCAAACTGGTCTTGAAAATTCTTTTTACATCAACAAATAGATGATTGAATATCAAATGTAATCTAAACACAGCATCTTCATCTTTCCTAAAACAAAAATAGATTGCATTCGACCACAACAATATACTGTCTGACACCCTGCCCACAATTAAACAATAGCAGATGAAGTACAGTAAATGTAAAGCCACTTGGTGAAAATCTCTGTCTCTCTCTCTCTCTCTCTGTCCTTCCCTCTGTCTCTCCCACCTCTCTCTCTCACACACACACACACACACACACATAAACACACACATGCTGTTTCACAGGACAGACGACATTACATCCATCCAAGCGTCAGAAATTGTAGATCACAGACAAGAACTTGGCTTTCCGAATGTCAACAAAAGTAGAAGGCGTCACTTTTTCCGCGATTTTGGCAGAAGTTTTCGTAAGAAACAGCATCTGAAATCGACAAAAAGGGATGAAACTTCTGTGGAACAGCCATTTAGAAAGAATAAAACTGTTCTTCCATAAGTTCTACAGGTTGTTTAACTTCCGAAACACAAAACATGACGCTGTTTGCTGGCAATGAGAATTGGCCACATACACTGAAGCGCATACATATCTACTGGATATGTCTTCCAGTGTTTATTCTATCCACCTAGACATTGGGGGAAGGGGGGTGTAACAATTTTTGGGAAACAGACATTGGGGAGGTCATACTACTTGCCAAAATGTCAAAAAAACATTTATTTTGGGGGGGTTCAAACTTTGGGGGCGGGAGGAATTTCCCCACAGAGGCCTAGAATAAACACTGTATGTCCTCTATCCATCCGCTTTGGACAGTATCCCTTAACGTAATCCCAATAATGATGGTTCTTTGGATAAAACGTCTCTGTCAGACTCACCCCCGCCTTTTTTCCTATATGGCTATTTCAAATTTAGACTACCGGTAAGTGCCCAAGAATATGTAGCTACTGTGATACAACTTTCGAAAACACCTTGAAAATTCACAAGATAAAATCTATTTACTGATACAAAGAATCACTATGCTGGGGCATTTGAAAATTGTCTACAGAGGTTGCTATATCTGTTAGATTAAGACACTGAGATCAATACGCAATAAGTGAACGCACTTTACGCTTTCTTCTCCGTTTTCCCGGTCGTTGTTGACAACAAGCATGTTTGAATGACTGGCCACGGTGTCTTCGTTGTTGCCAACATCTGTTGTTGCAACCTGTCGCAACAAACAAAGCCCAAAATAACTGCATAAAATTAAAACTAAAAATTCAAAAATATAACCAAGATAAACCCAAAACCCTGCATGGCAACCAGGCTGATATTGCAGGGCATGATGGACTAAAAAAACTATACTGGCATTATTATTATTATTATTATTATTATTATTATTATTATTATTATTAACTAGACAATTTACATAGCGCAATAAGCATGGCAAAATGGCCAAAGGCAAGAGCGCTCTACAACACTCTTTACAATACGTTTTACAATAGTAGTCCAGTACACTACGAACACTACATGGCACGCACATGTCGGTCCAGTCACGGTACAATAACGAAATGCCTAATTCTCTTCCTACCCTGGGAAAATATAAAAACAAAAGTAATTCCATACTTAGATCTAAGCCCTGGTTCAAGTAAACCACAATGTTCAGTAGTTAAGCAAAGGTCTATAAGGATAAGTTAATCTAAATTTATGAGCTTTATTAATGAGCAGAGTCCTGTTGAATGTTGATTCTGTCAACTCAGCTAGTATTATATATTGGTTGATAAGTTCAAAAGGGTAACCTGCAAGGACTCCGCCCTGTACGTGTCCACGTGACCTGGACCAGTGTACACAGGCAGACGGCTAGAGGCGTTGCCTTGGCCGTTCCAATATCCTTCCTGCCCTGTATAAAGCTAAAAATAGCAACACCCACTAACTGAACATTACGTCACCATCTGAAGTAATTAACTGACCAAAACAGAAAGTAATTAATTTACCAAAACAGAAACAGTGCAGATTTGTGAATGAGGGGTGCGGTGGAGTATTGGCCGAATACTTGAATCTCGAACCTGACCCAAGCAACTGCATAGCGACCTTGGGAAAGTTATTCACCCTTAACTTACTTACTTGCTCAGCACTTATGAATCTTCACTCTGTGAATGACTTAACACGTGTCAACAACTATGTAGCAATATTAAAAAATAATAAAAGATGACCTTAAGACATAAATCTGCCAGATGAAGAAAAAATCAAGGATATAAACAATCTGAGTAATAAAGATTCAGTCGTTTGAGAAAAACAACCCCAACAGTTTTAAGCTACAAAGATAATGACGTAGAAGACAATTTCTACTACAAGGTCTGCATTACCTTCTCGCCAGTCCTTGGCAGGTTAGGCACAGATGATAACGTGACGACGACAGGAGCGCTGGTTTTACCAGCAACGGATGAGACAGCGCGAGATGTGTCTCCTCCAGTCACTGGTTTTGAACTGTTCTGAATAAAAAGTAAAATAAAATGATATTTAGTTTAACTTTGGAATTCATTAGCCTCTCTGCTGTATTTCCATCAGTTCTACAAGCCTAAGTGTGTTTGGCTAAGCAATACTAAATACTTCTATAGCACCAATTCTTCTAATATTCAAAGGTAACGATTGATGGTACTCCAAATCCATACTGCAAAAGACTGGTCAGGCAGTGTTTATTCTAGGCCTTCTTAGGGGGGGAATTTCCCCCCAAAGTTTGAAAATCCCCCCAAATTTTTTTAGATGTTGGCTGGGGGAATGGAAATTTCCCCCAAACGTGTGGAAACTCAAACCTTGTCCTCCCCAAACATTTCAAAATCCCCCCCAATGTCAAGGGGGCTAGAATAAACACTGCTGATCAGGTCTATTCCAATCAATCAATCGATCAATCAATAAATCAATCAATCGATCAATCAACTTCTATGGCGCCTCTATCATAATGCCCAGGGCATCATCCGATGGCACAAGAGATCAGTCAGAGTGGGAGTGGGGAAGCAGCAAGGCAGACTATGAAAATAATATTAGTAAGAGTCGGAATTGTGGTAATACTGGGACAGCAGACAGCATACTTTGTGGTGAGTGACCCAGTCGAACTCCCAGTCGCACTCGAGGCCGTTCTTTTTGATGATGTTCACGAAAAGACTTCGAATGTAGTCGTAGTTCGGGTTTTCCGTGAAGCCCAGATTGCGAACGTAATGCAGATATTTGGCGATTTCTTCTAAAAAAAACCCAAAGAATGCAAATCCTCATTCACTAGCGACAATAACTTACTTGAATCTGCGAGAACATAAGACCGACTAATACAAGAAAGCTAAAAGAATGCTGAAACTTAGTGACCAATACACCAAAAATCAATGCCAGTTGCTACGTACACAATCCTAGGTGTTAATGCCCATCAGATATTACCCTGATCTGCAGTTTTAGTCAAATTATTATTATATTATTATTATTATTGTTGTTATTATTATTATTATTATTATTATTATTAGGACAATTTATAAAGCGCAGTAACATAGTTAAAAAACCAATATCAAAAGCGCTTTGACAGTGCTGACATGTCAATGAAGGTCGGATGTTGGCGATGTTGACTATGACTAGAGCAAGGGAGTAAAAACATCAAATAGGCAGAAATTGATACGTATTTGAAAACATTGTTCTATGTCATTGGCTATTTTGGCCTATAGACCCTCTAGTTGCTCAGGCCTATAACTTTTGATATCTTCGAGTCCATTGACCATACGAGTAATGAGAAGCTAGAGACCTGGAGAGTTCTCGCAGAGCACTTCTATGGGCGTTGACCGCTTTGTGTCCCCTATTTTCTGGTACCGTTCCTTGAGCGTGTCCGCCTTGAGACCCTGCCACGGCAGACTGCCTCGCAGGAAGTACATGAACATGTGACCGAGCGCCTCAAGGTCATCTCGCCGACTCTGTTCTAAATGCACAGAAATAGAGAAAACAAAGGCAGTTAACCCCTTAACCGTGTATTTAACTGTAACTCAATGTAAAATGGAAGGATATATCCGGGATCCCCAGTTAAGGGGTTAATACAATTAACATCTAATAAACTAGAAGCAGAACAGTATAACAGATAAGAGATACTTATAAAGAGGAATACTAATAATAAGTTCTGCTTAGTTTCAAGGTCACAAATAATTCATCGAGAAACTGCTATGTTTCAACAAGAGTAATAACTACTAAAAAACCCAAATAATATCACACTGAAAGGACAGTCCAGTCAGCATGACAGTATTTGAGCTGCGGACAATATCTGAAACTCGACTGTACACAGCAATAAACCGAAGCCAAAGAGATTATGCGACGCGGTCGGAAACACAACGGTCACCTTTCCCCAGATGCGTATTGATGCTCATGTATCGCGCCGTTCCCGTAAGGCTCTTGTGTTCCCGATACACGATGTGTTCCTTCGTCACGGGGTCAATGTACTCTTTGGCGAGGCCAAAGTCGATGATATGTATGAGGCCGAACTTTTTGCTCGATGTACGACCGACAAGGAAATTTTCCGGTTTCACGTCGCGGTAGATGATGTGTTTGGAATGGACGTACTCCAACCGTGTGATCTTGATAAAAAAAGTTCGTACGACAGCCGCGTGAAAATTTTTTCGCATTTACCAGTTAGTTTATCATGAAAACCAATTCATCTTATTGCAGAAATACCATTTTATCTTTCAAAATCACAGCAACAATTCAGTATAACCGTGAAAGGCAAGGCATATTGCCAGAATATCTGTTCTCCATCTCCTAAGATATTTACTTACTTACATACTTTTAAAAGTGTTGTTCAACAGGTTAACAGCCATATAATAATAATAATAATAATAATAATAATAATAATAATAATAATAATAATAATAATAACACTTTGTGTTAACACCCATATAATAACAATAACAATAACAATATAGTAATAATAATAATAATAATACTAATAACACTTTGTGTTAACAGGCCATATAATAATAAAAATAAAAATAAAAATAATAATAATAATAATAATAATAATAATAAGAAGAAGAAGAAGAAGAAGAAGAAGAAGAATGTGTTAAACGCATGTCAAGTCATTCACAGAGTGAAGAATCATAAGCACAGAGCAAGTCAGGGGTGATTGACCTGTCAAAGTCACTGCTACTCCACCTCACCAACAATGCTTAGAAATTTCCAAGATAATGCATACGTCCCATTAATTGCCCTGCATTGAACCAGACAAGGCGAACGCGTCAGTTGGGAGATCTTACTTACCAACTGGATGGCGATCATGACGATGGTCTTGAGGGAGAATTTTCGATTGTGTCGCTCGAACAGATCTTCAAGACTTGGACCGAGTAACTCCAGCACCATTGCGTTGTGCTTGCCACAAGCGCCGAAGTAATACACCTGTGGAATGCCCTCTGCACTCAAAAAGCACACACATACACACCTTGCACATATGTATATATGCATATATATATATATATATATATATATATATATATATATATATATATATATATATATATATATACATATACACACACTAGTGGCCAAAATTACGGACACACCTTCAAATTTTACCTATCTCGATTATACAACGCCTGGAAAATATAAATTAACTATTCTACATCTTCTATATGTTAGTTATTCTAAGCTGCAGGAAACCAAAAGAGAAAACCGACTTTATGAAATAAAGTGGAAAAAACAAGCCTCTCACCTGTTGGAATTAATTGCTTGTAGAATCGGAACTCCAGGTGAAGCTGAGGTGCTCGAGATTTAACAGGTTCCTGAAAATTGTTTACGATAAAGATAAGCACAAATACAGTAAGAAAAACCAACGTCCATCAATTCTCTTCGTACAGCTACAACCAAACTTTTAGCATCACCACCAATGCAATACAGTTAAGCACTGTTATAGTCATCTCTGTTCCTGTCACAATCCTTCCAAATGAATCTGGGATCTACATTCATTGTGGACACTACATTTAATTCATTTCCAGCATCACTGTATAACCAGCACATTAATTGTCATCCTTTCAGATCTAGTCCTAAAAATACCTGTTTGGCTTGGCCTTTCCACCTTTTGGCTTGGCCTTTCCACCTGTTTGGCTTGGCTTTTCCACCTGTTTGGCTTGGCCTTTCCACCTGTTTGGCTTGGCCTTTCCACCTGTTTGGCTTGGCCTTTCCACCTGTTTGGCTTGGCCTTTCCACCTGTTTGGCTTGGCCTTTCCACCTGTTTGCATTTGGTGTGCCATTGGCTGATGCCCTTGGCATTGTGATAGTGGCGCTATAGAAGCCTATTGATTGATTGATTGATTGATTGATTGATGACAAGGCATGGCAAAAATAACCAGTTACATCTCCAATAAATCAGTGGGCTGTACAGCCCATATTTTCAAACTCTAGTTACATGCAAGACCCAGAATTTTTGACCACTATTTGGACATGTTAGATGGGTCTACAAAGCACTACATATGCACAAAGTAGATGGAGACAGAGGGTGAGGAAGACCAAGAAAAAGATGGATGGATAACATCAAGGAGGATCTGGAAACAAAGAATATGACAATTGTAGAAGGAAGTCGATTGACGCAAGATAGAACAAAGTGAAAATGTTTTGGTATCTAACTATTGGCGCCATGCAGGCAGAAAGTGATGATGATGATGATGATGATGATGATGATGATGATGATGATGATGATGATGATGATGATGATGATGATGATGATGATGATGATGGCAGTGCAAACTTCATATAGGTCATCATATTTGAAATATGGAAGCATTGGACAAAGCAGGTATGGCAATACAATTCAATCAGTTATAACTGATTGGCTCACATAATCAGAATTTCATATTTGCTTTCCCTGTTTGACTCAATGAGGCCCTTCACTGACGAGGGTCCCGGATGTGGCTTAAGGCTGGACCTTGCACTGGGCTATGCACTGAGTGGTCGGTCTCTGCTCATTGGCTATTTCACTAATACATCCTACTGCACTGATCTCGGCTGTAAAATTCAGCTATCCCCCCCATTCGTCAAACTCTTGTATATTGTGCACGCACTTTGGTAAACACTGACCTTAGAATCTACTTACTTACCAAGTCCAGCAATATACCCAGTGCAGAAAGAGCAAAGACACAGTTCAATGCAAAATTTTTTCCTCAAGTTCCAAAAAAATTGGCCAAGACTCCAAAGCAAGATTTCCCCAATGGTTAAGCAACTCAAGAGTGAAAAATACAAACATTGCCAAAATTTTTAATCGAGGGGGAGATAAAAACCAAAAATAGTTTGCTTTATATTATAAGCGTTAAGGACACTTAACAGAAGAGTTAATAAAATATATGAATAGCAACACTTACTAATTTAACAGCCACATGCTCATTTGTGTAAATGTTTTTACCTGAAATAGAATAAATCCTATGTCAATTATAATAAAATAATAATAATAATAATAATAATAATAATAACAATAATAATAAAGATGCGCAATTCTGATATATATTTATAATCATTTATATAAATATATAAATAATGACGATGATGATGACGTCACTGACATGAATCAGTATTGATGCTTCATAGAGCTCTTCCCTTTTTTCTTCTATTAAAATCTCCACAAATTCAATAAACTTTATAAATGAAAATTTTAAATCTGAGACCTCCTTATTTGCTAACAACTATGACCTACTGGGGTCAACCACATAATGAGACATATCTCCAGTATATATTTTATCCAGAATCCAGGCCTTTCAGGGTGACGGAAGGAGAATTGACTTGGCTGGAAGGGAAGAGACAGTTCAATGCAAAAATTTGCACCAGTGCTGGGATTATTTTTTGTTGGGGGGGAGAGGATTTTTGTGGTTGGAATCTCCCCCTAACAGGCCCGAATAAAACACTGCATAACTCTGATGAAACAACCCACATCCTATGCGGGGGTGGTGGGGGGGAATAGTCTGGATAGACGTTACTACTGCAAGGTAAACTGAGACAGCTGTTATAAAGAAGACAATAAAAGAGCTGTAAGCATAAACACAAACACCGAGATAAGACCAGCAGGCCACTTGAGCACCGCTTCAAAGCCACAATTCAGTCTGGTCCTTACAGTTCAAACGCAGCAGCAGAAGAATTTCGCATTTCCGGAAAGAGATAAATTATCAAAGTTTCATGGACCGTGGGAAACGAATCACTTTCTCCACTCCATTCCATCCTCTCCCCCCCCCCTCCTCCCCAACCCACTGTGCCGAGTCCGACCTCTGGAGTAGGAATCCAGATGGTAGATAAGCGGAAAAGTACCGGCAAACTGGTATTGGAGTCTCTCCTACTGCTCAACCAGAGCGCCACCATCTCCAAAAGACAGGTACAGGTGGTGCTTCCATGCATTTTTCCAGATGGAAAGGTTCTGGTCAGTCTGTACTGACCAGACATTTCACATCCAACCTTTCACAGAGACCCATGAACTTTCACTGTCACAGTCAAACCCAAATATTCAAGTTCCCTTACTATACCGGGTAATTTATAATAAGACAATGGGAGATTATGTTTTCAGATCCTGAGTGCCAGACCATCGACTGATTCCAAGCGCATGTCTAAATCGGCGCTACAGAAGCTCACTAATAATAATTTATCAGCTCCAGTCATGCTAACATTGATATTCAACTCAACTAACATACTGAAAATTCACCAAAACAATTCAATCTTATGACAAAATATAGAGAATCAAACACCATTCATAAGTATACAATGAACAAATGATAATCTACACACAACTACTATATATTATATACAAAGACTATATAGAGGGTTGCGCAAAAAACCGGACTAGTCACATTTAGGTTTGCATTTAATATATAGTCCATTTTTTTGCGCCACCCTGTACATAAACTACCGGTATAGGAAACACATCTACTTGCTCAAATAATTGTCACTGTGAATAGAATAGGTTTCTCTATATAAATTGCTGTGTGCATGGAGGGCGCCACAAGCCAAATATTGGGTGGGCCAACATGGCCTGTTTGAAATTGGACAAAGCAAGGACTAGTGCTACAGTAGACTATAGATATGCAAAAATTCAGAAGAGTGATGAAACAAATTAAAACCACGTATTCTTGTGTCCCCATCTTTGCTGTGTCAGATAGATATGTACTAGAATTGTCAATATATTCTGTCTCAATTTTTTCTAGAGCTTTGAAATGCCACAAAAATAATGAGCCATTTGAAATGACACTATACAAAGTCTTTCAGAAATCTATTCTCTGTCAGGTTTTATAGACCACAAAATATTATAAAATTGATAACCCTGTTTGAAATTGGACAATGCTAGTGCTACAGTAGGCTATAGATATGCAAAAATTCAGAAGAGTGATGAAACAAATTAAAAGCCTGTGTGCTGTGGTCTAAGGGAGGGGTTGACCATCTATGCTAAACCATGTTTGGCACCGCTAAGCATTAGGATGAATAGTGCAAACACTTCTTAGATTTCCTCACAAAAAACACAAAAAATCCATCAAGGAAAAAGTTAAATTCTTTTTAAAATAAGAAACTGTGCAGGTGAAGCACATCTTGATACAATGCAGCCGTTTGTTACTTCATAATCTCCTTCAACTGACATAAGCCTACGAAGTCACACACAAACACACAAATGCTACCATTATAACACATTTACCATCAATCCTTGACAGAGGCAACTGTGGACAAAAACTCAAGGACCATTTTTTTTTACATGAGTCACGTGACACAGATATCAGAGGAACTTAAAATAGGAACGCACCAGGCCAAATAATATGCATGCTGATAAATCAATGCAGAATATAAATGAGGATGATGCAATGGTTTAAATGGAGATGTCTGAATGGCAAAATATTATCCAATTAAGAAAATCAAGTCAGGTCCCAATGGTTACCAAGTTTCCAGTGCAGCAAATAAAATGTTGTATACAAGTTATACATATATAAAATGTTATACAAGTTATACATATATAATTATATATATATAAGTTATATATATATATATATATATATATATATATATATATATATATATAAAAGTCATACTGCAAAATGGAACCAATGACTGTACGAGAACGAGGGACATCAACAAAATGAAAGTCCTGAGGAATATCTTGTGAAATGGTTATTATAAGTCAATAGAAGGTTAAGCAGTGTCTTGAGATCCAAATTTAGCACAAACATAGGAGAGGTAAGTCTTGGATTTAGTACTTAGTACCTAACAACAGGATGATTATTAGCATGAAGAATTTAACTTTTTCCTTGATGGATTTTTTGTGTTTTTGAAACAAACAAAGACTTGGAAACCATTCCTAAGATATAAGGAATATTCTTAAGATATAAGATATAATTCCTAAGATATAAGGATTCCTAATAGATCTGCTATTGGAAACAAACAAATAGCTGCCTAAAGGACTGCCTTCCACCTTGGGTATACCCCACCACCACCACCACCACCACATGGGGGGACACCACTGTTTCTCCTTAATCACCAGCACCCAAACTGTTAATTTCAGCCACAGAACATTCAATCTTATGGTGAGTATTTCATGCCCATGGCTCACGTCTGCTGCCGAGACTCATTCCGCATGCTACGCATAGTCCTGCATACAGGTTGTACCGGTACTTAGTACCCACAACAGGATGATTATTATTCCAGCACCCACATGGCAACATATGAAATTATTCATAACCTTGGGTACTTCCAGGAATCATACATACACACAAACTGTCATTCAATCTGATAACTTCTCTCACAACTTGCCTATGGCAAGTGCAAAGGTCAAAAGCAAGTCAAAGGTCAAACACCTCAAGTCATCTTCCCTGTGCTGAGGCCATTTACATAAAGTAGCCTTAGAAGTTATTACCAGAGATAATGGGCCGTTTAAGGCAATGTCTTCTCTGGATGCCTAAAGGACCTGGGCTAACTTCCAGCTAATAGAATACCGTCTGATAAGTCTAGTACAGACTGCAAAATGCTGAGCCAGCAGTATTCTGACTGCAAATACAACATGTGATCAGTGAATGGAAAAGTTGGAACATCATCCAAGGCACATTCAAACCACACTGGCGAAGAGCTGGCGGTCCAGGCAAAATACACACTCTGATGACAAAACAACGATTTACAGGAATTTAGTATTGGCAATAAAACCAGCGTCGTTACGAATTACGCTAACGTAATAACGTAACATAATAATAGTTGACACAGCAAAATGACAATTTATTGATCAGAAGCAGTCACTTAAGAGTTCTTAGAACTATTAAACAACACTGGCTGATGACCATATCAAGAGCAAGTGTACTCATGAACAGTTAGTTCTGAGTAAGTCAGTTCCTTGAAATCAGGACAGAATGTGGCTCAGTAACCAAAATAAACTGCTGTGAGAACGGACAAAATTTTACAAAGTACTGATAAGAAGATAACACGAGAACTTGGTCATCCTGGTAAAACCCAAACAAATGTGATTCATCATTCTGTCAAACTGTCACTGCTCGAGGGAAGAAAAACAGGTATTGCTCAATGCTCATAAGTAAACAAACACAGGGGGCGAGAAGTTAGCAGAGTGGTAACAACGACTGCAAAATTATCCATATGCCATTGATTTTGTCATTAAGACATTGTTCCTCCAAGCACTCTGGCTTTGCTATGCTTATGATGCTATGTAAATTGACCAATGTATGTACAAGCATAA
This sequence comes from Metaphire vulgaris, assembly GCA_018105865.1. NCBI lineage: Eukaryota > Metazoa > Annelida > Clitellata > Crassiclitellata > Megascolecidae > Metaphire > Metaphire vulgaris. Next base: position 1,023,086 of record CM030852.1, read on the forward strand.
ATACATGCACACAACACATACATACAGTCATACATACATACATACTGGCATTGATTTCCTTCTGATTTCATAACATTTGGCCAAAAATTCAATCCTTTCAGAGAATAATTCTCATCCACAAAACAGAATCACTGGAGAATCACCAATATCCCGTACATCCCATCCCCAATTACTGCTCAGAATAGAACCACAAGAGAGCTTCCAAGCTCAATCATTACCATCATCATCTCGTCGTTGTCATCATTGTCATCATCATCGTCATCATCATCATCATCAATGATCCTTTGAATTAATTCAATGACGGTTTACAAGAACACACTTCCTCTCCTCTTCAAATCAAGTAGAACGCCTACATGCGCACTTGTGTGTGTGTGTGTGTGCATCGTTAGTAAAAATTACAAAGTAAGTAAGCAAACAATAGGAGCACTTGGTAAATCTGGTAAAAGAGAAACCTAAATTTGTCCTTTAGATTGAATGGTGTCAACAGCCAAAATCAACTATCATTCTATATTCTTTGATCATGCATTCACTCCATTTGATACACTTAACCCTAACTGCTTAAACATAACCTTAACCTTGACTTCATAACCCATCAAACACATCATAAATGTCAAGCAAAAACTGCAGCACGAGGATAATTATTTTATTAATATGCAATATAGAAAAGCAAATAAGAAAATAATATTTATTATCATAATAGCACTTGCAGTAGTAAACATAGACATATAAAGGCCAGATAATTATTGAAAAGAATAAATCAAGTCTAATTTCTATTGACTTTATAAATTCTTCTTTTACAAATAATGCTGAATAAACAGAAAAAAGTCATAAATTGAAAATTTCAAGCGTCACATTCTCCCACATACCTAATCGAAGTTCTCCGAAGTTTCCACACCCAATTTTCTTTCCCACTCGAAAATTTGGTCCGACCAACATACACCCCGAGTTGTCATTATTCAGGTTCTGCGAACCGGGGTTAGCGGCAACGCGAGATGAGGGCGACTGCTGAATTCTGTCGTTCCTCCCGACTACAGTAGGTCGTGCTACAGTCCGGTCCGTGCTGTTGAGGTCAGCATAGTTAACACAAGAACCACTGGGATTCATTCTGCTTGGCTGCAGGAATTTCCTGATTTTCTTAAGCGGAAAAATAAACTAGGGCAACGACAGTCCCCAACCACCGTTAAATGCTGGGCTCAGCTGTCAACGTCTGGCGTCAATTTTCGTATATTTCCTCGCAAAATAAAGCTTAGATTTGATTATATATATATATTTCGCTTGATTTTCTCCACACCACGGGGCCAATGATTGTAGTAGGTCCCCAGCGTATTATTTAATACGCACACGGGGACTACAATCCAGGGATAATTTCTCTATGAATTATCGCCGGTTTCGTCCGAATTCGCCGATAAGATCCTTCCTATGATCATTTACTCCGAAAACATCGCAAAATCCGACGCTTAAATCACGATCATGATCCGCAATTTCACTTTAAAATGATCGGATTAAAACGACGATACAGACATCTTCCATCGCCTCACTTAATGAACAGCCGATCGGACGCTGAAACCCTGCTCATCGCCGCCAACATAGAATTTAATAGTATTAATTTGATGGTAAGGGTTCAGAGGACAGAGAACCAGCGTATTGTTGATCACGACGTACGCAAGTAAGTAGGTTCCTATGAATTGTTATATCACCTTCGATACTCTTTAAACAAGCAATGAGCCAAGAGCGGGGTGCTTGAATAAATGAGAATTAACAACTAATGACATTGTTTATGTCTCTTTTGTGAAATATCCTTCAATTAATTTAAATTTAAAAAATTGAACAAATAAGCTAACGATGTGATCCAAAAATTAGCAATGCTTAAGCTCCCGTCAAAATTTGAAAAAAACCTTTAATTCAGTGGCTAAAGTTCATAAAAGCCAAGAATCGTTCACTTCTGGATAAAAGCATGCCACTTGGCACAGTTATAGGGTACATGACCCTGAACAATTTCCCCAAAGCGCTAAAGAAGTCTACTACTACTACTACTTTTGATCTACAAGAGATAGTGGCCTAATTTTTGAAAAAACTTGATTAGCAGGTGCTCTTCACTTCTCTGTCAAAAGTGCTAGCCATTCACACGTCTGCCAATACCATTCTCTGTAGTTTAAAAATGTTCTTTAAAATGTCCAATTTACGCATTAGAGAATACCACAGGCAAAATTCTGAATGCCCTTTTGATATAAAACTACAGAGACTGGTATTGGCAGACGTGTGAATGGCTAGCACTTTTGATTTCCCTACCCTATCCCAAGGGGTACCCCTACCACTACCCCTAGGGGTACACCTACCCCTAGCCATACCCCTAGGGGTACCAATTCTCCTACCCCTACCCTTAAGTTTATTCGAATGCCTCTGGACAGAATGTTACTAAATTATAAGAAGTGTCAATGTTCAAAATTTCATGCTTTTATGCACAAAATGAACAATCATACGGCTTATCAACTGTACTACTTCCTTCTACCCAACTTCAAGCCAAATTTTAGCATTAGATTAAATACTGTACACATGAATTCAGTTCTCAAGTTAGCAAGCTCACCAAAGCAACTGGCAATTCTGAACATAATGATAAAAACCCATTGCTGATAGAATAAAAGTTAAACATGAAGTAGTTTCAAATTTTTAATGATATCAATACTTTCAACATGTTAACACTGAATTCACAGGCTTTTCAAAATCACGCTACCAGCAATGCTAAGAAATTCTGTGAAGTCTACAAATCCAGAATATCACTAATAACAAAATTTAGAGTGATATAAACTTCCAAATTCCAAGAAAAGTAAAACAATAATTTGAAGAGACTTTCGAATTAACAATATCTGTGATGCTAAAACTGCCGCTACAAAAATTAGCAACTGAGTTGCTACAAATTGAAACAACAGGCAACAGTAGCAGAAATGTAAACATCAAACTGTAACATGTACAGCAACACATAGTAACAGCAACAGATAATAACACACTGCCTTACTGAATTCATTGACATAGAAAGCATGGCTGGTTCTCTACATAGAAAATCTGCTCCAATGTTTAAAATTTATTCTAGTGCACAATAAATGGCAATTTCAAATAGACAGAATAATAGAAGAACACCAGAATTGAAAATTCCATCAGTTGCAGCGTTCAAAGTATCAAATGCCTTTCAATTCAGAAATAATTTACCGAAGTCTGACTTTAAATGTTCCTAGATTTCAAAGATCAAGTAAGCACGTCAAGCAAAGAACCAGTCTTAGAATGCTTCAGTAGACATCGCACGACGACAAGGAAATAAAAATTTAACTCAAATCGACGGTCGACGCGTTCATCCTATAAATTTCCCAAGTCTGCACGCAGCTCTTCGATCATTTTCTCTCGAGGAACTTCTCTCTAAATCAAACAATGCCAAAACACGACAATGAACTAAAACGCCCATGAAAAATCCAAATTGAAACCCACACAGATGCAAGCCTGTCTCTGATAAATGGAGCACTATCACCATGAAAGATATACATTTTGAGATATGCTCTCTATTGAGCCCTTCATTTCAGTATTCTAAATTATCACTATCGATAAAAATTGTATCTTGGTCTCCAGGGACGTAGCCAGGAATTTGATTTAGGGGTAAAAATTTGGAGGGGGTATATTTTGTTTTATATATATATATTATTTATATATATTATTTATATATATATATATATATTATTTATATATATTATTTATGTTGTACTGTATATATGTACTGTTAATATATGTTGTATATACTGCATTATATATATACACTGATTTTTGGGGTATATATTTTTGGGGTATATATTTTTGGAGGTATATATACTGATATACCCCTGTCACAATGTTGGTTGGTTTTGTTGGTTTCTTTTCAGCCATTGCTTCTGTACATAACTTGTTTATTTTTTCTAAATAAACATTAATTAACTATCAATTAATACTTCCAATTACAATGATGAAACCGAAATGTTATCATCCGCTGCACTCAGAAACATCTTACAAAGAAGTACCTTCATCTGACTGCATACCTCTATCTGCAACCTTGACAACCACAGATCTACCTAGATTAGGTGCTCAAGAATAAATGGGTGCACAGCACCAAGCTTATGGGTGACAGTTAAATAATTTTTTGACTTACTCACTCACTTACTTACCGATAGCAGCATAACACAAAATCGGACAAAGTCAGTCACCTCTGCCCGCAAAGCAACATTTCGTATTTTAACGACGTTCCTCTTCAGTTCATCCTCACCGATCACAACGGCCAGAGGTATTCGCGCCTCCTCACAGTGTTGAAACTGTGTCAAAGCCTTTGGATTGACTTTGAACGAATGCTCCGCCTGAAAATCACACAAGAGGCCGTCCATATAGTACACACAACTGGATTTCATATCAACAGCAAAATTCAACAAATCACATTAGCACACAACCACACGTAAATATTCGGTCACATAACATTACATCCATCATTTGACTATGGGGTCTTAGAGTTAAGCTCCCCATTGTTTGGTGATGACCCTCAAGAGGAGGCAAAAACTTTTTTACACATCTGGCCCAAAATGGAAACAGAAATATGGGGGAGTCCAAACCCTGGTTACATTTTAGAAAATCAACCAATGCATGCATACATATACATGCTGCACTGTCTCACCAACATTTGTATACATAATGATCACAAAATGTAGCAAAAGCAACCCTAGAACCTTGTCCTCAACTCAGAAAAAAACCCAGTTTTTCATCAGGTTCAAAGACAAAAAACTAAGCTATAAATCTGCCACTAGTAAGCAAAACAATTTGCTAAGCATAGAAACAAAACTGAAATAGGAATTTTTCTAAAATTTCCAAACCCACACAATTGCCTATGTTGAACTTGAAACATCAGAAAATTCGGCCATCGTATTTTGCAAATTTTTGCATTAATTCTGACGAAAGATGGCGCACCTTGACATTAGCATCCCACAACTCTTGGCAAATCCTAAGTCGCTCGTCGACGAGCTTCTTCTGCGCCGACACGACATACACCTGCGTCTCGGTCGTGCGCACCTTGCTGGAATTTGACGCTAACTTTGCTTCCATGATGGAAAAGATCCTTTCTATTCCGATGCTTATCCCGACGCACGGCACCTGGCGCTTTTTTGCGTCGAACATTCCGACCAGGTTGTCGTAGCGACCGCCACCCGCGATGCTCCCAACGGACACTGCTTCGCCGTCACGGCTGGTCGACTGTTCTAAAAATTCAAACTCAGTCTAAAAAATTCCATAAACCTACGGTTACTAGGTTCAATGACAGATATGCAGTCAGAATATTTCATCGAATCTGTCTGCACAGCTTGTCTGTGTCATGCTAAAGGGACACTCACATAGATCATTTTGCGCCACCCTGTATAGAATCAGATTTTGTTTGGAACATAAAATGTATATCAAATCTGGAAATAAAAAATACCATAACATGGAAGGAGCTAAATAAACGCAGTGGCTCTACAATGGACACCCCCCCACAAATTTTTCAAACAAACAACTACACAGACTGCAGTTGCAATGCTAAGCAAATATGCAAATGCAATGCTAAGCAAATATGCAAACACATATCTCATGAATGACAGGGAGTTTGCTTTGCATGCTCTTCAAGTTCAGCAGTGGAATTGTTAATATTTAAGCACAATTCTGCCAGGAATTGCAACTACAAACCAAGAAGTATGGCCTCATAGATGATGCCCGTGTAGTAATCCAATCCACGCGAGACTCAAATCGAACAACACCTGGAAACAGAAAAGGATGCTTAGAATGCTTCAGGGCTTAAAAATGCATGAAGCTCCACTCAACATAGCCAAACCCAACGACATAAATGTGTCATGCCTGCTAACTTTAAGGCAGGAAAGTAAATGCAGAGTAGTAAATGGCATCATTTACATATCCAACAATTTATCTACCCTAAGGCACCAAATTTACAGGGTGGAGCAAAAAAACCAGACTACGGTATATTAAATGCAAACCTAAATGTGACTAGTCTTGTTTTTTTTTGCACCACCCTGTATAGTGATTTTAGCATACAAATGAAAAAAACTGCAAAGGTTAAAATAATCTAAATGTATAACAAAAACGTCACGATAAACAAGAACAGAGATGCACACCAAGGAAAAACTATCAAATCTCTCTCTCAAAATAAAAGCAAGTAAGAGAGAGTTTTATGTAGATTTACTTTGTCAAGGACACCAAGAAGATCACAATAGCGAAACAGCAGCCTCATGTCCTCGAATGCTTCCTTTGCAAACTTATTCTGCGACAACCCTTCATCTTTCTCTATTTTCTCCAATAATTCTTTTCCACCTAGACATAATAATCGAACAACATATCAACTATTATTTATCTGCCAATATAATAATAAATTCCTTGTACTGCTACAAGATTTCCAATTGGCAATATCAAGAATTACATTGTTTAATTAACCCCTTAACCGTGTATTTAACTGTAACTCAATGTAAAATGGACGGATATATCCGGATCCCCCAGTTAAGGGGTTAAAATCAATCACATCATAATATTAGTATTAACGCTTTGTAGTTCTGTGTTCTCAGACCTACCCTTCAGTTGGACGTATTCGCCGATCTTATCAGCGACGTCATTGGTCAGACCTTTTTCGTTGACCATTTCGGAACGCACTTCCTCCCAAGGAGTCTGAAATATAACGGTTGCAAACAAGGTCAATGCGACAGCTGTTTATATCAACACCGAATGCAAAGGTCAAACAAAGGTCATTCATAGCACGACACCTCTAGGGCTGAAACTTTCTATAAAAAAACAACAGCTGTGATGACTCAACTCTGCAAACCTACTTTGTCCAATTTATCAACGGATGAGCAAATTGTGCGGAATTTGTCTTCCGGAACGCCACAAGCGGAAAACATTCCGTCGAGCAATTTGCGATGATTTACCTAGATGGTCAACAACAAGCAGAAATATTCTGATAATAAAAATGCTATCTAATTCAAAGCAATCACAAAGTTACATGAATGTCACCTTGCTCTTTATGCAAAATCTTAAAATGTGAGAATTACTAATTAAATATTTCAATTGAATTTTTAAAACTAGTTTTACTTTTTAAGGTCAGCTGAATCCAACTAAAATAGATGTAAACACTTAATTTCTATTATATTTTAACTAATTGAGAATCAATTTGTAAAATTCTTAGTCCAGTCTATAAATATCTAAAATTAATTAACAGATTTATTTATCTATAGACAATTTCCCTAATCAGCATAAAATCTATATGTAAATAGTCACTCAGTATATTGCTAAAATCACACATATACTGCTATTAAAGAACTCATTAGAACATGTTGAGTGAAACAAGATGATTTCTACACACTCCTGAGTAGAAATACACTATAAGAGGCGCTATAGAAGTCCGTTATTACATTACATTATGCAGTTATTCATTCTCAGTCAGCAGCCCGTGAGGTCAGTACTAAAGTTCGGTTACTCAGCTCAAGCACGAACTGAAGGTCACAAGGGTCATTACACTGCATTAATTTGTCAGACCCATCTACGGAGAGACAGTGCCAACGACAAAATATGCAAAACACACCGCGCGACAGTTACCTTGATCACAAAATTGCCGATATCAAGCGCGGTCAGTATTTCGGCAGCGATTTTGATGCACTCTGCGTCCGGAAGCATCGCGTCGAATTCGCCGGCGATGTCGAAATCCTAAAAGCAAAGAACAAATAGGCTAAAAAACACACACACACACCAATGCCCACACAAAATCACCCTCAAAGTCCTCTAAATTCTTTCTTCATAGGCTAATGTACACCACTCAGAGCTCACTGTAGGTTTACTCTTTAAGATCAAAACAGACCCCGCTCCCACCCATACAATGACCCTCTCGCTCTGCCCACCCGAGAGACAACGGGATTCTTCAGGCTCAAGCAACGAAGCTTTTGGTCAACACAGATGTCTTTTCACAGTCCCATTTACTATACTATGAAATGTGATAAAATTTCTCTAAAGACATATCATAATAAACCCAAAACCAATGTCGGCAACACTAACGCACTGGTAGAACTCCCTAAATCTTCCCCTCGTCATCGCTGGATTATCTCTCCTGTACACTTTCGCGATATGATATCGTTTCATGCCCGTAATCTTGTTCATCGCAAGATATCGAGCAAAAGGAACCTAAGCAACAAGCTAAGGAGATTTCCTTGACAATAAAAACATCCTCCAATTTCAAAACAAAAGGGAAACATCCAAGTTTACATAAAAGAACTTACAACTATTCAAACAGAAGATTTCCTACGTACATGAGTACATATGTCTGCAAGTTACTAACACTAACAAACAGCATAAACACAGCAGCATCAAAGACTGCTTATTGTCAAGACAATCAACATAAATTATATAACACCCTCCTGTTTCTAATAAATAGCAGTTAATGTTAATTCGATTAAATATCACAAAAATATAAACATTCAGAAATACAATATGAAACTGGCATTAAAAGGTACCAGATAGCATAATAGCTATTGATTACTAGCATAATGTCCAAATGCATGAGAACAAGGCAATGCAAGACTTTCTAATGCAGTGCCAATCAGATCAGTGGGTGCTGCATAAGAAATTATGTCTACATAAAAGATACAGTTAAGTCATATCGAAGTGACAGCTGTTCTCCACCTTGATCCGCGAGATCGTAGATAAGCTTACTGTCTTCTCCGTATTTCCCAGTCAGTGTTTCCTAAAAGCGCAAGATTTCAAGGTAAAGATATGCGATACAGAAACACAAGAAAAGACTCGTGACATAATTTTCACAGTTTGAATCGTCTGTATAAAGTCAACATATTAGAAATGAGAATTCTCTATTTGCAAATTTTACATACAACCTCTCGTACGCAGACAACATTCTTCAAAAATAAAAATACTAAACTTCAATAATGAAAAATGTTCATCAGCAAAATTTTTAATCAAAAGTCTTAGCGGTCATCCATATAGTACGTATGCACCGATGGGGGTTGGATTTAGAAGATTTTGCGTATGTATGGTGTGCAAGACGGGAGGTTGAAATATGCCATTTTGAGTACCTACTATATGGATGAAGACTTTATATCAACTGTAAGACTCCTTCACAGAGCTACTTATCTAAAGCCAACCAATGTAATCTACATCACGGAATGCCAAGGCTTCAAAAAAAGACTCGGCCATAAAGAATTCAAGACCCATCCAAGAACCCACATGAATCCCTTTCTCAGTTAACCCTTTCGCCCCATAAGACCAATAATTTGATTTCATAACACACTGGCTATACAGATTGCCGCAACAAAAGGGTTAACGACAGATGGCACCGTACCTTCAGCTCGAAAACAGGTGTGTCGATAGTCTCGGCTCCGTGGCGCTTGAAGCACTCGGTGATGACACTGAATGCCTTCTCTTTGATCATCATTTGGAGCGGCGTGTAGTCTCGCTGTGCCCTAAAAGTACAAACTGTCTATTAACCCTTTGAAATCTAACAATTAGGCTGCATATGCAAAGGGTTAATGCAATGGGAACATTTTCAAGAATTCTCATAATCTTGTAAAAACAAAGAGACTACAGAATTACAGCAGCATACATTGAATGGTCGCAGTGACATCTCACTCACAGATTGAACAATGTGTACAGTGCAATGAAGGCGATATGCAGCAAATAGCTGTGAATTTATTCTTATCTGATCCTAAACTTCTATAGCGCCGCTTCATAATGCATAGGCACACCAGCTGAGGGCACGTCAAATCAGTCACACAAGATCCTGGTCAAATCCAGGATCCCAGGCATGATGGTGGACAGGCCGGGGAACTCAAAATGCCACCAAAGACACAAAATATCATAAGATAATAATTTTTAGAAATATAACCAAACACCAGATCAATTTTAAGTTTTAAAATCTTGTGGCACATGACATAATCCTGTTTTTTGGAAACCATCTCAGGCAGAGAATCCCTTTGTATGTAAGCAAGTATGTATGTATGTATGTATTTTTCTTTGACATAGAAACATTTACAAGATTATCAACTACTTGCACAATTTTGTAGCTAATGAATTCTAATTCAATCCGGTTAACTTCTATAGCACCACAAATAAATAAATACAATGCATAAGAGACATTATATCACGATACCTTTGGACATTTCAAAACGAATTTCTTTGGCCCATCTTCGCCCAACTGAGCCTTAAGTTCCAGGAGCCTGGCAACCTCTTCCTGAATCTTCAAAATTGCAAAAGAACAGATGCAGAACACATTGTTACATGATGGCCATTCTGCTCTGTTTATTGGTTATCTTACTTATTTTGAGTTGTGTTTCACCACTAGATGGCAGTTGTCTAGTGAGCAGTGTCTTATGCGATTTGTATTCTTTTTTCGGTTTTCGCTTTCTTTTGGGCTTTTAACCCCTTAACCGTGTATTTAACTGTAACTCAATGTAAAATGGACGGATATATCCGGGATCCCCAGTTAAAGGGTTAAGGAATCCTTAATTAAATTTGAAATAAAAATCTGATCTTGTCGTCGTCTATTTAGCATCACAAGTTCGCCCTCCAACAATATCATCAAACCAATTTAAATTATTACCAGAAACACATGAACAGTGACACCACTGGGGTCTGTCCAATATCTGTGAAAGACTAGAGATCATATCTCGGCTGCAGAGTTCCCGACGACCCAGGAGAGGGTGGAGATGGTGATGTATTTTTACAAACACCCAATGATCCATATTTATAAACTACTAATTTAAACAATTTACACCGATTTGGAAGATCAAATCCATTTGTGCAGTATAAAAATACCAGTAGTATTTTCATTTTATTAAAGAACTAGCATCAAATTTTTCAACATAAAAACTGCAGACCTGGGTACAGTAAGCAACACGGTCGTAGTGTTTCAGGAGCCGCAGCGTACGCCACGAAGCAGGAGAAGTGCAGCAAAATGGAAGCATAGAACGTAGAAGTGACATCGACATCACAATCATCAATAAACCAATTGATCAAGTGAGATTGTGTGCAGACAATCGAACAGCGGCATCAATTATGGAACACAGTGTAAAGACAATTCTCTGTCAGCAACTCTAGCAAATAAAACTCACTTCAAAAACTTAAATCCATTATGTAAACGATTTAAAACAAATCTGCCTATCCACGAAAATTAATATTTTATTTCTTCAGATATACAAAAGATACGGGTCCTCGTTATAAATTCTTTAAAATATGCTTATAAAATAATTCTGAAATAGCGTATATGTATTGCTTTAAGTATAGCTTATATGTTATAGCTAACCCTAACCCACGTATGGCTCTCCATTTCGAAACTCTACTTTATATCGGTAATATATCCATCACATAACACTTAATGATGGCGCTACATAAATGTCTAGATATCAGTTTGCCATGTGGATGGTGTAATAGTATGAAACCTGATTAAATCAAGCTAACCTTGTCCTTTGGAGCTTTAGCGACCTTGAGAGAACGCACAAGTTCACCCTGTCGTTGTATAAGTTCCTGAATATTTTCCATTTTAATGCCTAAAATCTGAAAAATTATGTTTTTCTTTACATCCGGAGCTGTTGCTGATGCAAGACCGAGATTGTCGCCTGCGATTTTAGAAATTCAGACTATAGACATTAACGGGAGTCTAGACCGATTCTCATTTTGAAAAGGATACACAAATTTTCAGCCTTTCTAACTCAAATGGATCATAGTAGGGCCTATTAGCATACGTGGTTTTCACACAGGCTTACTTAGCCTCCTAAGCCACTGAAAATCACATTGTAATTAGCCACAAGTCATCTTGCTGTTTCCCTCTGACTGATCTCTGTGGAATGACCTGGTCTTTTGCGGATGGATTTGAAGTACCATCGATTGAATCGATACCCTTGAGTATTATAAATGGTGCTATAGAAGTGCATTATTATTATTATTATTATTATTATTATTATTATTATTATTATTATTATTATTATTATTATTATTATTATTATTATTATTATTATTATTATTATTATGTAATATAAAAAAATGCATTGCGCCATCTGGCGAACGTTGGATAAAAAGAATCTTCAGAATTATCAATAAATGGCAAAACAAAAGCTCTGATTCAATTCGAATGAAAATATGGCAAACATAACAGATAGATTTATTCATGTTTTTGCAAAATAAGACAAAGGGGGAGAAAGAGATTGAGATTTCTTGAAAATTATCTTTTTCAAATTTTGCCAGGAACACACATTTTACGCGTTTTAAAAATCCTACGAGTATGGCAAAATCGCTTTAGCCCCTTAACTGGGGATCCCGGATATATCCGTCCATTTTACATTGAGTTACAGTTAAATACACGGTTAAGGGGTTAATTACCGCCAGGCTCTGTCCGAAAAGCTTTGTAGCAGATTCCCTATTGTTATTAGTCGAGTTTCAGAGCAAAATGGTATGAATACGCTTCATTGCGTTATTGGGAAATCAGATTAGTTTTTAAAAATGTTGTAGGCCGAGATTTCCCAAAATTTTTGGAACTGCGCCACTCACTTTAGAAGTTTAGACTTAGAGACTTTCTAACATGCCGCGACTCTGCAAACTTATTGCCAACTAAAATTGGATAAAAGTTTCAAAAAACACTAATCATTCTAATGTAAGCTATGCATTGGAGGCCTGATTGCAGGCATATAAATCTCTTCAAACCTGAGTCTTTTTGCAACTTTCAAGGCTTGCGACAGCATGGTATGACCGTATTGGTTAGAAAATGACACTTCCAATCTAATTTCGCGCTATCCCGCGACCCATTAGACTGAGCCATGCGACCCACATTTGGGTCGCGACCCACGATTTGAGAAACACTGCTGTATAGACTAAGGTCGAAAACGCGTCACACTGTGGCTCCTCCTGGCGAATGACAAATAACTAAAAATCAAACCTAAGTTCACCATTTTCAATGGGGAAAGGTGCTAGAAACGGTTTGAAGAGAGTTAACCCCTTAACCGCGTATTTAACTGTAGCTCAATGTAAAATGGACGGATATATCTGAGGTCCCCAGTTAAGGGGTTAAATGTCATCATTCATTTCGGCCACTCATGTAAACATTTTGTTAAGATTTTAGTTCGAGAACTGATATTTGAGAGCAACTTTTTCCTTTTTGGGGGGAAGGGTATGGCAGGGCCGTTTTAAGGACTTAGTCGGCCCCATTGGGGACTCTCCTATTAGTATTTTATAGGTTTCCCCGCATCTTGAACTGCCAACCAAAACCCGAAACAGCTAATGCATTCATCCAGGGTTATTTCTAGAATTGTGAATTGGGGTGTCGGTACAATTTGGGGGTCACTGCCAAATCTAAAAAAATTCTGACAAGCAAAAAACACCTTATCAGGTCTCCAATAAAGTCTGACAAGCAAAAAAGTCATCAAGAGAAATAAAGTTGGGATGTTACTTCTCGAATCAGGGGGTGTTTGGAGGCTATTTAGGGTACATACCATATACATACGATTGTTGGGTGTCGACCTCAAAATGGGGATGGCTTGTTTCTTCAGTATTTTCGCGGGCCTTCTCACACACCTTGGCGGATCGGATCTGGTCCGCGGGCCACCATTTGAATAATGAATACCTCTTTTCCTTTGCTACCATTCAGCGCATCGGCATAAATGAAAATCTAGTATAATATTAATCTTAATGTTATTTCGTTCAAACTTCTTTTTGCGCCTTTCATTCATTCATTCATTCATTCATTCATTCATTCATTCATTCATTCATTCATTCATTCATTCATTCGTATTTGACCACCATTTTAAAATAAGCAAATCACTAAAGACATTAGAAATGGTGCTATAGAAGTGCATAATAATAATAATAATAATAATTATTATTATTATTATTATTATTATTTATTAGAGTGAGTAGACCAACGCTGTTCTTCTCTAGTCTCTACAAGTGTAGATTTTATTTGTAGAGCTTGTCGACCGCTAGATCTTTTCGAATAAATCAAAGACAACAGCCACACGAACCGTCGATGTTCGCGATTAACAGAACAGATGAACAGATGAACCGAGTTCGTGGCATGAAAATGTTCCTGTCGCAAGACATTGCGCCGACAGGAAAGACCTCCCTTGGTCAACAGACGATCGTCATGTACATTAAGCATCATCTATTTATGAATTCTTCGTCATTTCCCGGTCTCTCATTTCTTTTCAGACCGATTGCATTTATCCCACGACCGAATAAGACGCAACACGCTCGTTTAGTTGTTTATGATAATGGGTTTTTTCTATGTGAATTTCAAATGCATGCGTAATAGGGCTTCAAACGGATATGAGGCGCCACACTGGAACCGACTGACGGCTGATAGCAATCCAGACGCTTTGTTCTTGCTTCTCCTCCTTTCAAGTAAGTAAGTAAGTACGTCGGTTCGCTCCGACTGACGAGTTGTTGCTTTTTTGGTATTCTCTCTGGGGGGGGCGGGCGGTGGTGAGGTCGAAAGTCGGACACTGGGTCAGGTCAAGAGGTTAACGGCTATCGTCTTTTCGCTGTCGTTCTCAGTCACCGATTGTTTGCAGAGGGGTTCGTATGTCTCCGGACCCCCGTGGACTTGTTGAGGGGGTCGAAGCCAGCGCCCTGTTGAAGAAAACATTTAGACATTCTCACATTCCACAGAATTATTCTTAAACGCTTAACGCAGACAGGAATATTTGATGCGATGCTAAGTCGGTCAGTCAGTCAATGAGCAAGTCAGTCAGTCAGTCAGTCAGTCAGTCAGTCAGTCAGTCAGTCAGTCAGTCAGTCAGTCAGTCAGTCAGTCAGTCAGCCAGCCAGCCAGCCAGCCAGCCACCCACATTATTGTTCCATCAACATTACTGCAGTGGCATATCCTTCTTGGTCTAAAATAAAACACTGCAAACTTTAAATGTAACTACAGTAGAACTTCGTTATATCGCACTTAGTGAGTCCGTAAAATTTAGTACGTTATATCCGAGGTACGTTACAACTTACATCCGATGTCATCCAATACGGCAGCGTATCGCAAGGAACTGTACATTGCGGTACGTTACAACCGAGTATGCGTTATAACCGAGTCCGCTATAACGAAGTTCTACTGTATAGACTAAAATCTTGTTGCTGATATAGAAAGGGAGAGAATAAAAGCAATCCTCACACTAAACCAGTAATACGAATCCCAGACACTCGAAATAGAGAGAACATTGGAGGATTTTTTAAAGGGGGCGATTCGAATTGGAACACCTGGTTACGCCGCCGAATACGAGCAAATCGAGGGCGTACCCAGAGATGTCTTTCTCTCGATCAGCGATGCGGTCCTAGCGGCGACGCTGTGTTTGGCCGTGCTGAAGTCGAGCGAATGCTTTGCCGTCATCTTGCTCAGAGTTTTCCCGCCCGATGACGTCACGTCGCCGCCCTTGTTTTCCGCCGTCGCGTTGTTCAACCTCAGCATAGGCGTAAACTCATCACCACCAACGCCTAGAAGACACACACACACATATCAACCAACTCACAGAGCAATCAATAATAATAATAATAATAATAATAATAATAATTTTTATTTATTTATTTATTGACAATTTATATAGCGCAGTAGACAAGGCTAAGGCCTACAACAAGAGCGCTTAACACAGTTCATATCCAATATTAAATAAATGTGTCTTCAAATTTCTAATGAAAAGTCCAGCTGAGACTGCTCCAGTCACATTGTCTGGAATAATAATAATAATAATAATAATAATAATAATAATAATAATAATAATAATAATAATAATAATAATAATAATAATAATAATAATAATAATGGTTCAGTGTTATGCCAGTGGTTGTATTAATACGCGGCTCTTCTCTCGATCGCCCTACTAGGCATCCCGTTAGATAAATTGGCCAGGTGTTAGTGTGGTACAGTAGTGTGACATGTCTGGTAGTGCTCTCTTTCGAACCCTGTAGATCAAAATTGATAATGATATTATTGATTATTCTTGCAAAGGTTAAAGCAATGAGGAAGGAACAAGAGGAAAATCTGGATTTTGTCGGTGAATTTCTTCAAATCGATTAGATTTTTCGCTATCAAGGCCCTATAAACCCTCTATTCGACAGGCCTTCAATTGGCTTCTCACACACAGCGAATAATTATTATAAAACTTCTTTTTGATGTCTGTAGAACCTGTTGAATGCCTATAATGAACCAGCTATCTTAACAACAGAAGGATGCAGATTAGCACATGATCAAGATGATGATGATGATGATGATGATGATGATGATGATGATGATGATGATGATGATGATGATGATGATGATGATGATGACCTGACTTAGCATACAATAAAAGTCGTCGGCGTCTTCGCTACGCCACTCTTTTCTCCGTATTTTTATTGCGCCGGCGGTAACCAAGGCAACGCCCGGGTGATATTTTTCATGAACGCTAAAGATGACGTAGACCGATTAATCTTGCTGTGGCTGCTGCGTCTCCATGACAACGTACAGAGATCGGACGAAATAAGCAGTCGTTAGCATGCTGCACCGCTGCCAATCTGTCAATTGTTCCGAAAATCAACCTCCGGAGAATTTCGACATCGCTTCTTTGCCATAAACGACTGACAAATCGTTCTTTCAGACTCACTCACTCACTCACTCACTCAATCACTCAATCACTCACTCACTCACTCACCACTCACTCACTCACTCAATCACTCACGTCATTTGCCTCATTTACGTCATTTACTTTTTCTACCGCTCTCTTGTTGTTGTTGTTGTTGTTGTTGTTGTTGTTGTTGTTGTTGTTGTTGTTGTTGTAATTGTTCGTAAAATCTGAAGTCGTGAGTTACGGTTTGCACACTATCGTGGCAGTCGAAATACAGTTGAGCTTCGTTATAACGGACTCGGTTATATGGCGCGCGCCTGGTTATAAAGTACCGCAATGTTACAAGGTACTACTCCGCGTGATGTGCTACCGTATTGGATGCTATTCGATAATGAATGTAACACACCTCGGATATAAAGTTCTAAATTTTACAGGCCGTTAAGTACGCTATAACGAAACTCTACTGTATTTGCTTGAAAAAGAGCAGGTTTTGGCGTGAAATCGATTAAAAATCCAGGATATAGAGCAGTTTTATAAGGATGTTTCACTGTCGTTGGTTAATTTTCAGCATATTCATTGAACTGGAACATTAGTCATAGCCAAAGTTTTTTTTTACCCCCATCTCCCCTATCTCATAAGTACCTATTAAACTCTTGTCGTAATTTTAAAAGAGGGAGATAGTTTTGAGAAACTGGAAGCTTTGCATCTATAATTCGCGCTTATAGTATGTTTTTCTACTGGTTTTCAGTGAATCTACCTGTAACTGAGAAGTCCTACGCCGACTTCCCTGCGGTCTGAAAGGACAGCGGGTTTTGCAACGGCGTATCCATATTGAATGCCTGACGCCCCACCCCCCCGTGGCCCCTTGTTGGGACCCTATACCTACTAATATATACCTATCAACAAATGGTTGGCCCTATGCTTAGAAGTTGCAACCCTCACTTGCCAAATCCTGGTAATAGGCAACAGAATTACCCGAGATTCAACAGTCTTTAAAAAAGGGAGAAAAATGGTCTTCTCTTTAAAACATGAATCATCTTCTGCTGCTCGTTGATCAAGTATGTGTATTCAATCAATCAACTTCTATAGCGCCGCTATAATAATGCCCAGAGCACCAGGGTATTTTCACCGTGTCAGCGATTTTTATATTTGCAAATCAAACAATATTCGTCAAAGGAGCATTGCTATGGTTATCCTGAAAAACCAGACATCAGAGGGATAGACAGAGACAGGGAGACAGAGACAAGCAGACAGACATGAATAGTACAGCACAGTGCACTGAGATTTGAAAATTGAAATTGAGACAACTAGACAGTTTATCTATACTTTGACAAAACTCTTACCGCAAGCAATGCACAATGGACCCTTCACCCATCATACTATTACTAAATTAATGTAGTCTGTTGGATTTTCGCATGCCGTCGGATGATATCTCCGACGTAGCTGTGGAATTTACCGTAGACTAGATAAGATTATTGATCAGTGATTATCGATTAATTATTTATGTAGCGCAGGTGTCCCTTACCTGTTCGATTCTGTTTCACTTCGGCAGAATGTCCGAATCCATGTTTCGACAGATTCAGGCGCCGTACCTGCGGCGTACCTGCGGGGGTGGCACCCGAGGGGGGACAGTCCTTCCTGGCGCCGCCGCCGCCCCCCTGCTGATGACCCCCCTTCGGTCTGACGGCCTCGACGGGCAGCACCCTTCGGCGCTTCTTCGGCAGCTTCGCCCGCGCCTGCGTGTGCGAGTAGAAGAGGGCGAAGTTACTGACGATGACCGGTACGGGCAGGGCGATGGTCAGGACCCCGGTGAGGGCGCACAGCGACCCGACGAACATCCCCAGGTAGGTCTTCGGCGTCATGTCCCCGTACCCCACGGTCGTCATGGTAACGATCGCCCACCACAGTCCGACGGGGATCGACGTGAAGTCGTTGTTGGGATTCGACTGGATCCGCTCGGCGTAGTAGACGAGGGATGCGGAGATGACGATGCCGATGATGAGGAAGAAGATGAGCAGCATCAGTTCGTGGGCGCTGGCCTTGAACGTATGGATGAGGATCTTGAGCCCGGGGGAGTGACGCGTCAGTTTGAACAGCCGCATGATGCGGATGATGCTGAAGAACTCGAGGATGTCGTTCTCCCTCCGCAGCTGGGTCAGAGGAGGTCGAGGTAGAAGGACAGCGTCGCAACCAGGTCGATGACGTTGACAGGTGCGCGCAGGAACTCGCACTTGTTGGGGCTGACGACGAACCTGGCCAGGACCTCGAACGTGAACCAGGCGTTGCAGATGCATTCCAGGTGGAAGAACGCCGGATGCGGTTCCGTCCTTCGCTTTTCCAGCATCCAGGACGGCGACGACGACGACGACGACCGATTGCAGCCGACCGAACTGGAATTGAACGGTGTGGAGGAGGAGGAGAAGAAGGAGAAGGAGAAAACGGAATAGGAGGAGGAGGAGGTGGTGGTGGTGTTGTAGAGAGCCGGAACGCGCATGTTTGGATGTGTCTTCAGACAGAACAAGAGGATCGAAACGACGATGAAGAAAACGGAGAAAACGGACACCACCTGGCGAATGAATCGGGAAACAACAACAACAACAATAGCAACGAAGCGGTCACGTGACAGAACTTATGTACAATGATGATTGGACTCTGATTCTGACCAATTAATCGAACCACACAGATCAATAGAAAGTCAGACTGGATTAAAGGTAACGCTGTTGTATGTTATGGAGATGATGACGACGACGATGATGATGGTAATGATGATGATGGCGCTGATGATGATGATGATGATGATGATGATGATGGCGGTGATGATGATGATGATATTTCCCACTCTATAAATACGCGAGTGTTCATTTTGACTGAACATCAGTATTTTTGAATTTTTGCGAAGATGTAATTGAATTGTCAGCTAATAAACTCGGAAAGTTGCTCTTCAAAGGCAATATTTAGACGGAAGACGATGAGAGACAGACAGACAGTCAGACAGACAGAGAGAAAGAGACAGAGAGATGACAGTGTCAGGGAATATGGAGATAAGGAAAACCAAAGACGGAAAGACAGAAGCAGATGAATGCGGAATAAGATAGAAGAAAGTGAGATTAAGAGGCACAGACAGACAGACAGATAGGCAGACAAGACAGACAGAGGATGAGAGGGACAGAAGAGGCTAAATCAAGGAGGAGAGAGAGAGAGAGAGAGAGAGAGAGAGAGAGAGGTATAAAATATGGAAAATATGAAACGAGTGAGACAGAGAGAAAGAGAAGTAGAGACGAAGACAGAGAGTGGGACAAAGAGAGCGACGCTGACCCACTGGATCGCCCTTCGGTCGCTCCAGTAAATCCTGTGCATTAAATGAATCGAATCGGACGCGAAGAGCATTCTGGGAAACGTCACGTGACGATCGCCGACCGAGAAAAAAACCGCAAGCGCCGAACGACGTGGATGGTCACGTGACCTCTCTCCTCCCCATCTCTCCCTCCTCCTCCTCCTCCTCCTCTTCTCCTCCTCGTCCTTCTTGGATGAGTCCTTGCAGTTCATTGCTCCACGTCCGGTCTACGCCGTTTCCCTCTTCGGCTTCGGGACAGACTAATAAAGCAATAATGAAGCACCCCCTCCACTCCCTCTCTACCTTCCCCAGCCGTCCACCGTTCCACCCCCCATCCACACCCCACCGACAAACAGTTGCATATTTCCAGCGGTCACGTGACGCGAATCAATTCGAAAACGCTCTGAGGCAAACCCTAGTGTCTTCTTGCCCTTGAAGAGAGAGAGAGAGAGAGAGAGAGAGAGAGAGAGAGAGAGAGAGAGAGAGAGAGAGAGAGAGAGAGAAAGAAAGAGAGAAAGAGAGAAAGAGAGAAAGAGAAAGAGGAGAGAGAGACACTCTATCTTGCATCGTGATGGCAATTATTTTGTTCATATATTCTGATCATTTTATTAACCCCCTAACTGGGGATCCCGGATATATCCGTCCATTTTACATTGAGTCATAGGTAAATATACGGTTAAGGGGTTAATATATATGTGCTCTAAATGCATCATGAGCACTACCTGGATTCAGTGGCGGCTTCAGGATTTTGCAAGTTGGAGGAGGGGGCTTTGGGGGTGGCAACTTCTAAGCATGGGGGCCAACTGTTTTTCATAAACCTGGAATATTCTAATTATTTAGAATTAGTGCACTTAAGTTTGGGGGCTACTGTGGGGGTCATGTAGGCGGGCAATAGGTGCACGGGCCCCCTGTGGAGCCGCCTCCGTCGGACTATAATTCCGGTGTACCTTTGACTCTCCCTTCGATGTCCTAGTGGTTCGACGTATGTGACAGTGCCATGAGCTTCTGTGTGTGTGTGTGTGTGTGTGCGTGTGCAGGATCGCAGCTTGCTTATCGCTTCCACGCGGAGCTACCGGACGGAAAGAGAGGGAAATGGAGAGACGGCGGAGAGAGAGAGAGAGAGAGAGAGAGAGAGAGAGAGAGAGAGAGAGAGAGAGAGAAACAGTCCACACATCAGAGGAGGAAAGAGAACGAGAATCCCGATTCCCGCCATTTCGCTTCGTTTCGTTATTCCACAATTACGTCGTCTGCAACGGTCGCCATGGCAACCGGCGGTCCTGCTGCTCGTTAAAAAACCGCCCGCCTATCCTCCTCAGCCACCTCCCTCCCCTCTCCCTCCATTCGCTTTCACAGCAGCAGACGACGCTCTCGATCATCGTCTGCTGCTGTGTCTGGTCGAAGAGAGAGAGAGACAGAGACAGAGACAGAGAGACAGAGAGAGAGAGAGAGAGAGAGAGACAGAGAGAAGGAGAGAAGGAGAGAGGCAACGGGCGGCGTTGAGCGACGGATTTTTACCAGTTTCCCGCTCGAGGAATTCGCAAAGTCACGTGACTTCGGGAGGGAAAGAAGATGCCAGCAACCGAAAATCGCGAATCTCGTTCCAGATAAAGATCGGCGCGATGTCAGCGGCAATGACGTCATAATATGGGTTCGACTACTGATAGACAGAATTCTCTTAATTCGCACGAGGGAGAAACGTCATCTGTTTTTTTAACTTGTGCGGGTTAAGTTTCCCTCGTGGGAATATTCGAACCTCGTGCACTCGATGACGCGGATCTGGCCCCCTCCCTCCTCTACTCTCTTCAGTAACGTCATTTCACACTTTTCTTGGGGCGAGATAATTTACTGGCAAATTATTGGCAATTTTTGGCCAATTTTTTGCAAATTTTTTGCCAATTTTTGGCATTATTTGCCATTTCTTTGCACATTTCACGTTTATTTATTTATTTAAAACATTATACATTATTTCCTCATTTCCTTGGGGAGGCCACGGACCCCTGCCCCCCCCCCCCACACACACACAATGACGCCCCTTCCTCTCTTCACCTCTCTTCTCGTTGGCTCCTTTGACCAAAACCAACCGAAATACGAAAGATAATATAGAGCAACAACGTCGCGTCCTTGAGGCGCTAATCCACGCGAGTCCAGATCGGCAGCACGCATTCTAAGACCTTCCCGTCCATTCGCACCTCTGCCCGCGGCCTTTGTCACGTATCGCAGACATCTGACACTGAGCTCGAGTGATCCTCGAAAACCTGAGAGGGTCACGGCAGACAGATTTCCAATCCAAGACAACTTTTAACTTTTGCGTTCGATAAAAAGTCTTTTACCGTCGGATGTATTTACAGTAAGAGTGACGTTACGCGCGAGGTATAGGAGCAAAAAGGGCGGCGGTCAATTAGCGCTAATGACGCGAAAGCGTAACCGAACGAGTTAAAGAGAGTTAATTTTGTTAGAATTATGCGTTAAAATACAGTAGAACTCCGTTATAACGAACTCGGTTTTATATAACGTGGCTGATGGGATAAGTGCATGGTGTTTGCAAGACAGACTGTCCCCGATCCTGGCGTCTATAAAACCTGTTGTACAATGAGAACCAGACATCTTAAGACATTGCCTGTACCACGATCGACTTGCTGACCATTCCAAAAGATAATCGGCAGGACTTTTCGTTTTATTCGTGCACCTCGCTCTCGTACAGTCATTGGCGCCGGTGTGAAATAGGAAACGAACGGGTGGGAGGTGTGTCGCCCTATTTTGAGAGACGTAGATCGAAATCGAAAATGCCAAAAGTCAGTATTCTTCGACAACCTGAAGCACTGAAGATAGGGAGATGATGGGGAAAAAACGAAAATACGGTTTTCGTCGGAGAATTTGTTTTAATCTGTCTTTACAAAGGAACTAAAACGAGCTGTGTGTGTGTGTGTGTGTGTGTGTGTGAAAGAGAGAGAGAGAGAGAGAGAGAGAGAGAGAGAGAGAGAGAGAGAGAGAGAGAGGTGATTATCAACAGTTCCCTATAGATCATTGTCATTCGATCGTAATGTAATAATCCCGTTGTTCAACACTGCGCTTACATTACAAGCTGTCCACAAACCGCAGCCGCAATGACTCCTCCCATCTCTCTCGTATTGATTTCTTTATATTCAATTCCCGTACATATGCTCACCTTGCCCGACGCAGCGTTGGACGTCCGT
Organism: Metaphire vulgaris; assembly: GCA_018105865.1. Classification (NCBI taxonomy): domain Eukaryota; kingdom Metazoa; phylum Annelida; class Clitellata; order Crassiclitellata; family Megascolecidae; genus Metaphire; species Metaphire vulgaris. Next base: position 1,046,224 of record CM030852.1, read on the forward strand.
ACGACCCACCCAACCCCCACACCACCGCCACCCCAGATTCAGAGAAACGGGGCCGCACCCACACGCCGCCGCTGTCTGGCTGTAAAACAGCTCCATCTTCCACTCAACCCTCGTTCCTGTCTGCGTGTCTTCGCCCCGTAGTCCTTCTCCCCCACCCCCACCCCCGATCTTTCCTCTCGTCTCTCCGAAGGACTGTCCTGCCCTGTCCTGTCCTGTCCTGTCCTCCTACAGTTCGATGGTTGGCGGTTGAAATAATCGCACTCTGTCCAGACTTCCGACGCAAGATGGCGCACACCAGATATACTAAAAACCCCGCAACGTGTAGGCTATGTAGGCAAAGGCATGCAGTGGCGTCGCCAGGAATTTTTGGCTGGAGGGGGGGCAAAAGGAGACTGGCGTGTCAGATTCCTTATCCACCCCACCCCTCCCCCCACCACAAAAAAACTTTCTCACTGGATTTGCGCGAATCTGGTAGGTGGTCTGGAGCAGGTTGAGGGGGGGAGGGGCAATTGCCCCCATTCCCCCCCCGTGGCGACGCTAATGAAGACATGTGCTGTAGCACTGCGGTCACTACTATAGTCTCTCTAGACGTCCGACTTTTCCTGTTCTTCTGCAGAACACGAAAGGACACAAGGCAATGATCGGCAGCACGATTTAGCACAGCTGTTTTTTCTAAAATCAACAGCGATCGCTTGTCATCACAATCAAATTTCGGATCCATACATCGATAGGAAAAGTGCAATTGCAAAATCGTAAGTAGGTGAGTAAGTAAAATGGAATTTCTATAGCGCTGTGCACCAGTTATTCACGAGCGCTCAACCTGGATAAAATTCATAGCCCGTAATGCGTATAGTCCGTGGTGGTCAAGGTTGTAAACAGAGATATTTCTAGGATTGTGAATTGAAGGGGGCGTCGACCTAAAATTGGGTGGGGGGTTGTGTCCGGAGCTAATTAATATGCATTTTGTATGCATACCATTGTCACATTACCAAAATTGGGGTGTGTCGACCTCAAATTGGAAGGGGGTGTTGGGGGTGTCAGAGGGGGGCTGTAGAAAATATCCCTGGCTTGAAAATTATTATTGTTTAAAAGAAAAATTACCCTACAAGTGAATGAAGAAAGGAAATAAGGGTTCTGGGGAAATCGAAATGCTTCCTCGATCGGGTGTTTACATTTTTCGAAACCGTCCACCATGTATAAGTCTTTTCGTTTGGTCGCGTGATTCGTTTTTCCAAGCAGAGCCGTTTAAACTGTATTTATGCGCCGTCTTCTTCCTCTATTATCGTTCGCTTTAATACTCCTGGCTGCCACGGTGCCTCGTGCAGTCGCCTCGCATCTGATCTCTCTCTCTGTCTCTCTCTCGTGGCTAAGGCTTGTAAAGACGTTTAGGCTGGAAAGGGCAATTTGGAGACGGAAAAGCGCAGGTGATTTGTTAGTGCAGAATCCGCAGAGTGCAGTATGTGTTGCTCCGTGGCACGAAACAGTCGGACGCGCCTGGAAAGCAGCGCTTAAAATACGACTTGATCCAACTGGAATGAAGGTCATGCCCCTAAACCACTCGAAATCACGTTATTGTTATATAATAATGATGATGATGATGATGATGATGATGATAATAATAATATAATCTAATAATAATAATAATAATAATAATAATAATAATAATAATAATAATAATAATAATAATAGGGCCTAATAACTATATGTCAATATCTGCATTATCTTAACACAGGAGAGGTCCCATTAAGCCATTTATTATTATTGTTATTATTATTATTATTATTATTATTATTACAGTAGGATTTCGTTATAACGGACTCGGTTATAGCGTAGTCTATACTCGATTATAAAGTACCGTAATGTACAGCCCCGTGTGATGCACTACCGTATTGATGGTATTGGATATAACGTACCTCAGATATAGCGCGCCAAATTTTACAGACCCTCTAAGTACGTTTTAACGAAGTTCTACTGTATTACTAATGTGCTGCTGCTGCTGTTGCTGCTGCTGCATAATTCGCATAATCGAGGACGATTAAGGTCTTCCACAGCTTTTTCTATTTTTGTTGTTGCTGTTGCCAGTGCCGTTTTAAGTAGTGTGGGGGCCCTACCCCGTTTTAAAACTAGTGACGAAATTGTTAATGCTTGTCAGAATGTTCAGGAGAAAATCAGAAAATCAGGCACCAAAAGCGGTGATGACCTTTTTACAACGTCCCCCGAGACCCTTAATTCTGTATCGCGGGACCCTAGGCACGTGATTAAAACGGTCCTGGCTGTTGTTGTTGTTGTTGTTGTTAGCCAACGGCTGTGCTGCCGCTGACATTTATTCCTTCAGACGATGACTTCTCAATGTGTTAAGAATTTGGAAATAAAATAATAGGCCTATACTGTTTATGATCACATTCCAAGCATTTTAATTTCCCAGAAATGACTCGATACCTCATTAACCCATATCATTCCACCCAACTGAAACTAAATCTTGGATCGAAGCTTTCTTCGTGGTTAGATTAATCCAGACCAATTCTGGAGAGAAAATAGAATTCTAGTCGATCCTAAATCTGTAATTTAGTCATTTTTACATTAATATTTTATTTTTATTCCATTCATTGAAATTCGTACATAGAAAATTCACCAATAGGATTGCGCCGTCGCCATTCGAAACGCATTTTTGCTCAGAGGTAACCTCTAAACGTCTGCTTAAGAAACAGTCGTCGAAATATTGGGCACAGCAGGTGGTTTGCGCGGCAAATTCCAGCTAGCTCCTCTTCACAGTCTCCGTCAGGTCTTGTTCTTGACATCTCAACAGGAGGACCTAAGTCTCGTTTCGAGACGCAAGAAGCCAAGAATTATTGTCAATATTTCGCACAGGAAAGCTCACGGAGAGATTTTGCGTTTCGCACGGACAACAGTCACGACCATCTTTCCGCGTAAACTGCTTGAAAATGTACAACCGGAAATAGAAATGATTTTATCGACCGGTGACCACGTGATCACAGTTCACGCGCCCGGTCCGGCGGTGGCGCTATATCATAACGTCCGAAAATCGACTCTAGTGTCGCTTTCTAGGATCTAGTTATTCTATGCCGACAGGATTCGAGACTTAGTTATTCTAGGGGTGGTGGCAAATTTTCCATTCGGGGTATGACTGCCTGGTTCGGTCATTCCTCGTGTCCCTTTCTCTGTTTCTCTGCATCTGCCTGTCTGCTTCCCTATAGTCTGCAGAGAAGTGAACCAGATTACATGTCCTCGTATACAGACTATATATATATATATATATATATATATATATATATATATATATATATATATATATATATCAGCTTTGTTACTGCGCTATAGAAATTGTGTCAGAATAATATATATATATATATATATATATATATATATATATATATATATATATATATATATATATATATATATATATAAGATCTTAGAAAAAGTCGAGTCGAATTGGCTTTGATATCCGCTCAACCGGAGAATTTTTCTGACACATTTGGAGATGATGATGATGATGATGATGATGATGATGATGATGATGATATCATAGCTGCCATTATGAGGTTGGATTAGAATACAAAAGTACTGAATGTGTCACTCTTTGGGGCAAATGCGAATCTTTGAAAAGGAAACTTTTAGCAACACTGTGACATTGGCTTTATTGTTATTACTACTACTACTACTACTACTACTACTACTACTACTACTACTACTACTACTACTACTACTACTACTACTACTACTACTACTACTACTACTACTACTACTAAGCTTATAAAAATTGTATCATTATAACTGGTTCTGATTAATTTCTTTAATTAATTAATTAATTAATTAAGTTAATTAATATCTTTCTGACCTTGGCGGCTTCAGAGGAGTAAGGTTCGTCGAACAGAGCCCAGATCATCGGTTTTGTCTTTTGCCAGAGACTCAACCGTCCGGACAGGAAGTCGTCCTCGAGGCCAAACTTCTTCATGATCTCCTCTTCCGTCGGCTTGTCCGTGTCCAGGTCCAGTCGGTCGAGCGTCTGGAGCGTCTCCTGGGTGTCCCTGTGTGAGGTGTAGGTCATCCAGCAGCACGGCTCCACCTGGTTGGCGTCGAGGCCCCAGAATTCCAGTTCCTCCTCGAACAACGGGCCGCAGACGTCCGTCGGGTAGTGCAGCTTCCCCGTCCGGTAGTAGTTGAGTATCTGGGCGAAGACGCCCGGGTGGCGGTCGAAGAAGTACTCGTTGAGGACGGGGTCGTAGTTGGCGAGCGCCTCCGTCAGGCGGGACAGACGCGTCGCCGGGATCTTCTTCAGGGTCGCCTTGTACGTCTCGTGGCGTATGCCCCCGACGTTCAAGATTACACGATTTTCAGCGTCCGCCATTTTGAAGGTATTTACGAGGCGCAAATATATCTCGCTCTCCGGTGAACGTATTCGTAAGCACGATGTTCAGATTGCGGTAATCTTCTCGGACGTTCAAATGGGCTCTATACTCTCGACAGTCTATGCAGTGTATTGATTTTCGAGAAGATATTGAGACGGCTTACATTTCCTTCTTCTTCGTCTCTTTCGTCATTTTACTTTGAAAAGCTATTAAATGTGTCATTTGATTAATGCTGCCAGTTACGCTATATCGAATGTTACATAATCGATCCGTAGTTTCTTACCTTGTCGAATCCTTTAAGGCGCTATGCCTTTCCGTAATCCGTTCATCTTTAGGCCTACTGGTGTGAACATCGTCAAACTGTGTCCACTGTTCCTTCGTTAATGTTGCCACAGTTACCACAGATATCTATCTATCTATATATCTATCTATCTTGTACATCTGCATTCTTTGTGTTTAGATTGACTCCATTAGATGTGGACTCCATCGTCAATGCTATAGTCGCATTTCTTCACATTCGTCGCGCGATGGCAGAATAATTATCGTTTCCATTTACTTGAAATGCGATCTGATGATCACAGCTGTCGAGATGTTGTTGTTGTTGTTTTCGTTGTTTTCGGCGTGTAAAAAATCGGTTCTTTCATCGTCAGTCGACATTTAGAGGGGAGAGAAGAAAGACACGCCGAAGGGAAAATAACGGGACGTCCGCCCGCCCGCCCACACTCAAAGCCCCCGGACGAGCCCCGTCCTTGGCGGCGCCGTCACAAGGCCGAGCGAAGGGCCGACCGGGCGCCGTCGAGTGAGGCTGCTGCTGCTGAGGCGGCGACCACAGGCGATGCTCCACTGCCGACCACTTCCTCCGAACCACAACAACTCCCCTCCCGCACCTCCACCCACTCCTGTCCAGTTGGTCGTCGAGATGGCTAATTGACCCGGGTCAAAGGAATGGCCGCGAATAACAACACTGCACTCATATTTAAATTGAAATAACAAACACACACTATTATTGGTCAACGTTGCAGCCAACCTTCGCATAGCGACGACGGCTTCATGACATGACATGTGACACACACACACACACACATGTGTGTATATATATATATACACACGTATATATGTGTATATATATACATATATATTTTAAATGCTGTACTTCATTCGCGAAGGACTTAAGAAAAATATATATATATATATGTGTGTGTGTGTGTGTGTGTGTGTGTGTGGCATATAATCAGTGGCGGCTCTAGGATTTGGCAAGTGGGGGGGCCGTTGGGGGGCAACTTCTAATCATGGGGGCCAACCATTTGTTGTTTAATGTATGCAGCATTAAGTATAGGGTCCCAACTGGGGGGCCAGGCAGTCAATAGGGGGGGCACGGGCCCCCCTGACCCCCCCGGTGGAGCCGCCACTGCATATAATCAATTTAAACAGTGCGTTTATATATATATATATATATATATATACTGTGAAATTTTAGATGAATTGTAAATCGATGGAATTTAGACTTTAACAAGGCTGCTGCTTTTGTTCGTCTACTGTCGGTTGTCGTACTTAACCGCGGAATTATTTCCTTCTTCGGAGAAATCCTTCTATTGTTCGCCGTTCAGTGCCACCGTACTGCTGCTGCTGCTGTCTTTATGTCGCGTCGACGCAACAGATGTCGCCATAGAAGCCAGTCTGATGGAATTCACTACGTCATCGCCGTCAACTGGGAACAAGAACAGCGCTTGCATTTTTCTGCGACCAAAGACGTAAAATTAAGCGAACGGTAACGAGCCTGTCTGTCTCTCTGTCCGTCTGTCTGTCTGTCTGTCTCTCTCTCTGCTAATACGGATGCTTTGGATGGGATGGAGGAGTGGGCTGCTGCTGCTGGCCTGGGATATGTGCGCGTGTTTATTCGCCTGGTATTCTGCCACGAAGATGATGATGATGACGATTATGATGATAATGATGATGTCGCTGTTTCCGCTGTTTATGCGAACGGAAATAGAGGGTGCTAAGCCGCCGGAAAGGGTGGAGGAGTGGAGGAAAGTGGCAGTCGAGGGCTGCGTAAATTACCCCCAAACAGAAGAATCATTCTAAAGAATGCACTATAGGTACCATTTTTCTTTTTAAATTTTTAAAATGGATGTGCTATTTAAAAGCCATAAAATGCTGGATACCACATTACAGTTAAACCAGCAAGGTTGTTTTCATTGCTATCAATTTCTTGCCAACTCTGACTTCAGTGAAATGTAAACTTGCCAACAAAATTTGTGACGTGGAAAGTGAACAATGCAATGAGCCGGCACAGTTTCAGCCAAAAGGGAAACAGCAAAAATACTACTATGAAAACCGATCCATATCAAAATTTAACCGTGACAGCTTTTACAACGTACATGGTCAGATCAGCGGTCACCGAGAAAGGTCACTATGCGGCTGTATGTCAAAGCAGCGCTTCCACTGTTAGCGTGAGATAGCTAACAGACGATTTCGAATCGATACTCGTTCTTAACTCCACTGACTCTGGAGGGAGAATTTATACGCACATCTTGGTGAACGATAAGCGTGTTCGTTTTCTTATGGACTGCGGCTCTACTGTTACGACGATTCCAAAAATCCGTCTACGAAAGCCTATCGCCAAGACCAGCTCAACGTCGCGCCAGTCAGATTCCCCAGATGGCGCTGGTGCTACGTTCCAACCAACACACGCTCCTCAACCACCAGGTCCACCATCAACTGAAGAACAACAGAGGAGGGCGAACCCAGAGCCAATGTAACAACCCTATAAAACTCGCTCGGGACCCACCATCGTAAAGCCAATTAGATATAGATAGACTTAAAGCAATACAGCCTTTGACTGATTAACCATTATGCATTTAGGCTGACATTACGCTGACATTATTTAGTATTGTTTAGCACTGTTGATTAATTAATTATTGTAGGCATTTAAATGGGAAAAAGATGTCACGTGGTCTAGGACTGACAGCATTGAGACCACGCCCACCGTCCAATAAGGAACATTATAGTGACTCTCTATAGCTAATGTTACCACTGCTTGCTATTGCTTATCAGTCCTGGTTTAGCCGTTGTCAAGCCTTATATACATTCTAATATAATACATATGCTTATCTTTACAGATGCAGTCAATAGGAAAGCTGCAGTGGACATAATAAAGACCATTCGCCAAGCAGCTGGTGGATCTCAACAGCAAATAAGAGAATTTCGACCTCCCAAAATAAATGAGAATGCTCAAACGTTGCAAGACTTACTGCCCTCAATGGAGGAACTCACACTGGAATCACCTCTTACAAAACACCTCTCCGATGATGAACTCCTGCAGCTTGTCACTCAGCCCATCATCAGTCATATACCTTGCCACTCTAAGGGAGTCGAACGCTGTGTCAGGACAGTGAGTGAGGCATCAAAGTCAGTCTATGGATGGATGCAAGAGATGGTTACATTCGAGCAGTCATCGAGTCAAGCCACCATATGCCGTCATTTGAGACTAAACAAGCCTTTCGTTTACCGCGTGACTAGAAACGAAAACCGGACCCTGTAGTGTTTCTATTGTCGAACAGTGCAAATATTAGACTATTAGAAAGTGATCTTGTCTACAGATAATGAATGAATAAAATTTTTGACAAAACGGAACATTTAGTTTTAAAGAAACCCATGATTTTTGCATTTTTTGGGGAAGAATAAGGTGTTCCGCTCTATGCAGATTTCTCTGCTATAATTTTTTTGAATCAGCATAGGTGAATGTACAAACCCCCAAATGTGCCCGTTGATCTGTTACAATTCATTGGATGACGCTACACCCTAATGTATATCCCAGAAATAACAGAGGCTTTTATCATTATGTGTAGATTTACGAACGAGACTATGTCGGCAACGCAAAATATGCTAACAGTGGCTGAAGTAGTCGAATTAATTCGATCAACTAATGAGTTTGTGACGAAAATCACACAACCTGTGGAAGGACAGGTGTTCGTTTGCAAAAATCAACCAGGTAAACTGACATGAATGAAATTAAATGGTTTTGGGTAATGGAAAAAGAATATATCTTTTTATTCGCTAAAATTTTTATAGACTGCATGTTGCAGTTCCAAATGTTTATTTTACTCCTCTATTGTTACATGCAGAGAAGTCCAAACGTTGCCAATATTTTTCATGGAAATGATTGTGATTGTCGGTGTTCAGCCAATCCAGAAATAGCCCGAACTACCAACAGCCGGGCCTGGTTCCCCCACCAGTACAGTCACTACAAACTCACAACATTAGATGGAATCATCTTAAGTCATTGCACATGGGCGTAGCCAAGTTACTAGTTTTGTCACTTAATAAAAGAGGCTAGGGGGCAGAACTGGAGGAGAACTGCTGATAGGCACTGGCCCATAGTTAGGGTTAGGGTAAGGGTTAGGATAAGACGACACATCTGATGCACTGGCACAATCAACAGCCCCCCCCCTGTGACTTGGCCCCCTGACAAAAAAATTATAACTTAGACCTCTTTAGGTTCGATGCAGTTGAGGTTTGAAGGCTGTTGTCACTGAAACATCAGAGAAGCTCGACACTTATGTTTTAGGACCAGATCTGAACATGGGCGTCTGCAGAAATATGTCCAGGGGTGCAAAACAAGGTATTGTGACAAAAGAAATGAAAGAATTTCCCAAGGGGTGCAAACAAGGCAACCTCAGTAAATCTTAACCCTTTTTTGTAATATCATGCAGCGCTACCACCCACCCTAACCATACAGCCCACCCTTCACAAAGACATCTGCTCATTCTTGACTGACACAGGATTGTCTTCATCTCTTGCTTTGCTCCTTAAGAAAAGATACAGACATGTATCATGTAAATACCCAGCAAATACTGAGTGACCAGTTAAACAGTAACGTGTTCACACAGTCTGCTACAAGATAAGTTACCACATAAATCTTAACTTCTAATAATAATAATAATAATAATAATAATAATAATAATAATAATAATAATAATAATTTCAGTACCTCAAAATTGCCCTCTCATCATGAGGAACAGCTAGAAATGCATCATACATTAGTTAATAACAACCTTGTTCTGTTGTTCAACATTTTCTGTTTCAAAACGATGACTTAAGAGTACAGTAGAACTCCGCTATAATGTAACTTAGCAGGTCTGTAAAACCGAGTACGTTATATTCGAGGTACGTTATATCCAATTACCATCCAATATGGTAGAGCATCAAATGAGACAGTGCATAGACTTTTTTACTTAGTTAGTTAATAAGCCAATTCATATAGTGCTATAGTCATAACAGGCCAAGATCACGAGCGCTTTACACATTGCACTTAAATGAGATACTGAACAAGTGCGTCTTTAGTCTGGTAGCGAACATTTCTGTGGTATGTTATAACTGTGGTATGTTATAACCGAGTAGATGCGATAACCAAGTCCGCTAAAATGGAGTGATACTGTAGCGAAGAAAATACACAAAGTGTAGGATCCACTTACTTTGTTGCTTTGGAGAGGTTGATGAAACGAAAGTTTGCGGGGTATTTATAAGCAGAAATCTGATGTTGTTTTCGCTTGTCCAGAGAATTTGAAACCGCCGTACAGTTCTCCAGTAAACATTTGAACTAAAACAAAATTTCTAGAAGTTTTAGCCATTTACTGATCTGTTACATAATTAATCAGTCTATCATTCAATTTCAAACTATCACTCCATTTGTTGTACAATAGTCAGACCACTAAGCTCACCATTTTATTAGACATATGGCTTTCCATACATAAATATAATTAATAATAATAATAATAATAATAATAATAACTGGTTAGGGCAAGGCATTAAGATGGCATAATAAAAGACATTTGTATGCTTCAGTAACTTACACATGGTAAACATGCCAACCTAGGAGCAATAAGGCAATTTAGAGTTATGGGAGTCAGAAAAAAATCCCCCCCGAGAAACCCAAAGAACCAGAGCCTAAGGTCTTTGTAGAAACTACTCTGATGGCAAAGAAGTTTACACTGACCAGACATTCTGTGCCAGCCACTGTGATTCTGGCAAACTAACGGGTTTCAATAAATAAATAAACGAGAAAGCACAAAAAATCACGGGCAAAACCGTTCCTGCTTCGGAACATAAGAGGGAGAGGAGGAGGAGGAGGGGAAAAAGTCAGGAAGAGAATTCATCTTTCTTACCATTGGCTTCTTCAAGGCGGTCACCTGAAACAGCTGGTCGTGCTGTTCCAGAATGTGAAGGTCGAGCAGATGCTGGTTTGGAAATCGGCGCTGACACATTGAACAGCAGTTACGGTGAACAGAATTGTAATGTATTTCATAACTGCGATGTAATAAGCACAAAACACTAAGGAGGAAATCTTGCCAAGATATACTTCAAAATGATGAGAATCTTGCTTTAAAAAATTATGCTACACGAATATGTAAAAATGTAATGTGTGTCAGTGAAGCTTACGCAGAAATAGAAGTAAAGATCTTGTTGCAGTGCTGCTGGTGACAAGCGAAATCGCTGCAAAAGCAACATCATAAATGCAAAAAAGTAATGTAACACGGCATTTATATACAGCAACAAATTTTACTAAGCTCCATATATTACTGTAGAAACTGAACGGCAAAAAACCATGCCTAGTTTCCGTCCGAAGTGCTTCAACATTAATTTATGCCGATAGTTGATCACAGAACAGTCCGATCCTAATGTATATGCATAACTTTATTGATGAATATGCATAAATTTACTAACATGAGCTGAACAGGCAAAGATCATGAACTCAAGCATATTTCTGTTATTTAATTTGACACCATAGTAGTCCCACAAATTATATATGGAGCAGAAACATGGAGCATGAAAGAAACAGACGAAAGGAGGCTACTGGTGGCCGAAATGATGTGCTTACGGAGAATCCTGGGAGTAACTCGACTACAAAAAATAAGAATTGAAGTCTCAACATTAAGGATACAATAATCGACAAAATTAGAAGAAAAAGACTAAATTGGTATGGGCATGTCAACAGAATGGATGAAAGGAGACTACCATACAAGGCACTCTACACTCAAATAGAAGGAAACAAAGGAAGAGGAAGACCCAGGAAAAAGTGGATGGACAACATCAGAGAAGACATGAACATGAAAGGAATTACAATAGTAGAAGTAAGACGATTGACAGAAGATAGAACTTCTTGGAAGCATTTTGTGTCTAGCTATTGCCGCTGATGAGCTGGCAGAAAGCAAAGATGATGATGATACACATGGTGCAATAGTGGTAGGCTTTTTGCCGGGAATTTAGAAGGTAGCAGGTTCGAATCTGACCTTCAACATTGTGTAGTGACCTTGAGCAAGTTGCTCGCTCCTGTCGATGAGCAAAACAATTGGAAACCACCTGACTCACCTCATCCCCAAATGGCATAGAATTCAATCGGCCTACCTTAGGGAAGACACAACTAACTAATCATCTTCAAAATTAAAATATTGAAAAGCATTCAGCCTAATAATATCTAAAACTCATTATATTCATATCGTTCACATTCTCATAAACAAGTTCAAAACTTTGGATATTGGCTTGCTTAAGATAAAATCGATAGAACTTATTGATTCTAGACAAATAGAAGAACTAATTTTAATTCCTTAACTTTAATAAAGTGATATATCAAGTATTATAACCCCACGTGTTTGGAAGGGCAGACTTCTGCTGATTCAATGCAAACATGTTTGTTGTACTGAAGATGGCAGGCCACATTTCCCTCTTCAAAAAACGGATCATCTAGGCTACGACATCGCATGACAGGTTTCCAGTGACTGAAAAAAATTCTGTTTCCATCATCTTTCAACCTTTATTACCTAAAATAACAACAACAATATTGATAATGTGATTTAAACTGGTTTAGGAGGCTAAGTAGCTAATCAAAATACAACTGCAGCAAAAGATCTCTGAAAGTTTTATACATACTCGTCTATATCGCAGATTTTCATTAATATACATATAACGGCGCTGCATAAATTAGACGAAAAGTAAACAAATTCTAGAAACAATTGATTCGATCAACAATAACATCAATTTATCAAAAATCAGTAATTAGTTATTAATTTTTAAGAAAACCTGCAAAATACTTAGATCGCGAATTATTTTAATAAAATTTTAAAATTATTATTCGGGAAACTCAATCAAAATATGTTTTAACCTATTATTGCTCCAGCCTCCAAGGTTTTAACCGATCCCAACTTCCGCCCGAGACTGTAGTGTAATGATCTTTTAAGTCTTTTATAGCGCAAGTTTTTTCAATCCAATAACAGTATATCACTTCCAATTATTTCCAAAACAGTGCATATTAATACATCGCAATAGTAATTTCAGAAAGGCTACATAATTACATAAAAGCAATTTTTGGAAAAGCTACACAATTAATAATCTCATATCGCCAAGAATTCAATTTTTCTTAGGGTAGACCTACTGGCGACCATGGACGTGTTCTATTCTCCATACTGCTTTGTCTCTCACCCATCATATCCGAATTGATGCAAGTTGTTAAACTTTTAGAAGAAAAGACGCAAGTCGCTTAGCTTAGCTAATCCCAAACCTCTGATCAGAAACTAGCAACAGCAATTTTTGGACTGTGGGGTTTGGGGGTCACGTGGCACTCCCTTATATACGCCTGTGGGCTCACGCAGACTTGGACCAGAGCCGACCTATAGACTATAGTACAAGGCCATAGTGCAGCCGGATTCGGATGAGTGATTCTGGCTTGAATGACTTCGTGCGAGAGGTTTAGTACCATCGATTGATACCCTTGAGTATTAATAATGGCGCTATAGAAGAGCATAATTATTATTATTATTGTTTCTATGCGATTTTTTGACAGTTTCGAACACATTTTTGGATTTCTTGCGATATACGAAATCGTGTTACATCGAACGATATCGAACGACGTCTGTATCAACTTCAGGTAAGAATGTCTTGAACATTTTACAAGATTTTACAAGATGTTGATGATGAAATCCTTTGTGCTAGTACAAGTCCATGCGGTAAATATCTCCTCTGTTTATGCAACGTGTTCCGCGACTTTCTGTCGAAAAAGATGATGATGATGATGATGATGATGATGATGATGATGATGATGGCGACAACGACAATAACGACGACAGTGTCGGCTCCATAGGGGGCCCGGGAGGCCCGTGCCCCTATTGAGTTTCTGGCCTCCCAGTGGCCCCTCTGTTGGGACCCTATACTTAATACTACATACCTAACAACAAATGTTTGGCCCCCCATGATTGGAAGTTGCCACCCCAACGCCCCCTCCACTTGCCAAATCCTGGAGCCGCCACTGGACGACGATGATGATGCATAACTATTTGGCTTTAAAGTTTAAAGTAGAAACAGGTTGAAACAGGTCTGGTCAGTCGTTTTTTTGCTTTGTAGAAATGCCGGATAGATGTTGTGCGCCAGGTTGTTGTGGGAATTACGAGAATACAGGAGCCTATGTTTTTGTTTTCCAATTTCCGACAGACGCCGAACATCGGCAGTTGTGGATTAGAAAAATTCCTATAGATAATCTGACTGTGACAAGGCGTACAGTGATCTGTGCAAAATATTTTGAGGATCGATTTGTGATCACTGAGGATGTTATTGGAGACTGTCGAATTAAGAGAGGGCGTCCAAAACTAACCGATGATGCTTTCCCTTCGATATTTTCGAATATTCCTGCTTATTTGTTCGCATCAGCTCCGCCACAAAGAACTGACCCAGCTGCTCGGTGCCACCACCAGGAACTGCGAGCTGAACAGGCCTTTACAGACTGGAGAGGAGACGATCAAGTTGGTGAGTGATATGTTTGATGATAAGCTCAACAATGCTGATCATAATGTAGGACGGTGGGATGATGATGATGATGATGATGATGATGATGATGATAACGATGAAAACAGTATCAATATAGGCACAGTTAAATTTTGTGTTAAACAGTTGAAGTTGTCCTGTGCATATCCTTATGCTAGACGCTACAGCAATGATATGCCACGTTTTGTTTTCACTCTGTGTATTCATCTTCATGTTATCGTATTCTAATGAATAGCAAAACAGTGATTTTACCACACCCTAAAAATTTACAGAAAGCTTTTGGCAGTTCTAAATTTCTCACCTGGTATTAAGATGTCTGACAATGCACAGGTGAAGTATCTGAAGCTGAAATCAGACAATCTAAGTGAGTGTGAAAAATTTGTTTTTTTTTGCAAGTTTATGAAATGCGTGTTAAACAAGGGTTCAACTATAAATCTAGTAAAATCACTGGGGTTGCACGTAATTCCACCAATGAACAGGCTAATGCTGTTCAAGCTTTTCTCATGTCATCAATTGCTGGTTGCATGCGTGAAATAGTTGCTTTGGTGTCAGTTAAACAGTCCACAGTCAGCCTTTTATCGCAGATGATAAATAAGGCCATCGAAGTTGTTGTTCAGTTGTGTGGATTTGTAGTCAAAGATTTTGAGCAGTTGTGTGGTGAGGAAACTAATATGTTGAATGACTTTATTAATCCCAAATTCCAACATTACAGAATATTTTTTATTTTTGATGCTGTTCATGTTCTAAAATGCATTCGCAACAACTGGCTTGATCAAAAAGACTCAGATAAGACTTCTGTATATCCATATGCAACTAACAGTGGAAAGTCTGCAGCAGCTGCCAGTTGTTCCAGTGCATCCCTGCCTCCAAATTATATGCACGTCAGCTGTTTAGCAACAGCCTGTTATCCAAATGTTGTCGATTTTGGCACAGTGTTTTCGCCATTGACCAATCTGCAGCAGGGCAGGGCTTGTGTTGGTCGATTAAAAGATCAGTACAATTCTGAGAGGCAGGCTCTGCTAAAAGAGGCTCCTGGACTGAAACATAAGGTTCTGAACCCTAGCAATTTGGAGTGGCAAAAAGTGTCACTTGTGCTGGGTATTTTGAACTATTTTCAATGATAAAACTGTTGAAGCCTTGCTTTCAAAGTCAGATATTATATTGTCGCTAGGGATTCAGCAGAATTCGTTGTGTCATTCTTTGTTGGTGGAAAATTATCAATGTGAAGAGTTTTAACAAAGGAGTAAGAGCGGGCGATGATCTGCGTTTGGCTTTTTGTGATGTTGATGACGAACGTCTCAGGTTTCTACAGGATTTTATTGATTGGTTGCAAACAAGGAATTGTAACAAAACTGGGTGTCTAACAAGACCAACCTTTAGAGCTTTGTTATATTCTACTAAAACTGCATAATTTGATTATTTATGTTAAGAATTCATTGCATTTGAAATACTATTTACCGGGCAAAGTGCAGGCAGATAATTTGGAACGTCGGTTTGGTTTGTATCGTCAGTTATGCGGTGCTAACTATCATGTCTCGGTTGCACAAGTTTTAGAGGACAGAGAAAAAACTGCATGTGTCATCATCGTTTTCCATCAGATCATCAAAACATGGCATTATAAACATTAGTGGTGTTTTTGAGGGCGAGGGTGAGAAACTGACTCGAATCTTAATTTTAAATTGGACCATTTGGACGGCCCCTAACGACTATTCCAACAGTAGGCGATATATATATATATATATATATATATATATATATATATATATATATAGAGAGAGAGAGAGAGAGAGAGAGAGACAGACAGACAGACAGACAGACAGACAGTTCATGGTTTTGAGGCTGTTGCTTTGTTGCTTCAGAATCCATCGATGTTGCATTTAGTTGTGACCTTACGATGTCTTGTATACATTGCTGGTTATGTTGCTTTTAAATGTGCAAATAAGTTATCTTGTATAGAAAGTGCAAATATAATATAATATAATATAATATAATATAATATAATATAATATAATATAATATAATATAATATAATATAATATAATATAATATAATATAATATAATATAATATAATATAATATAATATAATATAATATAATATAATATAAGGCAGGATATAAATAA
>CM030852.1:1062625-1065125 GCA_018105865.1 Metaphire vulgaris
TGACACAGAATATATTTCTGAAAGACTTAGTATAGTGTCATTTCAAATGGCTCTTCTTCTTCTTCTTCTAGAACAAAATTGAGACAGAATATGATGGCAATTCTAGTACGGTTTGACACAGCAAAGATGGGGACACAAGAATATGTGGTTTTAATTCGTTTCATCACTCTTCTGAATTTTTGCATATCTATAGCCTACTGTAGCCCAAACAGTCAGACAGACAGAGCGGGAGAAATATATAGGCCTATAGCTCTTAAATATAAATATAAATATAAATTGATATTTAAATTTATATTTAAATTTAAATGTATATATATATATATAGTGAGAAAGAGGGAGAGAGAGAGAGAGGGTGTGTCACTATTCTGAATTTTTGCATATCTACAGCTACTGTGGCACAAACAGGGTATCAATTCTATAATATTTCTGTGGTCTACTAAACCTGTAATAAAAGAAACCTGTTCTCTTAAACGTCATCTTATCTTTGACACAAGACACAAGAATATGTGGTTTTAATTCGTTTCATCACTCTTCTGAATTTTTGCATATCTATAGCCTACTGTAGCCCAAACAGACAGACATACAGACAGACACACACACAGAGCGGGAGAAATAGATAGGCCTATAGCTCTTAAATATAAATATAAATTTATATTTATATTTATAATTTAAATTTGTATATATATATATAGAGAGAGAGAGAGAGAGAGAGAGAGAGAGAGAGAGAGAGAGAGGGAGGGAGGGAGAGGAAGAGAGAGAGAGTGTGTCACTCTTCTGAATTTTTGCATATCTATAGCTACTGTGGCACAAACAGGGTATCAATTCTATAATATTTCTGTGGTCTATTAAACCTGTAATAAGAGAAACCTATTCTCTTAAACGTCATCTTATCTCTCGATTGATTTTTTAGACATTTGACACAGAATATATTTCTGAAAGACTTAGTATAGTTTCATTTCAAATGGCTCTTCTTCTTCTTCTTCTAGAACAAAATTGAGACAGAATATGATGACAATTCTAGTACAGTTTGACACAACAAAGATGGGGACACAAGAATATGTGGTTTTAATTCGTTTCATCACTCTTCTGAATTTTTGCATATCTATAGCCTACTGTAGCCCAAACAGACAGACAGACAGACAGACAGAGAGTGAGAAAAAGATAGGCCTATAGCTCCTAAATATAAATTTAAATTTAAATTTAAATGGATATGTGTATATATATATATATATTTAAATTTAAATTTAAATTTAAATTTAAATATATATATATATATATATATATAGAGAGAGAGAGAGAGAGAGAGAGAGAGAGAGAGAGAGAGAGAGGGAGAGAGAGGGTGTGTCACTCTTGTGAATTTTTGCATATCTATAGCTACTGTGGCACAAACAGGGTATGAATTCTATAATATTTCTGTGATCTATTAAACCTGTAATAAAAGAAACCTGTTCTCTTAAACTTCATCTTATCTCTCGATTGATTTTTTAGACATTTGACATAGAATATATTTTTGAAAGACTTTGTATAGTGTCATATCAAATGGCACTTCTTCTTCTTCTTCTTCTTCTTCTTCTTCTTCTTCTTCTTCTTGTGGAACAAAATTAGGACAGAATATGATGACAGTTGTAGCACAGTTTGACACAGCAAAGATGGGGACACAAGACTATGTGGTTTTAATTCGTTTCATCACTCTTCTGAATTTTTGCATATCTATAGCCTACTGTATCCCAAACAGACAGCCAGACAGACAGACAGACAGACAGAGAGTGAGAAATAGATAGGCCTATAGCTCTTAAATATAAATATAAATTTAAATGTATATATATATATTTAAATATAAATTTAAATTTATATTTAAATTTAAATGTATATATATATATATATATATATAGAGAGAGAGAGAGAGAGAGAGAGAGAGAGAGAGAGAGAGAGAGAGAGAGAGAGAGAGAGAGAGAGAGAGAGAGGTGTCTCTTTGTGAATTTTTGCATATCTATAGCTACTGTTGCACAAATAGGGTATCAATTCTATAATATTTCTGTGATCTATTAAACCTGTAATAAAGAAAACAGTTCTCTTAAACGTCATCTTATCTCTCGATTGATTTTTTAGACATTTGACACAGAATATATTTCTGAAAGACTTAGTATAGTGTCATTTCAAATGGCTCTTCTTCTTCTTCTTCTTCTAGAACAAAATTGAGACAGAATATGATGGCAATTCTAGTACGGTTTGACACAGCAAAGATGGGGACACAAGAATATGTGGTTTTAATTCGTTTCATCACTCTTCTGAATTTTTGCATATCTATAGCCTACTGTAGCCCAAACAGACAGACAGACAGACAGACAGAGAGAGAGAGAAATAGATAGGCCTATAGCTCTTAAATATAAATTTAAATTTAAATTTAAATGGATATATATATATTTAAATATAAATTTAAATTTATATTTAAATTTAAATGTATATATATATATATATATATATAGAGAGAGAGAGAGAG
>CM030852.1:1072625-1132625 GCA_018105865.1 Metaphire vulgaris
GTGTGTGTCACTATTCTGAATTTTTTTTTGCATATCTACAGCTACTGTGGCACAAACAGGGTATCAATTCTATAATATTTCTGTGGTCTACTAAACCTGTAATAAAAGAAACCTGTTCTCTTAAACGTCATCTTATCTTTGACACAAGACACAAGAATATGTTTGTGGTTTTAATTTCAAATGTTTCATCACTCTTCTGAATTTTTGCATATCTATAGCCTACTGTAGCCCAAACAGACAGACATACAGACAGACACACACACAGAGACAGACAGGAGATAGAGAAATAGATAGATAGGCCTATAGCTCTTAAATATAAATATAAATTTATATTTATATTTATATTTATATTTAAATTAAATAAATATATATATATATATAGATAGATATAGAGAGAGAGAGAGAGAGAGAGAGAGAGAGAGAGAGAGAGAGGAGAGAGAGAGAGAGAGAGGGTGTCACTCTTGTGAATTTTTGCATATCTATAGCTACTGTGGCACAAACAGGGTATCAATTCTATAATATTTCTGTGGTCTATTAAACCTGTAATAAAAAAACCTATTCTCTTAAACGTCATCTTATCTCTCGATTGATTTTTAGACATTTGACACAGAATATATTTCTGAAAGACTTAGTATAGTGTCATTTCAAATGGCTTTCTTCTTCTTCTTCTTCTTCTTCTTCTTCTTCTAGAACAAAATTGAGACAGAATATGATGACAATTCTAGTACAGTTTGACACAGCAAAGATGGGGACACAAGAATATGTGGTTTTAATTCGTTTCATCACTCTTCTGAATTTTTGCATATCTATAGCCTACTGTAGCCCAAACAGACAGACAGACAGACAGACAGACAGACAGAGAGAGAGAAAAATAGATAGGCTATAGCTCTTAAATATAAATTTAAATTTAAATTTAAATGGATATATATATATATATATATAAATAAATTTATATTTAAATTATATATATATATATATATATATATATATATATATATATATAGAGAGAGAGAGAGAGAGAGAGAGAGAGAGAGAGAGAGAGGGTGTGTCACTCTTGTGAATTTTTGCATATCTATAGCTACTGTGGCACAAACAGGGTATCAATTCTATAATATTTCTGTGGTCTACTAAACCTGTAATAAAAGAAACCTGTTCTCTTAAATGCCATCTTATCTCTCGATTGATTTTTTAGACATTTGACATAGAATATATTTTTGAAAGACTTTGTATAGTGTCATTTCAAATGGCACTTCTTCTTCTTCTTCTTCTTCTTCTTTCTTCTTCTTCTTCTTCTTCTTCTTCTTCTTCTTCTAGAACAAAATTGAGACAGAATATGATGACAATTCTAGTACAGTTTGACACAGCAAAGATGAGGACACAAGAATATGTGGTTTTAATTCGTTTCATCACTCTTCTGAGTTTTTGCATATCTATAGCCTACTGTAGCCCAAACAGACAGACAGCAGACAGACAGACAGACAGACAGACAGACAGAGAGTGAGAAATAGATAGGCCTATAGCTCTTAAATATAAATATAAATTTAAATGTATATATATATATATATTTTAAGTATAAATTTAATTTTATATTTAAATTTAAATGTATATATATATATATATATATATATATAGAGAGAGAGAGAGAGAGAGAGAGAGAGAGAGAGAGAGAGAGAGAGAGAGAGAGAGAGAGAGAGAGAGGGTGTGTCACTCTTGTGAATTTTTGCATATCTATAGTTACTGTGGCACAAACAGGGTATCAATTCTAGAATATTTCTGGGATCTATTAAACCTGTAATAAAGAAAACAGTTCTCTTAAACGTCATCTTATCTCTCGATTGATTTTTTAGACATTTGACACAGAATATATTTCTGAAAGACTTAGTATAGTGTCATTTCAAAAGGCTCTTCTTCTTCTTCTTCTTCTAGAACAAAATTGAGACAGAATATGATGGCAATTCTAGTACGGTTTGACACAGCAAATATGGGGACACAAGAATATGTGGTTTTAATTCATTTCATCACTCTTCTGAATTTTTGCATATCTATAGCCTACTGTAGCCCAAACAGACAGACAGACAGACAGACAGAGAGTGAGAAATAGATAGGCCTATAGCTCTTAAATATAAATTTAAATTTAAATTTAAATGGATATATATATATTTAAATATAAATTTAAATTTATATTTAAATTTAAATGTATATATATATATATATATATATATATATAGAGAGAGAGAGAGAGAGAGAGAGAGAGAGAGAGAGAGAGAGAGAGAGGGTGTGTCACTCTTGTGAATTTTTGCATATCTATAGCTACTGTGGCACAAACAGGGTATCAATTCTATAATATTTCTGTGGTCTACTAAACCTGTAATAAAAGAAACCTGTTCTCTTAAACGTCATCTTATCTCTCGATTGATTTTTAGACATTTGACACAGAATATATTTCTTGAAAGACTTTGTATAGTGTCATTTCAAATGAATATTCTTCTTCTTCTTCTTCTTTTATGTGGTTTTAATTCAAAATCTTCTTCTTCTTCTTGAGAACAAAATTGAGACAGAATATGATGACAATTCTAGTACAGTTTGACACAGCAAAGATGGGGACACAAGAATATGTGGTTTTAATTCGTTTCATCACTCTTCTGAATTTTTGCATATCTATAGCCTACTGTAGCCCAAACAGACAGACAGACAGACAGACAGACAGACAGACAGAGAGTAGATAGGCCTATAGCTCTTAAATATAAATATAAATTTAAATTTAAATGGATATTATATTTAAATATAAATATAAATTTAATTTATATTTAAATTTAAATATAAATATATATATATATATAGAGAGAGAGAGAGAGAGAGAGAGAGAGAGAGAGAGAGAGAGAGAGAGAGAGAGAGAGGAGAGAGAGTGTGTCACTCTTGTGAATTTTTGCATATCTATAGCTACTGTGGCACAAACAGGGTATCAATTCTATAATATTTCTGTGATCTATTAAACCTGTAATAAAAAAACCAGTTCTCTTAAACGTCATCTTATCTCTCGATTGATTTTTTAGACATTTGACACAGAATATATTTCTGAAAGACTTAGTATAGTGTCATTTCAAATGGCTTCTTCTTCTTCTCTTCTTCTTCTTCTTTCTAGAACAAAATTGAGACAGAATATGATGACAATTCTAGTACGGTTTGACACAGCAAAGATGGGGACACAAGAATATGTGGTTTTAATTCGTTTCATCACTCTTCTGAATTTTTGCATATCTATAGCCTACTGTAGCCCAAACAGACAGACAGACAGACAGACAGACAGACAGACAGAGAGTGAGAAATAGATAGGCCTATAGCTCTTAAATATAAATTTAAATTTAAATTTAAATGGATATATATATATATTTAAATATAAATTTAAATTTATATTTAAATTTAAATGTATATATATATATATATATATAGAGAGAGAGAGAGAGAGAGAGAGAGAGAGAGAGAGGGTGTGTCACTCTTTTGAATTTTTGCATATCTATAGCTACTGTGGCACAAACAGGGTATCAATTCTATAATATTTCTGTGGTCTACTAAACCTGTAATAAAAGAAACCTGTTCTCTTAAACGCCATCTTATCTCTCGATTGATTTTTTAGACATTTGACATAGAATATATTTTTGAAAGACTTTGTATAGTGTCATTTCAAATGGCACTTCTTCTTCTTCTTCTTCTTCTTCTTCTTCTTCTTCTTCTTCTTCTTCTTCTTCTTCTTCTTCTTCTTCTTCTAGAACAAAATTGAGACAGAATATGATGACAATTCTAGTACAGTTTGACACAGCAAAGATGAGGACACAAGAATATGTGGTTTTAATTCGTTTCATCACTCTTCTGAGTTTTTGCATATCTATAGCCTACTGTAGCCCAAACAGACAGACAGACAGCCAGACAGGCAGACAGACAGACAGAGAGTGAGAAATAGATAGGCCTATAGCTCTTAAATATAAATATAAATTTAAATGTATATATATATATATATATAAATTTAATTTTATATTTAAATTTAAATTTAAATATATATATATATATATATATATATATATATATATATATAGAGAGAGAGAGAGAGAGAGAGAGAGAGAGAGAGAGAGAGAGAAAGAGAGGGAGAGAGAGGGTGTGTCACTCTTGTGAATTTTTGCATATCTATAGTTACTGTGGCACAAACAGGGTATCAATTCTACAATATTTCTGGGATCTATTAAACCTGTAATAAAGAAAACAGTTCTCTTAAACGTCATCTTATCTCTCGATTGATTTTTTAGACATTTGACACAGAATATATTTCTGAAAGACTTAGTATAGTGTCATTTCAAAAGGCTCTTCTTCTTCTTCTTCTTCTTCTTCTAGAACAAAATTGAGACAGAATATGATGGCAATTCTAGTACGGTTTGACACAGCAAATATGGGGACACAAGAATATGTGGTTTTAATTCGTTTCATCACTCTTCTGAATTTTTGCATATCTATAGCCTACTGTAGCCCAAACAGACAGACAGACAGACAGACAGACAGACAGACAGACAGAGAGAAATAGATAGGCCTATAGCTCTTAAATATAAATTTAAATTTAAATGGATATATATATATATTTAAATATAAATATAAATTTATATTTAAATTTAAATGTATATATATATATATATATATATATATAGAGAGAGAGAGAGAGAGAGAGAGAGAGAGAGAGAGAGAGAGAGAGAGAGAGAGAGGGAGAGAGAGGGTGTGTCACTCTTGTGAATTTTTGCATATCTATAGCTACTGTTGCACAAATAGGGTATCAATTCTATAATATTTCTGTGATCTATTAAACCTGTAATAAAGAAAACAGTTCTCTTAAACGTCATCTTATCTCTCGATTGATTTTTTAGACATTTGACACAGAATATATTTCTGAAAGACTTAGTATAGTGTCATTTCAAATGGCTCTTCTTCTTCTTCTTCTTCTTCTTCTTCTTCTAGAACAAAATTGAGACAGAATATGATGGCAATTCTAGTACGGTTTGACACAGCAAAGATGGGGACACAAGAATATGTGGTTTTAATTCGTTTCATCACTCTTCTGAATTTTTGCATATCTATAGCCTACTGTAGCCCAAACAGTCAGACAGACAGACAGACAGAGCGGGAGAAATATATAGGCCTATAGCTCTTAAATATAAATATAAATATAAATTGATATTTAAATTTATATTTAAATTTAAATGTATATATATATATATAGTGAGAAAGAGGGAGAGAGAGAGAGGGTGTGTCACTATTCTGAATTTTTGCATATCTACAGCTACTGTGGCACAAACAGGGTATCAATTCTATAATATTTCTGTGGTCTACTAAACCTGTAATAAAAGAAACCTGTTCTCTTAAACGTCATCTTATCTTTGACACAAGACACAAGAATATGTGGTTTTAATTCGTTTCATCACTCTTCTGAATTTTTGCATATCTATAGCCTACTGTAGCCCAAACAGACAGACATACAGACAGACACACACACAGAGCTGGAGAAATAGATAGGCCTATAGCTCTTAAATATAAATATAAATTTATATTTATATTTATATTTATATTTAAATGTGTATATATATATATATATATATATATATATATATATATATATATATATAGAGAGAGAGAGAGAGAGAGAGAGAGAGAGAGAGAGAGAGAGGGTGTGTCTCTCTTGTGAATTTTTGCATATCTATAGCTACTGTGGCGCAAACAGGGTATCAATTATATAATATTTCTGTGGTCTATTAAACCTGTAATAAAAGAAACCTGTTCTCTTAAACGTCATCTTATCTCTCGATTGATTTTTTAGACATTTGACATAGAATATATTTCTGAAAGACTTTGTAAATGTCATGTCATCATTCTTTTCTTCTTCTTCTTCTTCTTCTTCTTCTTCTTCTAGAACAAAATTGAGACAGAATCTGATGACAATTCTAGTACAGTTTGACACAGCAAAGATGGGGACACAAGAATATGTGGTTTTAATTCGTTTCATCACTCTTCTGAATTTTTGCATATCTATATCCTACTGTAGCACTAGTCCTTGCATTGTCCAATTTCAAACAGGGTATCAATTTTATAGTATTTTTGTGGTCTATAAAACCTGTAATAAAAAAAACCAGTTCTCTTAAGCATCATCTTATCTCTCGATTGATTTTTTAGACATTTGACACAGAATATATTTCTGAAAGACTTAGTATAGTGTCATTTCAAATGGCTCTTCTTCTTCTTCTAGAACAAAATTGAGACAGAATATGATGACAATTCTAGTACGGTTTGACACAACAAAGATGGGGACACAAGAATATGTGGTTTTAATTCGTTTCATCACTCTTCTGAATTGTTGCATATCTATAGCCTACTGTAGCCCAAACAGACAGACAGACAGACAGACAGACAGAGAGTGAGAAATAGATAGGCCTATAGCTCTTAAATATAAATTTAAATTTAAATTTAAATGGATATATATATATTTAAATATAAATTTAAATTTAAATTTAAATTTAAATTTAAATATATATATATATATATATATATATATATATATATAGAGAGAGAGAGAGAGAGAGAGAGAGAGAGAGGGTGTGTCACTCTTGTGAATTTTTGCATATCTATAGCTACTGTGGCACAAACAGGGTATCAATTCTATAATATTTCTGTGGTCTACTAAACCTGTAATAAAAGAAACCTGTTCTCTTAAACGCCATCTTATCTCTCGATTGATTTTTTAGACATTTGACATAGAATATATTTTTGAAAGACTTTGTATAGTGTCATTTCAAATGGCACTTCTTCTTCTTCTTCTTCTTCTTCTTCTTCTTCTTCTTCTTCTTCTTCTTCTTCTTCTAGAACAAAATTGAGACAGAATATGATGACAATTCTAGTACAGTTTGACACAGCAAAGATGGGGACACAAGAATATGTGGTTTTAATTCGTTTCATCACTCTTCTGAATTTTTGCATATCTATAGCCTACTGTAGCCCAAACAGACAGACAGACATTGAGACAGACAGACAGACAGACAGACAGAGAGAGAAATAGATAGGCCTATAGCTCTTAAATATAAATATAAATTTAAATTTATATATATATATATATATATTTATAAATTTATTTGATTTAGAATATATTTCTAAATAGATTAGTATATATATATCAAATATAAGTCAAGAGAGAGAGAGAGAGAGAGAACAAAATTGAGACAGAATATGATGACAGATTCTTGAGTCACTTTGAGAGAGAGAAAGATATTTGATATTCAACAAAGTTTGACTCAAACGGTCCGCCATTTCAATTCTATAATATTTCTGGGATCTTTTAAACCTGTAATAAAAGAATTGCAGTTCTCTTAAACGCATCATCTTCCAAACTTGCACAGATTTTTTAGACAGAGAACACAGGTCCTCAATATTTCATAAATTTACTTTTAGTATAGTGTCATTTCAAATATAATAAAATCTTAAATTTATATTTATAACAAAATTTAAATGAATATGATGGCAATTCTAGGGTTTGACAGAGAGTAGATGAGGACACAAGAATATGGGTTTTAATTCTTTCATCACAACTGTGAATTTTTGCATATCTATAGCTACTGTGCCCAAACAGTTATCAATTCTATAATATTTCTGAAAGTTATAAACCTGTAATAAAAAATATGAATCAGTAAACGTCATCTGATATACTAAATTTATATTGATTTTTAATTTTGATATATAATATATTTTGAAAGACTTTGTATAGTGTCATTTCAAATGAAAACCAACTGATCACTCTTCTGAAGGATTCTTAGAACAAAATTGGACGAGAATTCTATATTTCTGACAAAACCTGTAATAAAAGAAATGTTCTCTTAAACGTCATCTTATCTTTGACACAACACACAAGAATATGTGGTTTTAATTCGTTTTCATCACTCTTCTGAATTTTTGCATATCTATAGCCTACTGTAGCCCAAACAGACAGACATGACAGACAGACAGGCAGACAGACAGACAGAGTTAGAAATTAATAGGCCTCCTGCTTTTAAATATAAATATAAAATATAAATATATATTTAAATATAATATTTAAATTTAATTTTTATATTTAAATTAAATGTATTTATATTTATATATATATATATATATATATATATAGATAGAGAGAGAGAGAGAGAGAGAGAGAGAGAGAGAGAGAGAGAGAGAGAGAGAGGGTGTGTCTCTCTTGTGAATTTTTGCATATCTATAGCTACTGTGGCGCAAACAGGGTATCAATTATATAATATTTCTGTGGTCTATTAAACCTGTAATAAAAGAAACCTGTTCTCTTAAACGTCATCTTATCTCTCGATTGATTTTTTAGACATTTGACATAGAATATATTTCTGAAAGTGTCATTTCAAATGGCACTTCTTCTTCTTCATCTTTTTCTTCTTCTTCTTCTTCTTCTTCTTCTTCTTCTAGAACAAAATTGGGCTACAGTAGGCTATAGTTATGCAAAAATTCAGAAGAGTGATGAAACGAATTAAAACCACATATTCTTGTGTCCTCCATCTTTTTGTCTGTGTCAAACCTATAGTTGTTAGAATTGTCATCATATTATGTCTCAATTTTGTTCTAGAAGAAGAAGAAGAAGAAGAGCCATTTGAAATGACACAATACAAAGTCTTTCAGAAATATATTCTGTGTCAAATGTCTAAAAATCAATCGAGAGATAAGATGATGCTTAAGAGAACTGGTTTCTTTTATTACAGGTTTTATAGACCACAAAAATACTATAAAATTGATACCCTGTTTGAAATTGGACAAAGCAAGGACTAGTGCTACAGTAGGATATAGATATGCAAAAATTCAGAAGAGTGATGAAACGAATTAAAACCACATATTCTTGTGTGCCCATCTTTGCTGTGTCAAACCGTACTAGAATTGTCATCATATTCTGTCTCAATTTTGTTCTAGAGCTTTAAATGCCAAAATGCTTGAAAATAATGAGCCATTTGAAATGACACTATACAAAGTCTTTCAGAATTCTATTCTCTGTCAAATGGCTAAAAAATCAATCGAGATATAAGATGACGTTTAACCTCCTTGGCGTTAGAATAATTGTGAAAGTGACGTACCAATAGCGTCAGATTATATATTTTTGAGGCGAAACGACGCCATTACAATATTAGGCCTAACCCTAACCCTAGGCAATGGCTTAGCCTTTACTGATTGAAACGAAATTTTACAGACATAAAGATACATCAATCTGTGTCGTAAGTGCAAAATTTCATAAGAATATATTCACTCCTTTGAACACTTTTCAACGTTTGCGATTTGCCCTTACTGCTTATATATTAACCTAACCTAACCCTAGGCAATGGCTTAGCCTTTACTGATTGAAACGAAATTTTACAGGATAAAGATACATCAATCTATGTCATAAGTGTCAAATTTCATAAGAATATATTCACTCCTTTGAGCACTTTTCAACGTTTGCGATTTGCCCTTACTGCTTATATATTAACCCTAACCTAACCTAGGCAATGGCTTAGCCATTACTGATTGAAACGAAATTTTACAGACAAAAAGATACATCAATCTATGTCATAATTGCAAAATTTCATAAGAATATATTCACTCCTTTGAGCACTTTTCAACGTTTGCGATTTGCCCTTACTGCTTATATATTAACCCTAACCCTAACCCTTGGCAATGGCTTAGCCATTACTGATTGAAACGAAATTTTACAGACAAAAACATACATCAATCTATGTCATAATTGCAAAATTTCATAAGAATATATTCACTCCTTTGAGCACTTTTCAACGTTTGCGATTTGCCCTTACTGCTTATGTATTAACCCTAACCTAACCCTAGGCAATGACTTAGCCTTTACTGATTGAAACGAAATTTTACAGACATAAAGATACATCAATCTATGTCATAAGTGTCAAATTTCATAAGAATATATTCACTCCTTTGAGCACTTTTCAACGTTTGCGATTTGCCCTTACTGCTTATGTATTAACCTAACCTAACCTAAGCAATGACTTAGCCTTTATTGATTGAAACGAAATTTTACAGACATAAAGATACATCAATCTATGTCATTAGTGCAAAATTTCATAAGAATATATTCACTCCTTTGAGCACTTTTCAACGTTTGCGATTTGCCCTTACTGCTTATATATTAACCTACCGAGAATGGTATTGGTAGACGTGCGAATGGCTAGCACTTTAGACTGGCAATTGAAGAGGACCTAGTAATTACGTTTTTCTCCAAAATTAGGCCGCAATCTCTGTTATATCAAACGTGCTTGGCATTCAGAATTTTGTCTGTGGAATTCTCTATTGCTTAATATGGACATTTTTAAACTACCCAGAATGGTATTGGCAGACGTGTGAATGGCTAGCACGTTTGAAGGGCAACTGAAGAGGACATAGATATCAAGATTTTTCAAAAAATAGGGCACTATCTCTTGTATATCAAAAGTGCTTGGCATTCAGAATTTTGCCTGTGGTATTCTCTTTTGCTTAAAATGGACATTTTTATCAAGGTGCTGTTTTACCTGTCCCAAATGTGTACGTCACCGCCAGTGCCAAACATTTCCCGCTTTTGTCAACGTAAATTTAGTTACTCTGAAACTGATATCTTGCCCGTATCACGTACGGTATTAACGCTAAGGAGTTTAAGAGAACTGGTTTCTTTTATTACAGGTTTAATAGACCACAGAAATATTATAGAATTGATAAGCTGTTTGTGGTACAGCAGCTATTGATATGCAAAAATCAGAAGA
This sequence comes from Metaphire vulgaris, assembly GCA_018105865.1. Classification (NCBI taxonomy): domain Eukaryota; kingdom Metazoa; phylum Annelida; class Clitellata; order Crassiclitellata; family Megascolecidae; genus Metaphire; species Metaphire vulgaris. Next base: position 1,083,431 of record CM030852.1, read on the forward strand.
GTGACACACTCTCTCTCTCTACCTCTCTCTCTCTTTCTCTCTCTCTCTCTCTCTCTATATATATATATATATATATATATATATATACATTTAAATTTAAATATAAATTTATATTTATATTTAAGAGCTATAGGCCTATCTATTTCTCCCGCTCTGTCTGTCTGTCTGTCTGTCTGATTGTCTGTTTGGGCTACAGTAGGCTATAGATATGCAAAAATTCAGAAAAGTGACACAAACTCTCTCTCTCTACATCTCTCTTTGTCTCTCTCTCTCTCTCTCTCTCTCTATATATATATATATATATATATATATATATATATATACATTTAAATATAAATTTAAATATATATTTATATTTAAGAGCTATAGGCCTATCTATTTCTCCCGCTCTGTCTGTCTGTCTGCTGTCTGTCTGTCTGATTGTCTGTTTGGGCTACAGTAGGCTATAGATATTCAAAAATTCAGAAGAGTGACACTCTCTCTCTCTCTACCTCTCTCTCTCTCTCTCTCTCTCTCTATATATATATATATATATATATATATATATATTTAAATTTAAATATAAATTTATATTTATATTTAAGAGCTATAGGCCTATCTATTTATCCCGCTCTGTCTGTCTGTTTGTCTGTCTGTCTGATTGTCTGTTTGGGCTACAGTAGGCTATAGTTATGCAAAAATTCAGAAGAGTGATGAAACGAATTAAAACCACATATTCTTGTGTCCCCATCTTTGCTCTGTCAAACCGTACTAGAATTGTCATCATATTATGTCTCAATTTTGTTCTAGAAGAAGAAGAAGAAGAAGAGCCATTTGAAATGACACAATACAAAGTCTTTCAGAAATATATTCTGTGTCAAATGTCTAAAAAATCAATCGAGAGATAAGATGATGCTTAAGAGATCTGGTTTCTTTTATTACAGGTTTTATAGACCACAAAAATACTATAAAATTGATACCCTGTTTGAAATTGGACAAAGCAAGGACTAGTGCTACAGTAGGATATAGATATGCAAAAATTCAGAAGAGTGATGAAACGAATTAAAACCACATATTCTTGTGTGCCCATCTTTGCTGTGTCAAACCGTACTAGAATTGTCATCATATTCTGTCTCAATTTTGTTCTAGAGCTTTCGAAATGCCAAAATGCTTGAAAAATAATGAGCCATTTGAAATGACACTATACAAAGTCTTTCAGAATTCTAGTCTCTGTCAAATGGCTAAAAAATCAATCGAGATATAAGATGACGTTTAACCTCCTTGGCGTTAGAATAATTGTGAAAGTGACGTACCAATAGCGTCAGATTATATATTTTTGAGGCGAAACGACGCCATTACAATATTAGGCCTAACCTAACCTAGGCAATGGCTTAGCCTTTTACTGATTGAAACGAAATTTTACAGACATAAAGATACATCAATCTGTGTCGTAAGTGCAAAATTTCATAAGAATATATTCACTCCTTTGAACACTTTTCAACGTTTGCGATTTGCCCTTACTGCTTATATATTAACCTAACCTAACCTAGGCAATGGCTTAGCCTTTACTGATTGAAACGAAATTTTACAGACATAAAGATACATCAATCTATGTCATAAGTGTCAAATTTCATAAGAATATATTCACTCCTTTGAGCACTTTTCAACGTTTGCGATTTGCCCTTACTGCTTATATATTAACCCTAACCTAACCCTAGGCAATGGCTTAGCCATTACTGATTGAAACGAAATTTTACAGACAAAAACATACATCAATCTATGTCATAATTGCAAAATTTCATAAGAATATATTCACTCCTTTGAGCACTTTTCAACGTTTGCGATTTGCCCTTACTGCTTATGTATTAACTACCTAACCTAGGCAATGACTTAGCCTTTACTGATTGAAACGAAATTTTACAGACATAAAGATACATCAATCTATGTCATAATTGCAAAATTTCATAAGAATATATTCACTCCTTTGAGCACTTTTCAACGTTTGCGATTTGCCCTTACTGCTTATATATTAACCCTAACCTAACCTAGGCAATGGCTTAGCCATTACTGATTGAAACGAAATTTTACAGACAAAACATACATCAATCTATGTCATAATTGCAAAATTTCATAAGAATATATTCACTCCTTTGAGCACTTTTCAACGTTTGCGATTTGCCCTTACTGCTTATGTATTAACCTAACCCTAACCCTAGGCAATGACTTAGCCTTTACTGATTGAAACGAAATTTTACAGACATAAAGATACATCAATCTATGTCATAAGTGTCAAATTTCATAAGAATATATTCACTCCTTTGAGCACTTTTCAACGTTTGCGATTTGCCCTTACTGCTTATGTATTAACCTAACCTAACCCTAAGCAATGACTTAGCCTTTATTGATTGAAACTAAATTTTACAGACATAAAGATACATCAATCTATGTCATTAGTGCAAAATTTCATAAGAATATATTCACTCCTTTGAGCACTTTTCAACGTTTGCGATTTGCCCTTACTGCTTATATATTAACCTACCGAGAATGGTATTGGTAGACGTGCGAATGGCTAGCACTTTAGACTGGCAATTGAAGAGGACCTAGTAATTACGTTTTTCTCCAAAATTAGGCCGCAATCTCTGTTATATCAAACGTGCTTGGCATTCAGAATTTTGTCTGTGGAATTCTCTATTGCTTAATATGGACATTTTTAAACTACCCAGAATGGTATTGGCAGACGTGTGAATGGCTAGCACGTTTGAAGGGCAACTGAAGAGGACATAGATATCAAGATTTTTCAAAAAATAGGGCACTATCTCTTGTATATCAAAAGTGCTTGGCATTCAGAATTTTGCCTGTGGTATTCTCTTTTGCTTAAAATGGACATTTTTATCAAGGTGCTGTTTTACCTGTCCCAAATGTGTACGTCACCGCCAGTGCCAAACATTTCCCGCTTTTTGTCAACGTAAATTTAGTTACTCTGAAACTGATATCTTGCCCGTATCACGTACGGTATTAACGCTAAGGAGTTTAAGAGAACTGGTTTCTTTTATTACAGGTTTAATAGACCACAGAAATATTATAGAATTGATAAGCTGTTTGTGGTACAGCAGCTATTGATATGCAAAAATTCAGAAGAGTGACACACTCTCTCTCTACTCTCTCTCTCTCTCTCTCTCTCTCTCTCTCTCTCTATATATATATATATATATATATATATATATACATTTAAATTTAAATATAAATTTATATTTATATTTAAGAGCTATAGGCCTATCTATTTCTCCCGCTCTGTCTGTCTGTCTGTCTGTCTGATTGTCTGTTTGGGCTACAGTAGGCTATAGATATGCAAAAATTCAGAAAAGTGACACAAACTCTCTCTCTCTACATCTCTCTTTGTTTCTCTCTCTCTCTCTCTCTCTCTCTCTCTATATATATATATATATATATATATACATTTAAATATAAATTTAAATATATATTTATATTTAAGAGCTATAGGCCTATCTATTTCTCCTGCTCTGTCTGTCTGTCTGCTGTCTGTCTGTCTGATTGTCTGTTTGGGCTACAGTAGGCTATAGATATTCAAAAATTCAGAAGAGTGACACTCTCTCTCTCTCTACTCTCTCTCTCTCTCTCTCTCTCTCTATATATATATATATATATATATATATTAAATTTAAATATAAATTTATATTTATATTTAAGAGCTATAGGCCTATCTATTTATCCCGCTCTGTCTGTCTGTTTGTCTGTCTGTCTGATTGTCTGTTTGGGCTACAGTAGGCTATAGTTATGCAAAAATTCAGAAGAGTGATGAAACGAATTAAAACCACATATTCTTGTGTCCCCATCTTTGCTCTGTCAAACCGTACTAGAATTGTCATCATATTATGTCTCAATTTTGTTCTAGAAGAAGAAGAAGAAGAAGAGCCATTTGAAATGACACAATACAAAGTCTTTCAGAAATATATTCTGTGTCAAATGTCTAAAAATCAATCGAGAGATAAGATGATGCTTAAGAGATCTGGTTTCTTTTATTACAGGTTTTATAGACCACAAAAAATACTATAAAATTGATACCCTGTTTGAAATTGGACAAAGCAAGGACTAGTGCTACAGTAGGATATAGATATGCAAAAATTCAGAAGAGTGATGAAACGAATTAAAACCACATATTCTTGTGTGCCCATCTTTGCTGTGTCAAACCGTACTAGAATTGTCATCATATTCTGTCTCAATTTTGTTCTAGAGCTTTGAAATGCCAAAATGCTTGAAAAATAATGAGCCATTTGAAATGACACTATACAAAGTCTTTCAGAATTCTAGTCTCTGTCAAATGGCTAAAAAATCAATCGAGATATAAGATGACGTTTAACCTCCTTGGCGTTAGAATAATTGTGAAAGTGACGTACCAATAGCGTCAGATTATATATTTTTGAGGCGAAACGACGCCATTACAATATTAGGCCTAACCCTAACCCTAGGCAATGGCTTAGCCTTTACTGATTGAAACGAAATTTTACAGACATAAAGATACATCAATCTGTGTCGTAAGTGCAAAATTTCATAAGAATATATTCACTCCTTTGAACACTTTTCAACGTTTGCGATTTGCCCTTACTGCTTATATATTAACCCTAACCCTAACCCTAGGCAATGGCTTAGCCTTTACTGATTGAAACGAAATTTTACAGACATAAAGATACATCAATCTATGTCATAAGTGTCAAATTTCATAAGAATATATTCACTCCTTTGAGCACTTTTCAACGTTTGCGATTTGCCCTTACTGCTTATATATTAACCCTAACCCTAACCCTAGGCAATGGCTTAGCCATTACTGATTGAAACGAAATTTTACAGACAAAAACATACATCAATCTATGTCATAATTGCAAAATTTCATAAGAATATATTCACTCCTTTGAGCACTTTTCAACGTTTGCGATTTGCCCTTACTGCTTATGTATTAACCCTAACCCTAACCCTAGGCAATGACTTAGCCTTTACTGATTGAAACGAAATTTTACAGACATAAAGATACATCAATCTATGTCATAATTGCAAAATTTCATAAGAATATATTCACTCCTTTGAGCACTTTTCAACGTTTGCGATTTGCCCTTACTGCTTATATATTAACCCTAACCCTAACCCTAGGCAATGGCTTAGCCATTACTGATTGAAACGAAATTTTACAGACAAAAACATACATCAATCTATGTCATAATTGCAAAATTTCATAAGAATATATTCACTCCTTTGAGCACTTTTCAACGTTTGCGATTTGCCCTTACTGCTTATGTATTAACCCTAACCCTAACCCTAGGCAATGACTTAGCCTTTACTGATTGAAACGAAATTTTACAGACATAAAGATACATCAATCTATGTCATAAGTGTCAAATTTCATAAGAATATATTCACTCCTTTGAGCACTTTTCAACGTTTGCGATTTGCCCTTACTGCTTATGTATTAACCCTAACCCTAACCCTAAGCAATGACTTAGCCTTTATTGATTGAAACTAAATTTTACAGACATAAAGATACATCAATCTATGTCATTAGTGCAAAATTTCATAAGAATATATTCACTCCTTTGAGCACTTTTCAACGTTTGCGATTTGCCCTTACTGCTTATATATTAACCTACCGAGAATGGTATTGGTAGACGTGCGAATGGCTAGCACTTTAGACTGGCAATTGAAGAGGACCTAGTAATTACGTTTTCTCCAAAATTAGGCCGCAATCTCTGTTATATCAAACGTGCTTGGCATTCAGAATTTTGTCTGTGGAATTCTCTATTGCTTAATATGGACATTTTTAAACTACCCAGAATGGTATTGGCAGACGTGTGAATGGCTAGCACGTTTGAAGGGCAACTGAAGAGGACATAGATATCAAGATTTTTCAAAAAATAGGGCACTATCTCTTGTATATCAAAAGTGCTTGGCATTCAGAATTTTGCCTGTGGTATTCTCTTTGCTTAAAATGGACATTTTTATCAAGGTGCTGTTTTACCTGTCCCAAATGTGTACGTCACCGCCAGTGCCAAACATTTCCCGCTTTTGTCAACGTAAATTTAGTTACTCTGAAACTGATATCTTGCCCGTATCACGTACGGTATTAACGCTAAGGAGTTTAAGAGAACTGGTTTCTTTTATTACAGGTTTAATAGACCACAGAAATATTATAGAATTGATAAGCTGTTTGTGGTACAGCAGCTATTGATATGCAAAAATTCAGAAGAGTGACACACTCTCTCTCTACCTCTCTCTCTCTTTCTCTCTCTCTCTCTCTCTCTCTCTATATATATATATATATATATATATATATATACATTTAAATTTAAATATAAATTTATATTTATATTTAAGAGCTATAGGCCTATCTATTTCTCCCTGCTCTGTCTGTCTGTCTGTCTGTCTGATTGTCTGTTTGGGCTACAGTAGGCTATAGATATGCAAAAATTCAGAAAAGTGACACAAACTCTCTCTCTCTACATCTCTCTTTGTCTCTCTCTCTCTCTCTCTCTCTCTCTATATATATATATATATATATATATATACATTTAAATATAAATTTAAATATATATTTATATTTAAGAGCTATAGGCCTATCTATTTCTCCCTCTGTCTGTCTGTCTGTCTGCTGTCTGTCTGTCTGATTGTCTGTTTGGGCTACAGTAGGCTATAGATATTCAAAATTCAGAAGAGTGACACTCTCTCTCTCTCTACCTCTCTCTCTCTCTATATATATATATATATATATATATATATATATATATATATATATATATACATTTAAATTTAAATATAAATTTATATTTATATTTAAGAGCTATAGGCCTATCTATTTATCCCGCTCTGTCTGTCTGTTTGTCTGTCTGTCTGATTGTCTGTTTGGGCTACAGTAGGCTATAGTTATGCAAAAATTCAGAAGAGTGATGAAACGAATTAAAACCACATATTCTTGTGTCCCCATCTTTGCTCTGTCAAACTGTACTAGAATTGTCATCATATTATGTCTCAATTTTGTTCTAGAAGAAGAAGAAGAAGAAGAGCCATTTGAAATGACACAATACAAAGTCTTTCAGAAATATATTCTGTGTCAAATGTCTAAAAATCAATCGAGAGATAAGATGATGCTTAAGAGATCTGGTTTCTTTTATTACAGGTTTTATAGACCACAAAAATACTATAAAATTGATACCCTGTTTGAAATTGGACAAAGCAAGGACTAGTGCTACAGTAGGATATAGATATGCAAAAATTCAGAAGAGTGATGAAACGAATTAAAACCACATATTCTTGTGTGCCCATCTTTGCTGTGTCAAACCGTACTAGAATTGTCATCATATTCTGTCTCAATTTTGTTCTAGAGCTTTCGAAATGCCAAAATGCTTGAAAAATAATGAGCCATTTGAAATGACACTATACAAAGTCTTTCAGAATTCTAGTCTCTGTCAAATGGCTAAAAAATCAATCGAGATATAAGATGACGTTTAACCTCCTTGGCGTTAGAATAATTGTGAAAGTGACGTACCAATAGCGTCAGATTATATATTTTTGAGGCGAAACGACGCCATTACAATATTAGGCCTAACCCTAACCCTAGGCAATGGCTTAGCCTTTACTGATTGAAACGAAATTTTACAGACATAAAGATACATCAATCTGTGTCGTAAGTGCAAAATTTCATAAGAATATATTCACTCCTTTGAACACTTTTCAACGTTTGCGATTTGCCCTTACTGCTTATATATTAACCCTAACCCTAACCCTAGGCAATGGCTTAGCCTTTACTGATTGAAACGAAATTTTACAGACATAAAGATACATCAATCTATGTCATAAGTGTCAAATTTCATAAGAATATATTCACTCCTTTGAGCACTTTTCAACGTTTGCGATTTGCCCTTACTGCTTATATATTAACCCTAACCCTAACCCTAGGCAATGGCTTAGCCATTACTGATTGAAACGAAATTTTACAGACAAAAACATACATCAATCTATGTCATAATTGCAAAATTTCATAAGAATATATTCACTCCTTTGAGCACTTTTCAACGTTTATGATTTGCCCTTACTGCTTATGTATTAACCCTAACCCTAACCTAGGCAATGACTTAGCCTTTACTGATTGAAACGAAATTTTACAGACATAAAGATACATCAATCTATGTCATAATTGCAAAATTTCATAAGAATATATTCACTCCTTTGAGCACTTTTCAACGTTTGCGATTTGCCCTTACTGCTTATATATTAACCCTAACCTAACCTCTAGGCAATGGCTTAGCCATTACTGATTGAAACGAAATTTTACAGACAAAAACATACATCAATCTATGTCATAATTGCAAAATTTCATAAGAATATATTCACTCCTTTGAGCACTTTTCAACGTTTATGATTTGCCCTTACTGCTTATGTATTAACCCTAACCCTAACCCTAGGCAATGACTTAGCCTTTACTGATTGAAACGAAATTTTACAGACATAAAGATACATCAATCTATGTCATAAGTGTCAAATTTCATAAGAATATATTCACTCCTTTGAGCACTTTTCAACGTTTGCGATTTGCCCTTACTGCTTATGTATTAACCCTAACCCTAACCCTAAGCAATGACTTAGCCTTTATTGATTGAAACTAAATTTTACAGACATAAAGATACATCAATCTATGTCATTAGTGCAAAATTTCATAAGAATATATTCACTCCTTTGAGCACTTTTCAACGTTTGCGATTTGCCCTTACTGCTTATATATTAACCTACCGAGAATGGTATTGGTAGACGTGCGAATGGCTAGCACTTTAGACTGGCAATTGAAGAGGACCTAGTAATTACGTTTTTCTCCAAAAATTAGGCCGCAATCTCTGTTATATCAAACGTGCTTGGCATTCAGAATTTTGTCTGTGGAATTCTCTATTGCTTAATATGGACATTTTTAAACTACCCAGAATGGTATTGGCAGACGTGAATGGCTAGCACGTTTGAAGGGCAACTGAAGAGGACATAGATATCAAGATTTTTCAAAAAATAGGGCACTATCTCTTGTATATCAAAAGTGCTTGGCATTCAGAATTTTGCCTGTGGTATTCTCTTTTGCTTAAAATGGACATTTTTATCAAGGTGCTGTTTTACCTGTCCCAAATGTGTACGTCACCGCCAGTGCCAAACATTTCCCGCTTTTGTCAACGTAAATTTAGTTACTCTGAAACTGATATCTTGCCCGTATCACGTACGGTATTAACGCTAAGGAGTTTAAGAGAACTGGTTTCTTTTATTACAGGTTTAATAGACCACAGAAATATTATAGAATTGATAAGCTGTTTGTGGTACAGCAGCTATTGATATGCAAAAATTCAGAAGAGTGACACACTCTCTCTCTCTACCTCTCTCTCTCTTTCTCTCTCTCTCTCTCTCTCTCTCTATATATATATATATATATATATATATATATATTTAAATTTAAATATAAATTATAAATTTATATTTATATTTAAGAGCTATAGGCCTATCTATTTCTCCCTCTCTGTCTGTCTGTCTGTCTGTCTGATTGTCTGTTTGGGCTACAGTAGGCTATAGATATGCAAAAATTCAGAAAAGTGACACAAACTCTCTCTCTCTACATCTCTCTTTGTCTCTCTCTCTCTCTCTCTCTCTCTCTCTATATATATATATATATATATATATATACATTTAAATATAAATTTAAATATATATTTATATTTAAGAGCTATAGGCCTATCTATTTCTCCTGCGCTCTGTCTGTCTGTCTGCTGTCTGTCTGTCTGATTGTCTGTTTGGGCTACAGTAGGCTATAGATATTCAAAAATTCAGAAGAGTGACACTCTCTCTCTCTACCTCTCTCTCTCTCTCTCTCTCTCTCTCTATATATATATATATATATATATATATATATATATTTAAATTTAAATATAAATTAAATTATATTTATATTTAAGAGCTATAGGCCTATCTATTTATCCTGCTCTGTCTGTCTGTTTGTCTGTCTGTCTGATTGTCTGTTTGGGCTACAGTAGGCTATAGTTATGCAAAAATTCAGAAGAGTGATGAAACGAATTAAAACCACATATTCTTGTGTCCCCATCTTTGCTCTGTCAAACCGTACTAGAATTGTCATCATATTATGTCTCAATTTTGTTCTAGAAGAAGAAGAAGAAGAAGAGCCATTTGAAATGACACAATACAAAGTCTTTCAGAAATATATTCTGTGTCAAATGTCTAAAAATCAATCGAGAGATAAGATGATGCTTAAGAGATCTGGTTTCTTTTATTACAGGTTTTATAGACCACAAAAATACTATAAAATTGATACCCTGTTTGAAATTGGACAAAGCAAGGACTAGTGCTACAGTAGGATATAGATATGCAAAAATTCAGAAGAGTGATGAAACGAATTAAAACCACATATTCTTGTGTGCCCATCTTTGCTGTGTCAAACCGTACTAGAATTGTCATCATATTCTGTCTCAATTTTGTTCTAGAGCTTTCAAATGCCAAAATGCTTGAAAAATAATGAGCCATTTGAAATGACACTATACAAAGTCTTTCAGAATTCTAGTCTCTGTCAAATGGCTAAAAATCAATCGAGATATAAGATGACGTTTAACCTCCTTGGCGTTAGAATAATTGTGAAAGTGACGTACCAATAGCGTCAGATTATATTTTTGAGGCGAAACGACGCCATTACAATATTAGGCCTAACCTAACCCTAGGCAATGGCTTAGCCTTTACTGATTGAAACGAAATTTTACAGACATAAAGATACATCAATCTGTGTCGTAAGTGCAAAATTTCATAAGAATATATTCACTCCTTTGAACACTTTTCAACGTTTGCGATTTGCCCTTACTGCTTATATATTAACCTAACCCTAACCCTAGGCAATGGCTTAGCCTTTACTGATTGAAACGAAATTTTACAGACATAAAGATACATCAATCTATGTCATAAGTGTCAAATTTCATAAGAATATATTCACTCCTTTGAGCACTTTTCAACGTTTGCGATTTGCCCTTACTGCTTATATATTAACCTAACCTAACCTAGGCAATGGCTTAGCCATTACTGATTGAAACGAAATTTTACAGACAAAAAGATACATCAATCTATGTCATAATTGCAAAATTTCATAAGAATATATTCACTCCTTTGAGCACTTTTCAACGTTTGCGATTTGCCCTTACTGCTTATGTATTAACCTAACCCTAACCTAGGCAATGACTTAGCCTTTACTGATTGAAACGAAATTTTACAGACATAAAGATACATCAATCTATGTCATAATTGCAAAATTTCATAAGAATATATTCACTCCTTTGAGCACTTTTCAACGTTTGCGATTTGCCCTTACTGCTTATATATTAACCCTAACCCTAACCCTAGGCAATGGCTTAGCCATTACTGATTGAAACGAAATTTTACAGACAAAAACATACATCAATCTATGTCATAATTGCAAAATTTCATAAGAATATATTCACTCCTTTGAGCACTTTTCAACGTTTGCGATTTGCCCTTACTGCTTATGTATTAACCCTAACCCTAACCCTAGGCAATGACTTAGCCTTTACTGATTGAAACGAAATTTTACAGACATAAAGATACATCAATCTATGTCATAAGTGTCAAATTTCATAAGAATATATTCACTCCTTTGAGCACTTTTCAACGTTTGCGATTTGCCCTTACTGCTTATGTATTAACCCTAACCCTAACCCTAAGCAATGACTTAGCCTTTATTGATTGAAACTAAATTTTACAGACATAAAGATACATCAATCTATGTCATTAGTGCAAAATTTCATAAGAATATATTCACTCCTTTGAGCACTTTTCAACGTTTGCGATTTGCCCTTACTGCTTATATATTAACCTACCGAGAATGGTATTGGTAGACGTGCGAATGGCTAGCACTTTAGACTGGCAATTGAAGAGGACCTAGTAATTACGTTTTTCTCCAAAATTAGGCCGCAATCTCTGTTATATCAAACGTGCTTGGCATTCAGAATTTTGTCTGTGGAATTCTCTATTGCTTAATATGGACATTTTTAAACTACCCAGAATGGTATTGGCAGACGTGTGAATGGCTAGCACGTTTGAAGGGCAACTGAAGAGGACATAGATATCAAGATTTTTCAAAAAATAGGGCACTATCTCTTGTATATCAAAAGTGCTTGGCATTCAGAATTTTGCCTGTGGTATTCTCTTTGCTTAAAATGGACATTTTTATCAAGGTGCTGTTTTACCTGTCCCAAATGTGTACGTCACCGCCAGTGCCAAACATTTCCCGCTTTTGTCAACGTAAATTTAGTTACTCTGAAACTGATATCTTGCCCGTATCACGTACGGTATTAACGCTAAGGAGTTTAAGAGAACTGGTTTCTTTTATTACAGGTTTAATAGACCACAGAAATATTATAGAATTGATAAGCTGTTTGTGGGTACAGCAGCTATTGATATGCAAAAATTCAGAAGAGTGACACACTCTCTCTCTACCTCTCTCTTCTCTTTCTCTCTCTCTCTCTCTCTCTCTCTCTCTATATATATATATATATATATATACATTTAAATTTAAATATAAATTTATATTTATATTTAAGAGCTATAGGCCTATCTATTTCTCCTTTTATCTGTCTGTCTGTCTGTCTGTCTGATTGTCTGTTTGGGCTACAGTAGGCTATAGATATGCAAAAATTCAGAAAAGTGACACAAACTCTCTCTCTCTACATCTCTCTTTGTCTCTCTCTCTCTCTCTCTCTCTCTATATATATATATATATATATATATATACATTTAAATATAAATTTAAATATATATTTATATTTAAGAGCTATAGGCCTATCTATTTCTCCTGCTCTGTCTGTCTGTCTGCTGTCTGTCTGTCTGATTGTCTGTTTGGGCTACAGTAGGCTATAGATATTCAAAAATTCAGAAGAGTGACACTCTCTCTCTCTCTACCTCTCTCTCTCTCTATATATATATATATATATATATATATATATATATATATATATATTTAAATTTAAATATAAATTTATATTTATATTTAAGAGCTATAGGCCTATCTATTTATCCCGCTCTGTCTGTCTGTTTGTCTGTCTGTCTGATTGTCTGTTTGGGCTACAGTAGGCTATAGTTATGCAAAAATTCAGAAGAGTGATGAAACGAATTAAAACCACATATTCTTGTGTCCCCATCTTTGCTCTGTCAAACCGTACTAGAATTGTCATCATATTATGTCTCAATTTTGTTCTAGAAGAAGAAGAAGAAGAAGAGCCATTTGAAATGACACAATACAAAGTCTTTCAGAAATATATTCTGTGTCAAATGTCTAAAAAATCAATCGAGAGATAAGATGATGCTTAAGAGATCTGGTTTCTTTTATTACAGGTTTTATAGACCACAAAAATACTATAAAATTGATACCCTGTTTGAAATTGGACAAAGCAAGGACTAGTGCTACAGTAGGATATAGATATGCAAAAATTCAGAAGAGTGATGAAACGAATTAAAACCACATATTCTTGTGTGCCCATCTTTGCTGTGTCAAACCGTACTAGAATTGTCATCATATTCTGTCTCAATTTTGTTCTAGAGCTTTCGAAATGCCAAAATGCTTGAAAAATAATGAGCCATTTGAAATGACACTATACAAAGTCTTTCAGAATTCTAGTCTCTGTCAAATGGCTAAAAAATCAATCGAGATATAAGATGACGTTTAACCTCCTTGGCGTTAGAATAATTGTGAAAGTGACGTACCAATAGCGTCAGATTATATATTTTTGAGGCGAAACGACGCCATTACAATATTAGGCCTAACCTAACCTAGGCAATGGCTTAGCCTTTACTGATTGAAACGAAATTTTACAGACATAAAGATACATCAATCTGTGTCAAGTGCAAAATTTCATAAGAATATATTCACTCCTTTGAACACTTTTCAACGTTTGCGATTTGCCCTTACTGCTTATATATTAACCCTAACCTAACTCCTAGGCAATGGCTTAGCCTTTACTGATTGAAACGAAATTTTACAGACATAAAGATACATCAATCTATGTCATAAGTGTCAAATTTCATAAGAATATATTCACTCCTTTGAGCACTTTTCAACGTTTGCGATTTGCCCTTACTGCTTATATATTAACCTAACCTAACCCTAGGCAATGGCTTAGCCATTACTGATTGAAACGAAATTTTACAGACAAAAAGATACATCAATCTATGTCATAATTGCAAAATTTCATAAGAATATATTCACTCCTTTGAGCACTTTTCAACGTTTGCGATTTGCCCTTACTGCTTATGTATTAACCTAACCCTAACCCTAGGCAATGACTTAGCCTTTACTGATTGAAACGAAATTTTACAGACATAAAGATACATCAATCTATGTCATAATTGCAAAATTTCATAAGAATATATTCACTCCTTTGAGCACTTTTCAACGTTTGCGATTTGCCCTTACTGCTTATATATTAACCCTAACCCTAACCCTAGGCAATGGCTTAGCCATTACTGATTGAAACGAAATTTTACAGACAAAAACATACATCAATCTATGTCATAATTGCAAAATTTCATAAGAATATATTCACTCCTTTGAGCACTTTTCAACGTTTGCGATTTGCCCTTACTGCTTATGTATTAACCTAACCTAACCCTAGGCAATGACTTAGCCTTTACTGATTGAAACGAAATTTTACAGACATAAAGATACATCAATCTATGTCATAAGTGTCAAATTTCATAAGAATATATTCACTCCTTTGAGCACTTTTCAACGTTTGCGATTTGCCCTTACTGCTTATGTATTAACCTAACCCTAACCAAGCAATGACTTAGCCTTTATTGATTGAAACTAAATTTTACAGACATAAAGATACATCAATCTATGTCATTAGTGCAAAATTTCATAAGAATATATTCACTCCTTTGAGCACTTTTCAACGTTTGCGATTTGCCCTTACTGCTTATATATTAACCCTAACCCTAACCCTAAGCAATGACTTAGCCTTTATTGATTGAAACGAAATTTTACAGACATAAAGATACATCAATCTATGTCATTAGTGCAAAATTTCATAAGAATATATTCACTCCTTTGAGCACTTTTCAACGTTTGCGATTTGCCCTTACTGCTTATATATTAACCTACCGAGAATGGTATTGGTAGACGTGCGAATGGCTAGCACTTTAGACTGGCAATTGAAGAGGACCTAGTAATTACGTTTTTCTCCAAAATTAGGCCGCAATCTCTGTTATATCAAACGTGCTTGGCATTCAGAATTTTGTCTGTGGAATTCTCTATTGCTTAATATGGACATTTTTAAACTACCCAGAATGGTATTGGCAGACGTGTGAATGGCTAGCACGTTTGAAGGGCAACTGAAGAGGACATAGATATCAAGATTTTTCAAAAAATAGGCACTATCTCTTGTATATCAAAAGTGCTTGGCATTCAGAATTTTGCCTGTGGTATTCTCTTTTGCTTAAAATGGACATTTTTATCAAGGTGCTGTTTTACCTGTCCCAAATGTGTACGTCACCGCCAGTGCCAAACATTTCCCGCTTTTGTCAACGTAAATTTAGTTACTCTGAAACTGATATCTTGCCCGTATCACGTACGGTATTAACGCTAAGGAGTTTAAGAGAACTGGTTTCTTTTATTACAGGTTTAATAGACCACAGAAATATTATAGAATTGATAAGCTGTTTGTGGTACAGCAGCTATTGATATGCAAAAATTCAGAAGAGTGACACACTCTCTCTCTCTACCTCTCTCTCTCTTTCTCTCTCTCTCTCTCTCTCTCTCTCTCTCTCTATATATATATATATATATATATATATATACATTTAAATTTAAATATAAATTTATATTTATATTTAAGAGCTATAGGCCTATCTATTTCTCCCGCTCTGTCTGTCTGTCTGTCTGTCTGTCTGTCTGTCTGTCTGTCTGTCTGTCTGTCTGTCTGTCTGATTGTCTGTTTGGGCTACAGTAGGCTATAGTTATGCAAAAATTCAGAAGAGTGATGAAACGAATTAAAACCACATATTCTTGTGTCCCCATCTTTGCTGTGTCAAACCGTACTACAATTGTCATCATATTCTGTCTCAATTTTTTTCTAGAGCTTTCGAAATGCCAAATTGCATGAAAAATAATGAGCCATTTGAAATGACACTATACAAAGTCTTTCAGAAATCTATTATCTGTCAAATGGCTAAAAAATCAATCGAGAGATAAGATGACGTTTAATTGGAGGCCAGTGGAGACTCGTTTGAATTTAGGTTGATTAGAGCCTTGGGCTGTCTCCCAACTAAGCGAACTAAACGTAAATTGCTTGAATACTTATGATTCTTTATGGTGTATAAAAGTTATAATAGTTTCCCTATAAGATTCTACATTATCACTTTTCACGTTCACTTATCGCTATTGATTTTGCTACTTCTTATACACACACGGCGCCTAAGAACCGACTTGCTGGCATTATTATATCATTCCACAATAATAGGTTATAATTGCAAATGCAATTAGAAAAATCAAGTTCATGCTAATATGCTTGAGATTGTGTATATGTTATAGTGAGGCCTGCATTATGCACTCATTCTAGTGTTGTATCATTTAAAATGCTAGTCTAGAAAATTAACTAAGCCCATGTTAATTGCCACTTCTCAGAATGTCACATTAATTCAATGGATAGGATAAGAAGAGAGTGTGTTCCTAGTGAAAGTTTGTATTTCCTTTGCTGTGTGTTACTGACAATAATAAAGCTTTGCCGCAGCTGGTATAACTTATCATTGAAGATGGTGCCATGAGCTTATATTTAGCAGATTTTATATTCTTGATTTTTATGTGTGTGCGTGGTTTTTAAATGAAAAATTGCCGTGAATTTTTCAATTGCAGTCACCCAGGTACGTCACTCCCATCATGACGAGACAGCCGATGAGTTTGATGCTCGCTACGAGAAATTCCTCAACAGAAAAGACATCGATGGCTGGGAGCTTCGTAAGGCGATGAACGACCTTCAAGGTCATGACCTTGTCCCAGAGCCAAAGATCGTGGTCGCGGCTATGAACGCTTGCAGACGCGTGAATGACTACGCACTTGCCGTGAGATATTTAGAGGCTGTCAAGGTGTGAACCTGCATTTCTACTTTAACCCATTAACCGTGTATTTAACTGTAACTCAATGTAAAATGGATGGATATACCTGGGATCCCCAGTTAAGGGGTTAACTTTTGCAATATACTCTCTGGTATTTTTTCCTCAAACTTGTCCGTTATGAGATTATTTTTTGTCTTTTATTTATTTATTCTGATGGTTTGTAGCAAAGGTGAATTGATTTTATGTTTGCAATTTACGGTCTTTGCTCATTTTTCGTGGTGTGGTACATAGAATTTAATTATCGCTAGAACAAGTCTATAGTGTCTGAAAGTGAAGCTAGCTTTCCACCATTTTGTTAAGTGTGATCAAATTACCATAAAATTCCGAATAGAAGCTGGGTCTCAAACAGACAGGGTATATACGGTAGTCATTTGTTTTCACAGAGCTGTGAAAGTTCAAAGGGTTAATATAGTTTGTACATGCTCTCTCATTGCTCCTGCTGTGGCATTGAATGCAAATAATTTACCCTTGCCTGGGGGTTTGATGTTTTACTTTGCAGGATAAATGTGGACCAAAAGCAAAGGAAATTTGGCCTTTCATGCTTAAAGAGATCGGTCCAACCCTCAAAGAACTTGGAATTCTAACTCCAGAGGAAATGGGTTCACGACAAACCTGAACTAGCATGCAAGGATGTTCTTGATATGTAGAATACATTAACAGTATGTATCTTGTAACTGTCTGCATGTTATGTAATTCTAGTTACAGTGAAACCGACTAAGAGATTTTTTGATATATCTTTGCTGTAAAATTTTTGTTTTTATTAGTATATCTATGACATACGCCTCAGAGATATCGATACTATCAGGGGCAGTGCTGAAACTAAAAATTTTCTGTGCTACAAAAATTAATTTATCAGAATTTTGTTAGTTCACCAAAATAGGGACTTGAAATAAATGGTTTATTGGTGTAAACTTCTGTTAGGGGCTGCTAGGCTTGACCCCACACTTTTGAGAGGCTAAGCTAGGGAAGGAGCAAGATATATGATATGAGTTCAGCCCCACACTTTTGTCCAAGTTTATGCTATGCTATGGTTTGTATTTGTTTGGAGAACAGCTTTGGTTCATCCTTATAGTACGTACGCACTGAGGGGGATGGGGGTTGGATTTAGGAGATTTTGTGTGTGTACGACGTGCAAACGGGGGGGGTTGAAAATATGCCTCTTTTGCATACGTACTACTATATATGGATGAGCCCTTTTATCTTGTGTATTATTTTGATTTTTAGCTCTGATGGAATTGATCAGAGAAGGTCAACAACCTGAACCGTCGTTAAAAATAAATGTTTAGGGTGTCAATAGACATTTATTTTTATTTACAGTTTTCGTAATGGCTTCATGTAGGACTTTACAATATGAAAATTAATTAAAAATATTGTTGTAAAATTTTTACGACTTTATTGAATTGGCATTTTTGCACCTTTTTCAATCAATGCATATTTTAGATAACTTACGTCAGGGATGTATGGCAACTGTGCCTATGCAACCATGTGTAGAGTAGTTGAAGTTATGAAGTACCAACGTTATTGTTATCATTTACTAATATCAATATATTATAGATAGGCACACAGTGAATGTCACAGGTTTAGTTTTATGAGGCTGCTGTTTAGCCGTGGTTAGTCCAGGTAACTGTTAGTCTGTTAGGCGTAACAATATTGACCTGAGGGCAAAAGTCTAACGATTGATTTAACTTTAATACCAGCTGTCGACAAGTTTACTCCCTCAAGACTGGCAAGTGTAGGTATGCTGTATGATCTAATTTGTTACATCGGTGGTGTAGAGGCCTATATCTGCATATTTTTGCATTGGAATTTCAAACCTAAATTATTGGTTTTTAAAAGGTAGGAGAGTCTACAATGTACCAAGAAGTTGCAATAACGTTATGAAAATTAGCTTACTCTAGCTCTATTCACAAATTAGATTGTTTGTTAGCTTCGTGCAAAACTGAAAAGAATTTTATTTCTGATTCTGGGTGGAGGTGATCTAGTAAGATGCTACAGGGAGGCAGTGACGCAGACTAGTGGCTTTCAAATTTTTTTTATCCTTCTGATTTTTTTAAAATTGTGACTTCGATGCGTGTTGTGTAAAATGTTTCGCTTCACCGCTTATAGTCCATGTATTCGGGACTATGTCGGTGTTTCTTCTTACGTTTGAGTTCATTTTGCTTTATAATTTACCTTTATAAAATTATCCTTTATTATCGCTCAATCCATTACCGCTGCAGACAGTGATAGGCCTATAATAGCGCAGGCTTTCTTGGATATTATTTTGCCCACCAGTGGCGTAGCCAAGGTTCCGGGCCCCGTGCCCCTCCCCCATGGCTACGCCAAAAGTTGGCACGCCAGTATTGGCGGGCACTAGGCCTATACTGCTATTATGCTGCAATGCTCATAAGTTGCTGCGTGACCTGAACGTTCATTAGCCCCTGTATATTTTTTAATGGAATGCAGGGATACTGGTATGTACCTTGGTTGCATTGTGAAATCAACACTGCTTAGTATATTTCGTCGGCAGGTGGCGTGATGGCTCTGCATCGGTTGCAG
The DNA here is from genome assembly GCA_018105865.1 of Metaphire vulgaris. NCBI lineage: Eukaryota > Metazoa > Annelida > Clitellata > Crassiclitellata > Megascolecidae > Metaphire > Metaphire vulgaris. The sequence goes on from CM030852.1 coordinate 1,103,159, forward strand.
GGTGTGGCTCACCATCTATCGGAAGAACTTGCGGAGGTCGTCATTGCCAAGGACGAGGTCATTGATTCTGTCTTGACGAAACTGTCTCAGAGGCTCCTGGAAAAACTCATCGCCGCCCTAGAGAAACTCCACGTCCCAGACGAAAGCGGCCAGGTCGGGGTCTACTGCTTCACCCTGAAATACGACACCCGCAACGGAGCGTTCCACGGCGTCAGTCATCCCCACTCCGTCTGCGATTTCGACCTGCCGAGCCGCACCCTCACCTGGACCGGTTCAGACGTCGGTATATCCGGTGCCGGGAACTGGGGCTACAGTTACCTCTGCTGTTCGACGGACAGCGGTCATTTCAGCGTGTGCGTAACGGAGATAGCGTTCCTTCTTAAGGTGGCGATAGTGAAGGATGACGATGGACATCTTGCTCTCAGATTCGACGAAGAATCCTATTTTAAACTCGGAAAAGTGTATTTTGAGGTCGACGGAGGGGAAGCCATCGGTTGCTGTGCGGAGCGTGTCTTCAGAGCCCTGGCCAGGCCTTGGGTCCTTAGGAAGGTACTGGACACCGTGAAGAGAGTTGCAGAGGAGAAGGCCAGGGAGGCGCTGCACTCTGTGGTGGATGGACCAATGTTCGACCATTTTCCTTTCAACCAGATACGTTTTATTGACGATTAAGATCTGATCGGAGAACAAACTGATCGAAATAGTTGTCTTATATTGGACTTCACTGCAATCTCGTAATGGTCAAATATACTGTAGACTGCAGTAATTAATATAACCGAATCTTAAACTTCTATAGCGTCACTATGCTTAATATAATCATGGCTTTATCATTTCAAAATGCTTCATATAATAATAAACTTCATCAGCCGATCTCACATTAAATCGCAATCACACAAGACCCAATTGATACTAAAGACCTAAATAATATTGAAGTGCATAGATCTACTTAGTGTTTTATCGAGGCCTGTTAGGGGATTTTCCCTAGCCACACCCCCTCCCAGACCACAAAAATCCCAGCATTGACAAAAAAATTGCTTTGAACTGTATCTAGCTCTTTCCCTCCAGCCAATTTCCCTCCCAAAGGTCGATCTGGAGTCAGGATAAAACACTGCATACGGGCGTTGATACTATGAGACTGAGCGTCTGCAGACATTTTTCAGATCAAATCTCAAATCTTTATTTTTCGTACAAGCAATGCTCTGAGAGCGCCTATATCTATGGAGTACGGAGTGCTTTGTATTCTAAGCTATTCTTCAGGCAAAATCATAGTCCTTGGCAAAATATAGCGCACTACAAATATAAAAAGACTACAAATAACCAATGCCTTTCACTGTGTAGCTGCAAGACTATTGATGTTGTTTTGATGGATGCCACTAAGATTTACTGTTTTTTAATTTGTTTATTTCGATTTTAACTAATCGTTTAAAAATATTTTACAATTTCTAATCGGTGGTTTATTTGCTTTTACGTTGGAATTAAAGTTTATCAGTGAGTTGATACTCAGCGACACTCGACAGTGAAGAGATGGCGAAAGAACTGCTGAGGTACGCCTACACGTCCATTAAGGACGGTTTTGAGTTAAAAGACTTCCCAGATCTCGAGTATTTCGACAATCTCGACCACTCGGAGACGTCGAAGCGCATGCTGGAACAGGCGGCCAAGGAGGTGGCCAAGAAGCTGCTGGCCAAGGCGGCCACGATGGCTTCACAGAAACTGCTCGACGAGCTACTGCCCCGGCTTGAGAGCCTCCGACTGCCCGACCACCACGGCCAGGCACCTCTCCTCGTCACCGACGTCCACTTCAAGACCACCGATGCCGTCATCAACCGCGTCCACAGACCGGAGTCCGTCGTGACCATCAACGAGAATATCATCAGCTGGAATCTGACCGGCATCGGGCTGTCGGGGACCGGGAACTGGGCGTACGATTTCGTCGGCCCGGCGAAGGACAACGGCGGGTTCGAGCTGGGCGTCTCCGGGATCTCGTGCGCCGTCTCGGTGGTGCTCGAGAAGGGCGACCGGGAAAGATCGACATGAAGCTGCAGAAGTGCGAACTGATGTTCGAGAGAGACGGACGTGCAGTTCATCGGGGAGTCGGGTGTTTCTGTCTGATGCTGGTCTTTGAACTGAAGATCAAGCCGAGCTGAACCGCATCGTGCCCGAGCTCCTGCAGCGAGCGTCAAGGAGGTCGCCGAGAACACCGTGCCACATGCGCTACATCGAAGAGTACTGGCCGCTCGCTTTGGGGGTCATCGACCTTTCGTCGAACCTCATCCAGTCGGCCATCCATTGACGTGGGTCGCAGAAATTTCTGCGACATTGTACCCTCTGTTTTTGGTTGCTTTTGCTTGTTACGGCATGGTATGTTATCCTGGTTCTAATGCAGTGATTCTCAAACTGGGGTCCGCGGTCCCATAGGGGACCATAGAGGGGTTACTTTCTCAAGAGATCTCACCAACACAAAACATACTGATGACCCTAAGAGTGCTGATTCCATCTGGATTTAAATTTGATGAATAAACTCTGCAATTTTCTGATTAAATAACTGGTTGACAAAACAAGTAGCCTATATGTTAATTACAGTTAATTTAAAATTCAAATTTTCTAAAGCCTGTGAGTCCTAAAAAAAATTTCTGAGGGACCACCACGCAAGAAATTCTAAAAAGCTTGAGAACTGCTGTTCTAATGTATTGTAGCCCAGTCACTTTTGATGCAATGGATGACTGTTTATTGATTATATTTTAGATCTATTTATCGATTATTTTCTCTGTGATTCATTTGAAGCTTGTTGGTTTCAGGCTGTTTGTAATGTTTTGAAGAATTACTGACTATTTATAAGAAAAATGTTCAGACATCCAGGGATGACGATTTAGAGGAGGGAGAGGGGAAGAGGGGATGACTGTCCCACTTTGTTCCACTCAACAGGGTGTCACCTCCTTTGTCAAGACCACAGAAGTGAGATTTTTTGGCTGTAAACAAATAACATTGGCATTTGGTCCTGTTAGGAAAATTCACTTGTCCTTTTCAAATAATTACGTGGAAAAAGTGTTATACATGGCTTAATTTCACATCTAGAGTAGTACTTGTTTGGGATAGAACAATTTTTGCCTATGTTTTATTTTCTTTTTAAAAATGTGTATTCTGTATGTAAGTTCATTGCTCCTTTGGTTTTCGTCTCGCTATTTTAAAGATCCGTAGAAGTTCTAAGCTGTTCAAGAGGATTTTATCATATAATGCTTATATATTTTATTTTATAATAATTTTTTAATGATAGCAATTGCAAAACTCCTTATATTTAAATATTTTAATTTCTTGTTATATGTAAATTTTTACAATATTTGCATCATGTTGATTATGCAGTTATATAAACTGTGATACTGAAGTTATCAATGTACTCTTAATATTAAGAGTCTGTAATGGTAAAGTAATCTTATTAAAAATTTTGATGCATTTAATCATGATCTGATGAACTTTTTGCACTCAGTAACCTCTGAATTATGTAAATGTGTTTGTTCAGCATACTCATTCAATGCATGTATGGAAGGTTATGCAAACTGCTTTTGCACTTGAAAATTTGAATATTGACATTTACTGTACATCTTAAGTTGAAATTTGCAAAGAAAACATTAAATTAAACATTTAAAAGATCTTTTACAATTCAGCTGAGTTTTTTGTTAGATAGATCAATATCCCTAAAATGGATATCTGTCTGTTTTATTCTCGTGTGGAGTTTTACTATTTTAATGCAATCTCTCTTTAAAAATTCTTAATTCTCTTTCATTTACTGCTTAAAAAGAGATGAACTTGTGTATAACATGTCTCACGTTTCTCAGTTTTTATATGCCATGGAGATGTTAGGGACAATGCATATGGTCCCTATCCATAGGACTGTTTATACTGTTTGTGAGATAAACAGTATTGATTTTCAAAGTACTTGACTACTTCTTGGAACTTTGGTTTGGTATAAGTAGGAGATGCCTAAGAATATGCAGCTACTGCGGTACTCCCTTTGAAAGGGCTATATAGATTCACGAGATTTTGCTTGCTTATTTACTTATGTACTTTAAAACTTACCCAGGTAGTTGCAGTAACATATGGTGCATGGTAGAATTTCGTATTTTTATTAATGCTTCCTCTAAGGTGCTGTAGAGTTGCTTTTATAATTATGAAGATGTCATGAAGGTCGTGAATTTTCTGTTATCATGATAATTAACTAAATGTTACAGTGTATGTCTATCCTGCAGTTGATTGAGTGTCATTGTATTACATGCTGCATAATATCTGGCTGAGATGTATGGTTCTTTTGAGACGGTGCATTTTAAGCATATCCAGCACTCCGTGTAATGAATGCTAAATATTAGGGCTTAGCTGAGACTGCATTGTTACATTGTTTTAGCTTGAGCCATTTATTAAAGGGTGATGGTCGGTGCATTTTAACCAAATTTCTCCTAGTTTGTCAGGCTTTTATGTAGCTGCTTTTAATGTTTGAAATGCATATTAACCGCCTTATTGCCAGATTTGAGTTATTGTAGGATCAGAATTTGTATATTTTGATAATTATTACCAATAATTGTAGTAAAAAATTCTGAGACAGTTTTTGTGCAAGTTCTGAAGAGGCCGTAGACTGCTATTTCTAATTATATTATACTAACCTTGCAATAACAAATGCATTTATTATTCAGTGTTTATTCTAGACCTTCTCTGGGGAAAATTCCCCCAAGTTTGAAATGTCCTCCCCCCTTAAAAAATTTGTTGTTGACATTTTGGCAGGTAGTATGACCTCCCAATGTCTGTTCCCCAAAAATGTTAACCCCCTCCATTGTCTTGGTGGCTAGAATAAACACTGTATATTAATTATTTTAAAAGTGACCTATTGTGTATTCATTTGTGACTTGTCATTGGTTGACTATGACAGTTTGCTTTACATTAGCTCAGATTTTAAATGAAAGCTGAAAGCAGATTACTTATTTGATGTATTAGTATTTTTTATTTATTAGCCATTTGATTGATTTGTTGATTGATCATTGGATTGGTCACGTGACTTTGCCTTCATCGGGTTCATGTTTGGCTGTTCACTATGTTGACCGAACTTCTGAAATTTCCTTCAAGGTTACACACACACACACACACACACACACACACACATATATATATATATATATATATATATATATATATATATATGCTCATTTATCCAATGCATTGGATCTACTGCATAGTCTTTTGTATTCCGTGTGGCCTTAGTTGTGACTTTTTCTTGTAAATTAGAGTTATTGCAGCTTTGCAGTGGCGTAGCCAGGGTTTAAAAATGGGGGGGGCGGGCAGAGACTTGGACGAGCAAAAAGGGAGTCATGGGTCACATTCACATATACTCTTCCATCATGCAACCTACAGCCCCCACACAAAACAATTTCTCAGTGCAAACCCCACAACTGGTCGGAGCCAGATTAAGGGGTCTGGGCCCGTGCCCCCCTCTGTGGCTACGACAATGGTGCTTTGTCATTACAAGGTGTAATCTCAAATGGGTTTGACTGTATTTGGCAAGCGCACTTTACAAAGTAGAGAGTATCGGTTCATAGTTTTTTCTGCAGCAGGTATTAAGAATTATATTATTACAATTGAAATTACATGATAATAGAGTATTATATTATAGAAAAAGATTAGCATAATGGTCGATTCAATCAATCAATCCAATCAAATTTATTTTTCTCAACATTTCAAGAGTAGACAGCTTAACTATAGTATAAACCATGAATAACTGTATACTTGAACAGAAATATGTTGAATAATTTCTAACATCAAATTTGTGCAAATAACAAAAAAGTAATAATCTAGTAATAATAATTAATTAATGAGAATATAAGGTAGATCTAGGTCTTATAGGGAAAAAATATAATATATATATATGTTTATATAGTTAATACTATAATTCGCAGACATATAAAGTACAGAAATCAGTCGAGAAAAAAAATCTGGAGATTCGAGATATTTTTCCCTACTCCCAGCCAGATTGGGATTGAGAAAATTTTCACTTTGGTAATGCACAGATCTTACAAACAGCCTAAGTCCGAATTGGGGAGAGGGTGTACATTAGCGAGAAATTTGACGAAAAATTCATGTCCGAAATTCGCTCAGATTTCGCAACAGATTTGTAGGGGGCATTCCACTGATGCCTTTGCACCAACAATTTTGGCCAAATTCGCCCTGTATCTGTCGATTTTTCTACTAAAACGATTTCTAGCATTCTCTTAGTAGAAATGACAAAGACTATATAAAATTAGTAAGAAATCGAAGGGCGTGAGAGTTATCAAACATCTAATTCCAGATTCTTAGAGGACATATAAAGGGCTTGAAATGGTGTGAGTTTCAAGAGAATCGGATAACACATAAGTTTTGCGACCAAAATGGGTGAAATATCGACATGAATTTTTGGGTCGCCCGAAAATTTTCATGGACTATAGTCCAGGGTTTTCTCGAAATTTGAGCGAAAATTTGTGGTGTCGTAGGGCCTTCATATTTGCACCGATTGAAGCCCAGTCGATGCCTACAAGGAATCTGGACCCGCATTTTGGATATCTATCACTTTAAAGGGTTTAAAAATCTATAGAATGTATAGCCACCATTATTATAATTATTGCCAATAGGCCTATAGACACATTAATAAGGTGGAAAGTGACGGATTTTTCTACTCCACTGACATCACTGCAAAGCCTTTGAGGGTTCTAAAGAGAAATTTGGGTGAAATATCGACATGAATTTTTGGTCGCCCGAAATTTTTTCATGGACTATAGTCCAGGGTTTTTCTCGAAATTTGAGCGAAAATTTGTGGTGTCGTAGGGCCTTCATATTTGCACCGATTGAAGCCCAGTCGATGCCTACAAGGAATCTGGACCCACATTTTGGATATCTATCACTTTAAAGGGTTTAAAATCTATAGAATGTATAGCCACCATTACTGTATTATAATTATTGCCAATAGGCCTATAGACACATTAATAAGGTGGAAAGTGACGGATTTTTCTACTCCACTGACATCACTGCAAAGCCTTTGAGGGTTCTAAAGAGAAATTTGGGTGAAATATCGACATGAATTTTTGGTCGCCTGAAAAATTTTCATGGACTATAGTCCAGGGTTTTTCTCGAAATTTGAGCGAAAATTTGTGGTGTCGTAGGGCCTTCATATTTGCACCGATTGAAGCCCAGTCGATGCCTACAAAGGAATCTGGACCCGCATTTTGGATATCTATCACTTTAAAGGGTTTAAAAATCTATAGAATGTATAGCCACCATTATTATAATTATTGCCAATAGGCCTATAGACACATTAATAAGGTGGAAAGTGACGGATTTTTCTACTCCACTGACATCACTGCAAAGCCTTTGAGGGTTCTAAAGAGAAATTTGGGTGAAATATCGACATGAATTTTTGGGTCGCCTGAAAATTTTCATGGACTATAGTCCAGGGTTTTTCTCGAAATTTGAGCGAAAATTTGTGGTGTCGTAGGGCCTTCATATTTGCACCGATTGAAGCCCAGTCGATGCCTACAAGGAATCTGGACCCGCATTTTGGATATCTATCACTTTAAAGGGTTTAAAAATCTATAGAATGTATAGCCACCATTATTATAATTATTGCCAATAGGCCTATAGACACATTAATAAGGTGGAAAGTGACGGATTTTTCTACTCCACTGACATCACTGCAAAGCCTTTGAGGTTCTAAAGAGAAATTTGGGTGAAATATCGACATGAATTTTGGGTCGCCTGAAAAATTTTCATGGACTATAGTCCAGGTTTTTTCTCGAAATTTGAGCGAAAATTTGTGGTGTCGTAGGGCCTTCATATTTGCACCGATTGAAGCCCAGTCGATGCCTACAAAGGAATCTGGACCCGCATTTTGGATATCTATCACTTTAAAGGGTTTAAAAATCTATAGAATGTATAGCCACCATTATTATAATTATTGCCAATAGGCCTATAGACACATTAATAAGGTGGAAAGTGACGGATTTTTCTACTCCACTGACATCACTGCAAAGCCTTTGAGGGTTCTAAAGAGAAATTTGGGTGAAATATCGACATGAATTTTTGGGTCGCTTGAAAAATTTTCATGGATTTTTTTTCTCGAAATTTGAGCGAAAATTTGTGGTGTCGAAAATTTTCACCGATTGACTATAGATGCCTACAGGGTTTTTATCTATCACTTTAAATGGTTTAAAATCTATTGAGCCACCATTATTATAATGTATTGCCAATAGTGTCACATTAATAAGGTGGAAAGTGACCTTTTTCTACTCCACTGACATCACTGCAAAGCCTTTGAGGGTTCTAAAGAGAAATTTGGGTGAAATATCGACATGAATTTTTGGGTCGCCCGAAAAATTTCCAGGGTTTTTTCTCGAAATTTGAGCGAAAATTTGTCGTGTCGTGCCTTCATATTTGCACCGATTGAAGCTGTCGACCCTACAAGGAATCTGGACCCGCATTTTGGATATCTATCACTTTAAAGGGTTTAAAAATCTATAGAATGTATAGCCACCATTATTATAATTATTGCCAATAGGCCTATAGACACATTAATAAGGTGGAAAGTGACGGATTTTTCTACTCCACTGACATCACTGCAAAGCCTTTGAGGTTCTAAAGAGAAATTTGGGTGAAATATCGACATGAATTTTTGGGTCGCCCGAAAAATTTTCATGGACTATAGTCCAGGGTTTTTCTCGAAATTTGAGCGAAAATTTGTGGTGTCATAGGCCTTCATATTTGCACCGATTGAAGCCCAGTCGATGCCTACAAGGAATCTGGACCCGCATTTTGGATATCTATCACTTTAAAGGGTTTAAAAATCTATAGAATGTATAGCCACCATTATTATAATTATTGCCAATAGGCCTATAGACACATTAATAAGGTGGAAAGTGACGGATTTTTCTACTCCACTGACATCACTGCAAAGCCTTTGAGGGTTCTAAAGAGAAATTTGGGTGAAATATCGACATGAATTTTTTGGGTCGCCTGAAAATTTTCATGGACTATAGTCCAGGGTTTTTTTCTCGAAATTTGAGCGAAAATTTGTGGTGTCGTAGGGCCTTCATATTTGCACCGATTGAAGCCCAGTCGATGCCTACAAGGAATCTGGACCCACATTTTGGATATCTATCACTTTAAAGGGTTTAAAAATCTATAGAATGTATAGCCACCATTATTATAATTATTGCCAATAGGCCTATAGACACATTAATAAGGTGGAAAGTGACGGATTTTCTACTCCACTGACATCACTGCAAAGCCTTTGAGGGTTCTAAAGAGAAATTTGGGTGAAATATCGACATGAATTTTTGGGTCGCCCGAAAAATTTTCATGGACTATAGTCCAGGGTTTTTCTCGAAATTTGAGCGAAAATTTGTGGTGTCGTAGGGCCTTCATATTTGCACCGATTGAAGCCCAGTCGATGCCTACAAGGAATCTGGACCCGCATTTTGGATATCTATCACTTTAAAGGGTTTAAAAATCTATAGAATGTATAGCCACCATTATTATAATTATTGCCAATAGGCTATAGACACATTAATAAGGTGGAAAGTGACGGATTTTTCTACTCCACTGACATCACTGCAAAGCCTTTGAGGTTCTAAAGAGAAATTTGGGTGAAATATCGACATGAATTTTTGGGTCGCCCGAAAATTTTCATGGACTATAGTCCAGGGTTTTTCTCGAAATTTGAGCGAAAATTTGTGGTGTCGTAGGGCCTTCATATTTTGCACCGATTGAAGCCCAGTCGATGCCTACAAGGAATCTGGACCCGCATTTTGGATATCTATCACTTTAAATGGTTTAAAAATCTATAGAATGTATAGCCACCATTATTATAATTATTGCCAATAGGCCTATAGACACATTAATAAGGTGGAAAGTGACGGATTTTTCTACTCCACTGACATCACTGCAAAGCCTTTGAGGGTTCTAAAGAGAAATTTGGGTGAAATATCGACATGAATTTTTGGGTCGCCCGAAAATTTTCATGGACTATAGTCCAGGGTTTTTCTCGAAATTTGAGCGAAAATTTGTGGTGTCGTAGGGCCTTCATATTTGCACCGATTGAAGCCCAGTCGATGCCTACAAGGAATCTGGACCCGCATTTTGGATATCTATCACTTTAAAGGGTTTAAAAATCTATAGAATGTATAGCCACCATTATTATAATTATTGCCAATAGGCCTATAGACACATTAATAAGGTGGAAAGTGACGGATTTTTCTACTCCACTGACATCACTGCAAAGCCTTTGAGGGTTCTAAAGAGAAATTTGGGTGAAATATCGACATGAATTTTTGGGTCGCCCGAAAAATTTTCATGGACTATAGTCCAGGTTTTTCTCGAAATTTGAGCGAAAATTTGTGGTGTCGTAGGGCCTTCATATTTGCACCGATTGAAGCCCAGTCGATGCCTACAAGGAATCTGGACCCGCATTTTGGATATCTATCACTTTAAAGGGTTTAAAAATCTATAGAATGTATAGCCACCATTATTATAATTATTGCCAATAGGCCTATAGACACATTAATAAGGTGGAAAGTGACGGATTTTTCTACTCCACTGACATCACTGCAAAGCCTTTGAGGGTTCTAAAGAGAAATTTGGGTGAAATATCGACATGAATTTTTGGGTCGCCCGAAAAATTTTCATGGTCCAGGGTTTTTTTTCGAAATTTGAGCGAAAATTTGTGGTGTCGTAGGGCCTTCATATTTGCACCGATTGAAGCCCAGTCGATGCCTACAAGGAATCTGGACCCGCATTTTGGATATCTATCACTTTAAAAGGGTTTTAAAATCTATAGAATATATAGCCACCATTCCGGGCATGAATTTTTCGTCAAATTTCCTAACATTCAACGATGACACATTCAACAGTCCAGGTGATTTTTGAACTTGGGGTGCGGAGTGAGCTCAGAACGCTTCCTAGTCCCCTAAGTGGGATCAAGGGAAGTGAACGTGTATACGTGATGGTACCCATCTCGATTGGTGCAACCATTAGAGGGTACGAGATAGAGATTGGAGGGTACGAGGTCCTCTCAAAATATGGCTGTAATCGGTCATGATATTTGCACAAAACCGTTGAGATATTTTTAATGGGGGGGGGCGGGTAGTAGGTGGTATGCCCGAATTGAATACGCGAATGTGTGAAGAATTCCATAGCGAGTTGTCTTGAACGTTGGAGAACATGGTCGATGTGCCGACCCCTGTTCTGGAACTGTGGCTGCGCCACTAATCGGAACAATGCAATGAGTCCTATATTGAAACATTGCTTATTACTAATGATTATTGCTAATAAGTTTCGTTAAGCAATTTAATTTTTAAACAGGATTACGATTACGCTATGTTTGAACAGCTGTCAAAGCGTCGATGACGTCATCGAATTACAATTTTTATTTGGGTCAGGCCCTTCAGAGGTCAAAGGTGACCCGATCCATTTACGAATTTCAGTTCCCTCGGTCGTTTAACCTTTAGGCCTAACTACGACTTTAATAGAATTACTAAAATATTTATATAGGTCGGACATGTTAATTTGAGGTCCCTTTTAAGCGCAGGTCCGGCTAAAGCGGACCCTACCGCTGCTAGGGCCTGACCCAGCCTAACATAAGATCTTATCAAATCAATAGTCAAAAAAGACCGTCCATTTTCAATTAAACATTCGCGAGTCGTTTATCACTCATTCGCTAGGTGTCGACACCTCCTGTTTCGTTTGACTTCCGGTAATAGTTAAGTAAATCAGTAAATTGTGCCTAATAATAATTAATCTTAGCGAAGTTCGACATGTTTATTCTTACGTTAATGCCATTTGGTTCTTGCAATCTCAAAAACACGCATGTAACACTACAGTAATCAAAACCACTACTGTAAACAATACTACGGTATAGATGTCGTAGGGCTCAGATATACAGGCCAAAACGGTTTACACTTTACAGTAACCGCAATGAACGATATTACAATAATGGCAAACATAAGAGAACAGTGCATTGTTTTTACGCAGCTTCGCCTAAAGCAGGACAAATCCGACCGTTCCCCGACAGCAAAAATATCTGGAAAGGCCACAAGAATATTTTTTTCGCACAACGATTTTTTCTAGACTGCGATCGGCCTACGACTTGAAAGTGAATGCTGTTTTTAGCTACAGTGTTTTAACAATGGCGCAAGAAGTCTAGGCCGGTGGAAGTAACTTACAGCGTATAGAGTATACTGACCGAACGTAAAATAATAGTAACAGTGGTGGAAAGTAATAATGGTGGAATTTAGGCAATCTTCGATTACTTTGTGTGCGTGTATGTGTGCGTGTGTGCGTGTGTGTGTGCAGCGTTCCTAGTTCTTTAGTAGATGTTAAGAAGTATTCTTCGATATTTTTGGCGCCCCAAATATTTTCAAGGCGCGAATTTCTCGTCTTCTTGCCCTCGTCCGGGACATCAACCGGTGCCGAGAAAAGCGAGGGCGACGGGGTCATCATAGCAGCGAAGTCGAGACCTAGATGTACGGCGGTGGGTGGGGTGGGAGTGGTGGTGGCATGGGGCGGGGGAGGGGGGTTGCAGTTATTCTACGTCGCAGATGTCGAACCACGTCTGATACCAGGTCCCGAGCTTCCTCAGCCGATTGACAGAGGGCGTCTTTTCGTGGTAGGCGGCGTTCTCGTAGACCGACTCTCCCTTGAAGAAGAAGATGGTGTGGAAGTGGTAGGAGTAGAAGACGGTGTCAAGGTCGCCGGCCAAAGCCTCCTCCGCGTCGTCGTCGTCGGCGGCGGCGGTCGAGTTCGACTGATCGACGGGAAAGAGTTCCGAGAAGCGGACCTTCCCCTCGCAGCACCCGTTCCTCCCGATCTGCCGGGGGTCGTAAGTCCAAACCTCAACAGAAAATACAATCAAAACTGTTTATTGCCATACCGTTTACAGTACATTCAAAAGGCATTGGCGCAGCCATGGGGGGGGGGCAGTGGCGGCTCCACCGTGGGGGCCAGGGGCCCGTGCCCCTATTGAGTGCCTGGCCCACCCAGTGCCCCCCCCCAGTTGGGACCCTATACTTAATGCTACGTACATTAAACAACAAATGGTTGGCCCCCCATTATTAGAAGTTGCCACCCCAACGGCCCCCCATTGCCAAATCCTAGAGCCGCCATTGCGGGGTCCGGGCCTGCCTATTCAATACTTCCTTCCTCCCTCCCTCCATTCCGGAGCCTTGGCTAAGCCGATGTTGAAGGGTTACATACATGGTCATCTTCATAGCCTGAAACGGTAGAAAAGTTATCACCAAATTTGAGAAAACTTATTTTGTTCAGACCAAAAGTTGGATTCTATGTGAAAATGCCACGTTTATCTGTCACAGTTGAATTCTCTTTAGAAGTGGGAACTTATTTCTTATTTTAGAAAAAATTGATCTCCAGTAAATAAGAAATAATGTTGAAACTAGGAACTGCCAAAGTAAAAAAACTGCAAAGATTCTACGAAACAAAAAACAGCACCTACTAGGGCTGCCTACAGTAGGGTGCAGAGGGGATCGGTGGGGGCGGTGACCCCTGAGCGCCGACCAGATGGGGTGAGCGCCAAAATTGACTCTGCGACCTTTTTTATCGACTTGGCCCCGGGCGCCCACCCCTCTCTGCACACCACCACCTCCCCACCCCATCTGGTCTGCCTATAAGCGCCCTATAGTGAGCAGGGTTATTTCTAGGATTATCAGTTTGGGGCTGTCGGTATATTTCGGGGTCCTACCCAAAAGTCTGGCAGCCAAAGAAAAATGTCATCCCAGGCTAAGATTGGGGTGTTGGGGTGTTGGTCTCAGATTGGGGCGGGGCAGGGACGTAGCCAGGCATGGGCAGAATTTTGGTTTTGGGGCTGAAGCCCAAGATTCACTCCCCTTTCTTCCTTTTGAGCCCGCAACGCCATTTTGGGCTTGAAATCATTTGGGGGACGCTAGCTTGAGGCTTGGGTGGGCTTGAGCCCCCCAAGCCCATTCCTAGCTACGTCCCTGGGCGGTTCTTTGGGGGGCGTGTTAGGGGTGTAAACTATCCCTGCCTATAGGGCTGTTTATGAGCTCCCTATAGTGCTTGGCGGTGGTCTTGTTCCTCACCCATTCGCCCTTGAAGAAGTAGAGGAGACTGTCTCTGTTGTCGAACAGAACAGCGTCGAGGTCGTTCGGGATGGATTCGTTGTCGCTGGATTTCGCTCCGAAGTCCTCGGAAATCCTTCTCGGATATCCATCCTCTACGCGGTCCGTCTGGTCGTCGTACTTGTAATAGGAATCCCCTGCGATGACGTCATCATAAACGCAGATTAACTATCAGACTATCGAATTTCACACAACTGACGCCGGTAGAAGCGAGACAGAGGGGCAAACAGACAGACAGACAAGTAGGCAGACAGACAGACAGACAGACAGAAGGAACTTGAAATCTACGGGTTCAAATGGAGCGGCCATTGTGAACACTTTTCCCGGACCACAGAGCTCTCATGTTAATGAGTTTCGACTGTAGACTGCTATAGCATGGTCCATTAAACTAAAAGGATGTAAATATCGACAAAATCCAGCAGACAATTAAGATGAAATTCAATTTGTTTACGAACAGAAGGATCTGATAATCAAATAACAAATCAATCGAAGCCTCTATCCGATATGTCCTGGAAGCAAGCGATCCTAGAGGTCATATAATGATTACTACAGTTGAACTTCGCTATAGCGCTGACCCCTTTAACGACATCTTTGAAATGTGGACATCTTAACATTGCTTCAATAAGAAACAAAGCATCTTCATTGCATAATTAATTGATTTTCTCTTCATATTCTGGCTTTCAGTGAGACGAGGCTGCGTCCAAAATCCAAATGATGCTCAATCGTTTTTATCTGATTGATTTTTCGCTCGTGAACACTTTTCCCGGTCCACTGAGTTCGTGTTAAAGGGCTTCGACTGTAGACTGCTGTATGTATGTATGTATGTATGTATGATTCATCAGACCGCTTAATTATCAATGCAAGGCAGCTCTGCTATGGCGGTGGGGTTGCTTTTCTGTAGAAATTTTTAAAAATTCTACCCAATTGTCTGTCGGTTTAGTTCCCCTGGCGCCCGTTTTCCTTCGCTTGAGGTCGCTCTTGATTCCCGTAACAAAAGAATTTCGTTTCTAAATTTTTATATAGACCGCCATCATCATCTTCTTCTTCTTCTTCGCTTTTTATGACGGAATTTCAATAAATTCTGGAGACATTCCCACGCCCTCTCCTGGCGAACTTGGCATTTCTGGCGATTTTAATATTCATGCAGATGATTTAATAGCATTAATAGCATTGTAATATATATATATATATATATATATATATATATATATATATATATATATATATATATTAGAACAGTTGATAAGCCGTATGATTGTTCATTTTGTGGATAAAAGCATGAAATTTTGAACATTGACACTTCTTATAATTTAGTAACATTCTGTCCAGAGGCATTCGAATAAACTTAAGGGCATATCAAAAGTGCTTGGCGTTCAGAATTTAGCCTGTGGTATTCTCTAATGCGTAAATTGGACATTTCTAAGGACATTTTTAATCTACAGAGAATGGTATTGGCAGACGTGTGAATGGCTAGCACTTTTGAATTTTTTCTATGTAGTTTTGCCTATGGAGCTCTAATTATTTAGGCCAATAACTTTTGATTCTTTGGAAGGAGCAACTAAATCTTTGAGTTATATGGTCCAGAGGGCTAGCACCCTCTACTGAAATAGGCAGAAATTAATTGCTATTAAAATATATTTTCTATGACAATGGCATTTTTCTATGTAGTTTGGCTATGGACCTCTAATTGTTTAGGCTTATAACTTTTGATTTCTTTGAAGGAGCGACTAAATCTTTTAGTTATATGGTACAGAGAGCTAGCACCCTCTACCAGACCCGGCGCGTGGCTTCCGGGGGCCCCCTGCAATTTTTGCGAGCGCAAAATTTTTGAAATGGCCTGACGAGCAAAAAAAGGTCATCCATATGAAAATTCTTAAATATCCGAGGCCGGCGGGGCCCTTGCGGCCGCAGGCTTTGCAGGCCCCACGCGCTGGCTCTGATCCGGAAGCAGTCTGCTTAAAGACTTTTACTACAAGTTGCCCTGTATACTATACAAATGCTGTAGAAATTTGTGTACTAAATTAGAAATTTTAAAGAAAAAGCCCACTTTCTGGCAATTTGTAACAAACGTTTGTTGCAGTTTATAATTATTTTCAGTTTATTATTATTTTCAATATATTGAAAACTTTTGTCATGGGATAAAGTACTCTAGTAGTGGGTACTTCGTTCTCTTACACTTGTTTCGGGGGTACGTAATCATAAAAAGGTTAAGAACCACTGATATATATATATATATATATATATATATATATATATATATATATATATATAGTGCGATTCAAAAATCTTCTAAAATAATGTTGACCTTAAACAACATGTCTCTGGTCCAAGTCCGACTCACCATCTCGATCATAATACACTTGATCTTCTTATCACGAGAGATTATAATTATATAGCACAGTTGTATCTCTTGTCTCAAATAATGATTCTTCTCTCTCTCTCTCTCTCTCTCTCTCTCTCTCTCTCTCTCTCTCTCTGTATAATGCTGTGTAAACTTTCAATTTATGGTTCCCTCCTCTAGAAAGACGATCAAACTTAGAGCCTGGATGTTGCTAGACATCGAGCAGTCTCCGTTGAAAATTCCTCAGTCCCCACTGCAGTGGCGGCTCCACCAGGGGCCAGGGGGCCCGTGCCCCTATTGAGAGCCTGGCCCCCAGTTGGGACCCTATACTTAATGCTACATACATTAAACAACAAATGGTTGGCCCCCATGATTAGAAGTTGCCCCAACGGCCCCACTTGCCAAATCCTAGAGCCGCCACTGCCCCACTGTTTATACTTCCTCAACAGAATCTGTTCCAGAATATGGAAATATTTTCCAACATGTTTTACGTAGCATTTTGGATTATCTTTTATCGCCGAGAAAACCAAAAATTGTTACTGATAGGCAGGCCTTCACTGCCATGGTCCAACAAAGATATTTCTGATGCACGTCAACATAGGAGTAGATTAGTAGATCTTTCTTAGATCTTAGATCTTAGAAGATCTTTCAATAGATTAGTAGATCATTCTAAACTGCCATCAACCTTAATTATACGGTTTAGGAGCGATGTCTCCATGTTCGTAATCTAGTCAATAGGCTTAACACAAAAAGCCCAGTTTTTTCCAATTTTATAACTGATAATCTAAATTCGCCAAAAAACTTTATGGAATTCGTTAAATAAACTTTAGCATCGAGACAGAAAAAGTGCAATGTCTCTCATCAGTCAAATTCACCTCGACAGCTGCTATGAGACAAATTTCTACCATTTTTCTCAGATAAAATATCTAGTATCAGACTCAAAATTCTAGCAGATCCCACAGAAGACAACTGCTCACTGCCGAAAATTCCCCCCTCTCCCCATATTTTCTCTTTAGCGAATAAACAGTGTCTGCTGGAATGTTATTCCAACTCATATCCTTAAGCAGTGTTTTGATGTTCTTGGACCAGTAATTAATTACCCGTTTGGTTAACCCCTTTACGGGCCACATTTATTTGTAACATAATGTAAAATGGACGCATATGTGCGTCACGGCCGGTGAAGGGGTTAACCTATCTCTGTCGTCGGTAAAAATGCAAGTCTCTTAATTAGGCTTACTAGCGCTGTTAAAATAAAAAAGAAGTTGGAACCAGAGTTATGACTGACTGACTGACTGACTGACTGACTGACTGACTGACTGACTGACTGACTGACTGACTGACTGACTGACTGACTGACTGACTGACTGACTGACTGACTGACTGACTGACTGACTGACTGACTGACTGACTGACTGACTGACTGACTGACTGACTGACTGACTGACTGACTGACTGACTGACTGACTGACTGACTGACTGACTGACTGACTGACTGACTGACTGACTGACTGACTGACTGACTGACTGACTGACTGACTGACTGACTGACTGACTGACTGACTGACTGACTGACTGACTGACTGACTGACTGACTGACTGACTGACTGACTGACTGACTGACTGACTGACTGACTGACTGACTGACTGACTGACTGACTGACTGACTGACTGACTGACTGATTATCTTCATCCTTTAAAACTGTCGCGTGACAACAACAACCAGTGGTGGCGTAGCCAGGATTTCCGGAAGGGGGTTTTGGTTTTGACCGTGACCAACTTTGCAAAAATCCTGACAAGCAAAAAAAAACGTTATCACCTCTAGTTTTTGATGTTATAAGCAAAAAGGTCCTCGCCTCCTACTTAATTAAACCTTTACAGCCAAGGGGGTTTGACGCCAAAGTCGCGTGTAAAATTAAAAATGCATGGAAAGTCATTAGAAATATTTTGTTTTTGGCGGCCAAGGGGGTTAACACCAACCCCACTCCCACCCCTACCCCCACCCCGGCTACGCCACTGACAACAACGACGACGACGACGACGACGACGACGACTACAGAAACGTCAAAAGAAACCGAAAGAAATCAAAGAAACAAATTCCCGAAACCAACCTACAAAGAAATACGTGTCGATGTCGTACTCGTGACCGCTGGCACTAATCACCTGGGCGTAGGCATTCACCTGGTCCGGAATACCTGTCCAACCGCGGCCGATGTAGAGCGGATCCCCGAACCGCGTCCTGTTGAACCGGTTTTCGTACATCCAGTAACGGTTGTTCCGGAAGAAGTAGGTGTTAAAGATGTACCTGGCGACGAAGATAAATAAACGATGAATGACGGTTAATATGTTCCTTTTCTCCCCTCTGCATTCAACCGTATTCCCATAACAAAGAACGTATAGTCAGTGGCGGCTCCAGGATTTGGCAAGTTGGGGGCCCTTGGGGTGGCAACTTCTAATCATGGGGGCCAACCATTTGTTGTTAGGTTTGCAGTATTAAGTATAGGGTCCCAACAGGAGGAAACTGGGGGTTCAGGCACTCAATAGGGGCACGGGCCCCAGGCCCCTGGCCCCTGTAGAACCGCCACTGCGTACAGTTATAGCCATTACTATAGCTTGTTACTCGAATTAAAATAATTATTTTTAGAAACTTCTGTGATGTTTTGAGCTGTCGAGTTGGAAATAAAATTAACTATTTTGTTCTAATACAGCAGAGCTTCGTTATAACGGACTTGGTTAAAACGAATTCTCGGTTTAAAAAGTACCGCAATGTACGGTCCTGTGTGATGCGCCACCGTATTTTGATGCTATTGGATTTAACGTACCTCGGACAAAACGTACTAAATTTTACAGGCCCTCTAAGTACGCTATAACGTAGTTCTATTGTACATGCCTATTCGACTGTATATCAATAATTTATAGCTGATAGCAAACACTATATCTTACTTACCTGAATTAATATGCTTCTGTTTTTAAAAAAACGTTGTTATGTTTTTAGTTTTTCAGATGGACAGCCCTATACAATATTAAACATCATCATCATCATCGTCGTCGTCGTCATCTTCTTCTTAGGGGCGGTCCATTAATTATGTCAACAATTTTTGGACAATTTTGGACCCCCTCACCCCTTGTCAACAACTGTCAACTTTGTTACCCTCCCCCTATAATTATGTCAACATTTTTACCCCACCCCAGAGATCAATGACAGGTGCCAATAACAAGGTTATTATTTTTGCGTGATGACCATTTTTTTCTCGTTGTTTCTCATCGAGTGTCAAAATGTGGTGGTGATGACCTTTTTCGCCATGCTTTTTTCCATTGTAATAATTAGTAGTATTCCATGAAATTTCCTAGTTTTTGAATATTTGTAAAAAGTGAAATTGTTGACGTCAACTTATCTTGACCCCCTCCCCTGTCAACAACTGTCAAACTTTTTCAACCCCCCTAAATTGTTGACGTGATTAATGAGCAGCCCCTTTACCTGGACCTCTGCACGGGCTCCTGGTCTGTGGCGGTTGACGCGGCGGCGGCGGCGGCGGCCGAGGGGACCCTACGCAGCCAGTCGAAGACGACGTCGAAGGGTCCCTTGCAGACTCCGTAGATCTTCTGGACGTCTCGGCGGTCGACGAGTGACAGCTCGAAGTCGTCGTCCAAGTCCGAGGGCCTGGCGACGTAGATGGGGTACATGATCGACTGGTTCTGCTGCAGGTTGTGTACCAGTCCGAGGACGTGACCCACCTCGTGCACGGCCACCTTGAGAAGGTCGATGCTCGACCCCGACACGGACGGGTCGACCCGTCTGTAGTCCTCGTCCTCGTCGAAGTGGATGTCGCCGGCGGTCCAGGAGTGGGCCAGTTCGCCGCCGCGCCCGTCAAAAGGCTTGCTACAGGTACCGTGGGTCTCTAGAAAATAGCACAGGAAACAACGTAATGTAATGTAATCTACTACTACTACTACTACTATTACTACTACTACTACTACTACTACTACTACTACTACTACTATTACTAGTCTACTACTACTACTATTACTACTACTAGTCTACTACTACTACTACTACTACTACTACTACTACTACTACTGCTGCTACTACTACTACTGCTACTACTGCTGCTGCTACTGCTACTACTACTGCTACTGCTGCTACTACTACTACTACTACTACTACTACTACTACTACTACTACTACTACTACTACTACTACTACTACTACTACTACTAGTCTACTACTACTACTACTATTACTACTACTACTACTACTACTACTACTACTACTACTACGGATGCTGATGCCTCTGCTTAGACGGGAAAAATGAGACTCGAAATGTTTTTGGAGACTGAAGACATGGCTGCGGCCATCTGCCGACGAGACGAGAAACAACGTGTTGAAAACAGCATCTGTACAATCACTCTCATTGCCAAATGATTATCACAACTCAACGCAACGCCCAGACAGACAAGCACACAGACACACAGACAGGCAGATTCACAGACACACACACACACGGATAGACAGACACGGGCATACTCGTATATAGACAGGCCATTGAATAGATTATAAATAGCATTCAATGTCTCTAACCTTGCAGAACTCATTTAAGCAGAACTTTTCTGGTTTTAAAATACTCCGTGGTTCGTTATTTTTCCATACAAAATAACTCCTCCTTGAATAATGTCTTAACATTCTGGCTAACAAATCGAACGTTGTCCTATAACGTTATAACAGTTTCGACGGCATTATTAGGCAGGGCCAAAACTGGCGTAGACTCGGGGGGGGGGCCACGTGGTCCCCGGACCCTATCCGGATCGGGACCGGTCGTAAGGGGGTAGGGGAGTAGTATTAGATTGAGGATAGCGCAAAAGACACCAGACTTTAAAGCGTTTGAGACAACGACCTTTTTTGCTCGTCAAGACATTTGGGCCGACAAATATGGGAGTGCCCGCCCCCTATTCTATAAACCTGGCTACGCCACTGGGGTCACGTCAACCTACCTGTTTACTTACACGCCTATCTACCTGTTCAAAACAACATATTTTAAAAGGTCAACACACACACACACACACACACACACACACACAAAGTCCCGTATTAACTTCTAAATATGAATGTACATCGCGAGGCACAAGCGTCTTCGAGATGTATTGATCTCGGCTTATATAAAGGCAAAACGCGGTTCAGTATGTGGTAGCTAGATTTTAAATATAACCCTTTTCCTGTGTTGAACGTTGTAGAGGAATTTTCCTAAAATGTGAGGAACGTAAGGGGTTGTCCATTAATTATGTCAACAATTATTTTTGGGCAATTTTTGACCCCCTCTCCCCTTGTCAACAACTGTCAACTAAGTTTCAGTGACTCCCTATAACTATGTCAAAAACTTCCCATCCCCGAAGATTAGTGACGGGTCCCCCTTAAAATGTGTAGAAGGTTATTATTTTTGAGCGGTGATGACCTTTGTCCCTTTTTGCTCACCAAGTGTCAAGATGATTTGGCCTACCTTTTTTTCTTGTCAGCCTTTTTTTCGTTGCAATAAATACTAGGCCTATTCCATGAAATTTCCTAGTTTTTGATTAGGGCCTATTTGTAAAAGTGAAATTGAATGGCTGGGTGGAATAAAGAGGTAACCATATCCGACCCCCCAATGGTTTAAGTACCAATAACAATAAGAGGGGTAACTGGATTTACTTCCATATTTCATCGGACCCTTCAACTGATATTTTCACCACTAAAGGGGTAACTGGATTTACTTCCTTATTCCTCTGGGCCCTTCAATTGACAACTTCACCATTAAGGTGGTAACTGCATTTAACTCTTTATTCCACCCATCCATTCAATTGTTGACGTCAACTTCTCTTGACCTTCCTCCCCTCCCCCGTCAACAACTGTAAACTTTTTCAGCCCCCCCTCATTTTGTTGACGTAATTAATGGACAGCCCCTAATATTACGTGCTGTCTAGACAGTGACGTGCAGACAGTCAGTGTCATTGACGTATTAATGCGTTCAGTGTTTGTTTTTCCCGTACTGATCAGGTACGTGGCATTACTGAATCATAAAATCTAGGAAAATTTTATCTAGAACGTGGCCCTCATTTGTGCACTTATTTCTAATAAGTGCAAAACTTATCAGACATTTCAATCGTATGCTTTCTTCGTGTTTAAATATACTCCGCATTCCGCGAAAGAAAGAAAAGATTTTCCGCGGGAAAAGAGTTAAGTTAAGACGTCAAATGCGCATATTGGGACGAGATTAAGTAAGTAAGTAAAATCTCGTAAATTTATGTAGCGCTTGGAAGTACAGTAACAGTAGCAGTTGTTTATTCTTGCGTGTCCATTTCGTCGTCCCGACTACGGACTAGAACCCTATACATCGCCCTATCTGCTTAAAAACACGCCAACAGGAACAAGAAAGATCAGACGCTTCTTATCACTTCTGCGAATGCCTGGTTCTTCCGTTAAAGCCCTCCGGGGCCGGGGGGGCTCTAAATGCTTCTATCGTCTAATGACCACACCAGCATCGACTGTCTGATTTATCCATCCTGGCGTTGCCTTTTTCTGCCTTCGGCGATTCGAAAGACAGACACTCTACACCTTTAAACGGTAATCCCTTCTCGCCGACTCATCATTACCCCCACCCCACCCCGCCCCTTCGCTTTATCCTTCACCTTTCGACCGTTGTTTTTGCCCCTCTTTTTCTCTCTCTCTCTCTCTCGGCCAGAAGTAAATAAAACCCGGGCGTCCAAACGTCGAACATAAACAGGAAGACAGCGAACGAATTGGAGGCACTTAGGGGAGAAGATTACTTGTCGTCTCCCCCCCCCTCTCTCTTTTTCCGAACCCCCAACCCCGCCCCTATCACCCGCCCTCCACGTTCCCATGAATCACCTGAGAAAACTTCGGTTTATACCAGACTAAAGCACTAACCTCGCGGTCATCTACATAGACCTTTAAACATAGAAACTTCTACTCTAAGCAACACACACATACATACAGTATATATATATACAGGGTGGCGCAAAAAACCGGACTATATTAAATGCAAACCTAAATGTGACTAGTTCGTTTTTTTGCACTATATATATATATATATGTATGTATGTATGTGCGTGCATACATTCAGAGTTAGCTGATCGTATCAGACTTCGCTCCGCATAAACCATTCTTTTGAGGGTTAATTACCCGATGGCGTAAGTATTAATAGGATACTGTATCTTCTGCGCGTCTTTTAAACGCAAGATGTAACCTTAGCGGGGCAAGCATTTGCGTCTAATGAGTGAAACTGCATCGCCTGGAGTGGAGCCAAATTCTGTGGAAAATGCTATTACATAAATCACTAACATCCCGACCACGCCTACCAGGTGTGTGTGCGTGTTCGTGTGTGTGTGTGTGTGTATGCATATTTTCTGTCATCTGAACCCTTCTTCCATTTTTTGCATTTTGAGGGTTGTCAGAAGAGACACGGGACCCAAAATACCCTTGTTGTGCCACTTTTTATGCAAGTACAGTGGCTGCAGCGAAAAAGTAGTTACAGAGCAAGCCATTTCAAAGATACAGACAGACAGACAGACAGACAGACAGACAGACAGACAGACAGACAGACAGACTGACAGACTGACTGACTGACTGACTGACAGACAGACAGACAGACTGACTGACTGACTGACTGACTGACTGACTGACTGATTGACTGACTGACTGACTGAATCGACTTGCAGATTCGCAAAATTATGAGAATTTCGAACACGATAGGCAAAAGTTATTTCTACTTTCGCAGAAACGAAACCTTTTCCTTTCAGCCATCGACATCAATTTTCTAAAATCGCTGACTCAGCGCTTCGCGTTTGCATCAGTTGGATACTATTTAGAAGACAGGCAAGACGTAATGGTAAATAAACAATCTTATCAACACCACCATCCCACCCACCCCCACCCCCGCCCGTTCCATTCCACTGTTGCCCTACCCCCTCCCCACAGACAACCCACTTAACACAGCGATTATATCTGACGGACGTACTTCCGTTGACAAACTTATTTCGTAATCAGTTATATTGCGAGTTCCAAGTATTTGGATCTCACAGTGTAAAAATAAACCTGTATGCCAAAAAACCATCATATATATATATATATATATATATGCTGGAAAAAACATGATCCTTCTGCACATGGCGATATATTTCGTCGTATCTTCGCCACGCATGTCAGTTGGGAAAGATAAGAGCGCTTCATAATATTATAAGTTCAAAGATTAAGCAATTCACTCATATAAAGTATATATATATATATATATACTGCGTCGAGAGCTTAGTATAATCTGAGCGCCAGACCAGACCAGCCTCCTCTGGTAACCGATACAGATTTCGATATCGGGGCGTCCATAAACTGCTTCAGACACTCGAGATATGTCTTAAAATCTGGCGAAACTGGGCAAGAAACACACACACACACACACACACACACACACACACACACACACATGCAAACAAAGTATATGCCATCAGTCGATTTTCGAGACACAGCGGATATCCCAACGTCGTGGATGCTGAGAACTTAATGAGTCTAGAATAGGCCTATAGAGGGCGGCAGGGTTTCGTCTGCATGGGCGGTTTCTCTTTCACGGATCTCAAATGGACGAGAATTTGCTGAATCAGCGTTTCTAAAATAAGGAACGTCAGTTGCCAATCATCCAATATAACGTATCCGGTTCCCGTGGCGCCACATAAATTGTCAATAAATAAATAAATAAACATAATATATATATATATATATATATATATATATATATATACAATATACACAACAGTGTTTATTCTAGCCCCTTGACATGGGGGGATTTTGAAATGTTTGGGGGGACAAGGTTTGAGTTTCCATACGTTTGGGGGGGAAATTTCCATTCCCCAGCCAACATCTAAAAAAATTGGGGGGAATTTTCAAACTGGGGGGGGGGGGAATTCCCCTAAGAAGGCCCTAGAATAAACACTGCGTATACAATATGCGTATATGTGTGAATGTATTTGGGGGGTGAATGGGGGGGGGTTCAATGCTTACGCTTGGCGAACGCGATGATGACGTCAACGTCGACGATGTTGACGTCATTCGCTTCGACGAACTTCAGCGGAATCACCTCGCTCCACATCCGGAACGACAGTTCCAGGATCGCCCTCTGCTCGGTCAGCGGGATCTTTCCGCTGACTCCGTCGCCGAGGAGACGCCACCGGACCGGGCTGTTCTCGTCCTTCTGGAACTTGACCTTCACCCCGCCCGGCCCTTCGTACACCTTCGCTATGCTGATCGAGCGCTGGCTTCTCCGTCTTCGCCGACGCAGAAACCGATGACGTAACAATGACGTCACGTCGACGCCGCCGCCGTCGTCGTCGTTGCCATGGGAACCGCGGCGACGAATCCGATCGGAGATCTCCTCGAGCAGCTGTTCGCGGCGCCTTCGTTTGCTCGATCTCGGCTGATCGCGATCGTGATCGTGATGATGATGATCGGCGCCGAATCCATCGGAATACGGATCTCCTTCGTCGATGAAATCATTGTCTCTCCGCTTCCAACGGTCGCTGCTAGGCAACCGCCATTGCCACGGCGACGGGGCGTTTCCGCTCCGCCGCCGCCTCCGTCGCCGCCGCCGCCGCCGTCGTCTGCTCCTCGTCCTCGTCGTCGTCGTCGACGGCGGGGCGGCGGCGGCGGGGTGTCGTCGCTGTTCCCGCATCGGCCTCTGCCCATCAGCGACCGGGTGGCGTCGTCGAGGCGACCGGTCGGCGCCAGGTGGAAGCTCTGCTGCAGCGACCGGAAGGCGTCGGCGATCGTCTGCTCCGAACAGTCGGGCGCACGCTCCTCGGCCACTTCCGGTGTCATGGCGGCGGCGGAGGAGGAGGAGGGGGCGGGGACGGGGACGGCGAATCGCCTGTCACGTGACGACGACGACGACGAAGACGGGAACGATCGGCAGTGCTCCAGGTAGCCGTACTTCTGCAGATAGTGCTACAATCAATGATACACAATCAATGATATACAATCAATGATATACAATCAATGATACACAATCAATGATATACAATCAATGATATACAATCAATGCTACACAATCAATGATATACAATTATTAATGATACACATTAAATGATATACGATCAATGATACACAATCAATGAGACACTAGCAATGATACACTACCAACGATACACAATCGATGATACACAAGCATTGATACACTATCAATGGAGTGAGTGAGTTTGGGTGTGGTGGTTGGATTTTTACAGGATAGTTTAACAAATTCGTTAGCATAATAATAATAATAATAATAATAATAATAATAATAATAATAATAATAATAATAATAACTGGATTTTTAAGTGGTTTAGTAGGATTTCTCCTGTCCTGGAAAACCCTGTCCCCTTTTCCAACTTCCGTTTGACGACTGAAGCTGTTATCTTCGATTCCACAGAAAATCTGATTGACGTCAATTGAGACAGACCGCGAAACGAGTGAATTATCAACACTTGGGATGGGTCTAATTACGGGGCTAAGGGATAATCACCTCATCCCGTAGTAAGTATGCAAACATAGTCGTTAGTGGAATCAACCTATTATAGGCTATTCGATGATAAATCTCTCTTTCTATCTATCCATCTAATGTCCATCCATCCATTTTTCTATCTATCTCTCTATCTATCTATCTATCTATCTATCTGTCTCATGAATTACTGACTGACTGACTCACTCACTCACTCACTCAACGAACGAATGAATGAATGAATGAATGAATGAATGAATGAACGAATGAATGAACGACTTAATTAAGTAATGGCGTGAAATCCATGTTTAAAAACACGCTTTTCTTTGAACTGTCATGGCGCCCACGTATCGAAATGTGATTGACAGCTGTCTAAATGCTTTCGGAAATGAGTGACTATCTTTCCTGAAAGCCCACAGACACATGCATTGTGGGATATTTGCAGACAGCCGATAAAGTTAATTGACTGGCTACAAACTAACTAAACCAAACGGTCCACAATTAAATTGTACGCAAGAAGTATAATTGACTTCCGTGTTAAACAACATTGTAACACACGAACCCACGCAGATAACTAAAGTAGCTAACTGTAAGTCTTCCTAGAACCAAAAGTACCCCCACTTCTCTTCAACCCTCCCCACCCACCCACCCACCCACTCTCACCCCCGCACCTATTCCTTCGCTTTAAACCTTCGACAAAAAACCGTCTGCGAAATTCCAAAGCGGTTTTTGTCAAAATGGAGAAAAGTTTTGTCGATTGTGTTCTTCATAAGACGACGCAGCTGCTTTAGATTCTATGCTGGAGTGGGGTGAAGTGGGGGGGGGGGGAGGGTGTGGTCATTAAGCAAGAGAATCGAATATCAGCATTAAGCGGAGAGAGAGAGAGAGAGAGAGAGAGAGAGAGAGAGAGAGAGAGGAGAGGGATGGAGGGGTGTAAAAAGATTATCTGCTTAACTGCCTGTTGAAATATTTAAAAATCGTGCGGAGTCAACGCAGGGTGTGTGGGGGAGGAGGCGGATGAGAGAGAGAGAGAGAGAGAGAGAGAGAGAGAGAGAGCGAGGTCAGAGGTCAGACCGTCGTTGACCCTTGACCTATGAAATTTCGCAGACGTCGTGATACGAAGTGGCGCGACGATCATCATCATCATCATCATCATCATCATCATCATCATCATCATCATCATCATCACTTGCCGCGTCCTTCGTCAACAGAAACTAAATCTCATCCAGATCTTCCATGTCGAGACTGTCAGTCGTCCAATCGCCTGATGACAGGGGGTGGGTGGGTGGAGATTACATGTGTAGATTCGGAGGGAGGGAGAAAGAGAGAGGGATGATGATGATGACTAAAGGGCACGGCGGCGGAGGGGAGAAGGACGAAATTATTGTCCTTTTGCAGGGTAACGCCCAGAGGCGCAGCCAGGTATCGACTGCGGGGAGGGAAAGGGGTGCGGGAGGGGAGAGGTGATTAACCCAAAATGCTGCCCCAATTTTACGTCGATGCTTTTTACCCTCACTCAAACTGGGTTGAGGCTATTGACAGCTGCTACTGCAACCACTGCTACTTCTACCACTACTACTACTACTACTACTACTACTACTACTACTACTACTACTACTACTACTACTACTACTACTACTACTACTACTACTGCTACTGCTACTGCTACTGCTACTACTACTACTACTACTACTGCTACTGCTACTACTACTACTTTACTACTACTCAGTAGCGTAGCCACGGGTTGTTTGGGGTTGTTCAAACAACCCCATTTCAAAAATATGACCAACACAATTTATGTAAATCCGTTGACTTTTGGTTGAAGGAGGGGTAGTGGGGGGGGGGGCGCCGCGGCTTCAGTGTTCAGTTGCATAGTGCCTCCAGTTAACAACCCAACTGTGCATAAGCTGGCTGCGCCACTGTTAAGATAGCTGGTTTCTTGTATCACAGGTTTTATACACTACACAAACATCTAAAAATGGATACTATGACAATAATTGCACTGTGTAAGGCTATAGATATGCAAAATTCAGAAGAGTGATGAAACGAATTAAAACCACATTTTCGTGTGTCCCCAGCTTAGCTGAGTCAAACCGTACTAGAATTGTCAATATATTCTGCCTCAATTTTATTCTAGAGCATTCGAAATGCCCCGAAAAATGGTGAGCCATTTGAATCGACATCATACAAAGTCTTCAAGAAATCTACAAATGTCTACAAAGTCGATCGAGAGATAAAAGGGTCTTAAGATACAGTAAAGTAGCCACGGGGTTGTTTGGGGTTGTTCAAACAACCCCACTTCAAAAAAATATGGCCAACGCAATTTATGTAAATCCGTTGACTTTTGGTTGAAGGAGGGGTAGTATGGGGGGGAAGCGGCGGCCACGGCTTCAGTGTTCAGTTGCATAGTGCCTCCAGTTAACAACCCCACTTTGCATAAGCTGGCTACGCCACTGCTGCTGCTGCTGCTG
>CM030852.1:1135125-1255125 GCA_018105865.1 Metaphire vulgaris
TAAGTTTCAACCATTTGTTTATCGTTTGTTTTCATCATTCTTTTTTAATATTTCAGACAAGCCCCTTCAGAGGTCAGGGTCGTTCAGAGGTCACGGTCATTCACGAATTGTAGGCCCACCAGTGCCCTAACTCTTAAAATGTCAGTCTAGAGAATTACAAAGATAATTAATTTATTTGGGTCTACTATTTTGAGGCCCCTTTGAAGCAGTGACCTTATCCGCCTGCCCCACCCCATCCGATATGGTCTGATCTCTCTCTCTCTCTCTCTCTCTCTCTCTCTCTCTCTCTCTCTCTCTCTCTCTCTCTCTCTCTCTCTCTCTCTCTCTCTCTCTCTCTCTCTCTCTCTCTGTCTGTCTGTCTCTGTCTCTCCCCATCTCTCTGCCAGTCACTTATCATTCAGACCGTTACAGAATTCCTGTTTTAAGACTACTGGGCTACTAATATAATTGTTGTACAAACAGATCAGGTGCGTGGGGTGATGTATAGTTATGCAAGCGATGCAATTAAGTCGCAATTAAACCCAGCACGCGGTGCACGAATAACTAACGTCCCCCCCCCACATGCCTACAGGCCCACATCCGGCGCCTTATGTTTTTTTGCATGGAAAATTTCATACTCTAACATGCCACTAGAGCGCCCTCCGCTGTTTAGTGTATAGGGCCTAGGCGTATTCACGATTGCCGATAGTCAAGATGCATTACCGGTGGTAATAATATCTCACGACGCGTCTACAGAGAAAGTCTAAATATTTTGACGGTTTGAAAGGGGCGTATTTGATTTACACATTCACTTGAAATAATCAGGCCTACAATAACTTATTCTGACTGAGCAGCAGGACAACTTACAAGGATGTTGAATCGAGAAACAAACAAATAAACTAGTCACGATAGTAGGCCTTACGGGGCTGTCCATTAATTACGTCAACAATTTAGGGGGCAGGGGGTTTGAAAAAGTTTGACAGTTGTTGACAGGTGGAGGGGGGTCAAGAGAAGTTGACGTCAACAAGTTCACTTTTTACAAATAATCAAATAATAGGAAATTTCATGGAATACTACTTATTGCAATGGAAAAAAGCCATGGCAAAAAAGGTCATCACCACCACATTTTGACACTCGATGAGCAAAACAGGGAAAAAATGGTCGTCACCGCGAAAAATAATAACCTTGTTATTGGAACCTGTCATTGATCTTGGGGGGAGGGGGTCAAAAGTTTGTGACGTAATTATAGGGGTAACTGAAAGTTGACAGTTGTTGACAAGGGGAGAGGGGTCAAAAATTGCCAAAAAATTGTTGACATAATTAATGGACAGCCCCTATGGCCGGACAAATTTGTCTCCGAAGTTCCGCTGAATTATAGTTAAGACATGCGGGAAAAAACACTGTTCTAACACTTACACACAGGTCTATGCAGACTGCATCAAGTTGTTCTTTACTATTTTTTTAAAAGCGCGTCTAAGAGTCGTATCAATTCACCAATCAAAATTCTTAAGTTAAAGCGCAATAGCTGTTGATATAATGTTACGACTTAAGAAAGACGAGGATCCGAAGAACGTCAAAACTGAAAGTTACTACTAAACAACTCATCGCACAGAATAAAAATTTAAAAACAAATACAGAAAAGAATTTTTTCATCAAATGCAGTGATGCAAAAATTGTTGCATTCTCTGCGTGTGCCGCATGAGAAAGAGAGAGAGAGAGAGAGAGAGAGAGAGAGAGAGAGAGAGAGAGAGAGAGAGAGAGAGAGAGAGACAGACAGACAGACAGACAGACAGACAGACAGACAGACAGAGACATAGACAGAGACACAGAGACAGAGACAAAGATACAGAGACACATACAGAGACAGACAGAGAGACAGACAGACAGACAGAGATAGACACACAGAGACAGACAGAGAGAGACATAGACAGAGACAGACAGAGAGAGACATAGACAGAGATAGAAACAGAGAGACAGAAACAGAGTGTGGGAGTGTGTGTGTGTGTGTGTGTGTTGTAAAGGAAGCAGAAGACGTTTCGTATATGTAGCTCCAATTTCCGGAACGAACAGACGAACGAAAAGAGTCATCAATGACGTCCATGACGTCACGACAACCGTCAAAACTTCCGTACGAGAGCGCATGCGTCAATAATTATCTATATATACCCTTCAACACCCGTTGCGTAGTTTTACATACGCCATCTGTCGACACTGCCAACCGGCCCCCTCTCCCCCCCCCACCACCACCACCACATCCCCTACTTCACCATTACCCGCCCGAGCGAGAGCAGAGTTGGGTCAAAACGAAAAAGGTGAATATTGGAAACATGATTGGTCAGGTACGCGATCTATCGATAGGAAATATAGACAACTTAACGCTTCGTCTCTTCATCGGTAACTGAGGTCTTGCTTAATCGGAAAAAAATAAACCACAAATTATAGCCGTCTGTCTGTCTGTCTGTCTGTCTGTCTGTCTGTCTGTCTGTCTGTCTGTCTGTCTGTCCTGCTGGATTCTTTCGGAGGGAGGGGGAAGGAAAGGCACATTGACAATTTCTAGTAAAAACGTCTGGTCCTCAAGAACTTCTTTATATATATATATATATATATATATATATATATATATATATATATATATATATATATATGCAAATGAGCCAAGTTGCTTTTAAAACTGCGTGAAGCATGCAGATTCGAAGAAGAAATCAAGAAGTCGTCGAGTATAGAATTGCTTAATAATTAAGAGACCACCGCCCCCAAATCAAATGTCTTGACAATCGTAAATTCCTCTTCGCGCCTCAATTAATTAATTAACCCTTCAAATGCACATCTGACTATTCGTACAAAATACCCTTTGCATCGTTAGAATATATAGCCAGTAAAACGCAAAAAAACGCGGATATAACTCCGCTCATCTCTACTTTATATACCATTCAATGGTAAGTTGATATAGGCTATAACTAAAAACAACCCAATCACACGTAATGTAATTTTAAAAAGCTCTTTTAGTTTAACAAGGCAGAAACAAGAGAAGCCACACCACATTAAAATTAAACAACCTTTCCTCTCTTTCTCTCTCTCTCTCTCTCTCACACTCTCTCTTCCGCCCTCTCTCTCCCAGTCTCTGTCTTGTCTGTCTGTCTCTGTCCCTGTCTCTATCTCTCTGTTAGTCAGTCAGTCTGTCTGTCAGCCTGCCTGCTTGTCAGGGGCGTAGCCAGGAATTTGATTTGAGGGGGTATAATGTGATTTGGGGAAGTATAAATCTTTAAAAACTTAAAAATCTTAAAAAAACACATTAAGCATTTTAAGGTAGTCTGATTTTTGGATAGGTGTATATACCGATATACCCCGTCGCTACGCCCCTGCTGCTTGTCTGTATCTGTCTGTGTCTGTCTGTCTGTCTGTCTGTCTGTCTGTCTGTCTGTCTGTTTCTGTCTCTGTCTCTCTCTCCGAGGTAGCTAGCATTTCCGGACCACACTGGGGTCGACCTTCAAGCAATCGGTTGGTCAAACCCAATCCATAACGACCAACATCTTGGGGCAGCAGCAGCAGCAGCAGCAGGCGTTAATGAAAACTCCAAATCCAGGAAAATATGACTTCGGTTGTCATAGTGATAGGGTCGGTAATTAACAAGAATGCCACTTTAATACAAATAATAGCAATAATAATAATAATAATAATAATAATAATAATAATAATAACTGAAATAACAACAGTTGCCCTGCGTGAGAACGCTGTGTTCCATTTGGCCTTTCATACGAATTATGGCGCTTGTTCCTGTTTTCTCATTTCCTGATTTCCTGCCGTCTTGGTCTACAAATACGTCTACTAATGTGCCTACTAATGTGCCTACTAAATATGCCTACTAATGTGCCTACTAATGTGCCTACTAATGGGACAGTAACTAAGTAACTAAGCGAGTAACAGGTTATCACAAGAGGAAAAGGAACGAGAGAGAGACATAGACAGAGACATAAACAAATTGTGGTGTGTGTGTGTGTGTGTGTGTGTGTGTGTGTGTGTGTGTGTGTGTGTGTGTGTGTGTGTGATAGAGAAGAGAGAGGGGAGAGACAGAGAGCGACAGAGAGAGAGAGACAGACAGACAGAGAGACAGAGACAGACAGAAACAGAAACAGACTGAGACACACACAGAGACACAGAGACACACAGAGACAGAGACACACAGAGACAGAGACACACACACACAGAGATCAGATATTGCATCAAATAGTCACCATAATCACCATCATTGTCACGAACAGCAAATGCAATGTCATCATCGTTTTCACCATTCCAGCTTCCTCTTTCCCTTTGGATTGTCCCCCCACCCGATCTGACGGGCCTTTCCTTGCTTCATCTGGCTATAACTAGGATTTACCGTACTCTATACGGAACCACTCTAATTCTTCTTCTTCTTCTTCTTCTTCTTCTTCTTCTTCTTCTTCTTCTTATTATTATTATTATTATTATTATTATTATTATTATTATTATTAGCAGCAGCAGCAGCAGCAGCTGCAGCAGCAGCAGCAGCAGCAGCAGCAGCAGTAGTAGTAGTAGTAGTAGTAGTAGTAGTAGTAGTAGTAGTAGTAGTATTTGTTGTTGTTGTTGTATGACTGATCGGTTGGTTGATTGATTGATGATTGATTGATTGATTGATTGACTTACGAGAGCCTCTGTGTAGTTCATCGCTTGTCGATGGTTCCTTCTCGGGTTCTCTTCCATGCGTTGATCTCCTCGGTGATGAACGACCCTCTCGGCATCCACAGTCCTCCACTGGACGGCCAAAAGCAGCAGCAGCAGCAGGACAGGCCCGATCACCCGCTGGACGAAGGTCCCTGGGTTACGCCCGGGTGACGGCGGTGATGTCCACCCGGTGGCGGCGGTCAGGTACGCGGCGCTGAGAGTCGGCATAAGTACCTTATGAACCTGCAGGGCTCTTTCTCCTCAGGTAGACGGGGACTGCTTCTTAGAAGAGTTCTTATCCTTCTGTCGCGTGGAATAATTCCGCGTTCAGTCGCTGGTAACATCCAATGCTGCTGCTGATGATGATGACGACGACGACGACTACGAGAACAAGTATTCATGACATTTTTGCGGTAGTCTCTCTCTCTCTCTCTCTCTCTCTCTCTCTCTCTCTCTCTCTCTCTCTCTCTCTCTCTCTCTCTCTCTCTCTCGTTTTTAAAATAACGCCACAGTTTTGAACCCGTATATATGGGTTGTGCAGGTCATCTCTCTCTCTCTCTCTCACACTCAAACGAGCGAATTTAATGCGTGTTTAAGAGAAAGGAAGAGGTCCGTCAAAAACGATGGGCGTCTGGCTGCTCCTCCACCTCCTCCTCCTCCTTCTCCGCCTCCACCTTCTCCACCACCTTCTCCCTCCTCCTCCTCCTTCTTTTAAACCCGGGCTTGCCTCCAACATCGGCTGCTCGGCGTTGTTCCGATTTAATCGCTCTTCATAATGCGGCATTTGTTGCATCAAACTCCGGCCCATCGGGGGGGAGGGTGGGGGACGGCAGCGGCGGCGGTTGCGGCCCTGCCGTAGGCCGACGGGCGGGCGGGCGGCCGCGGCCCATGGCATCGTCATCCGGCCACTCCCCCGCTCGGGCCCGGGGCAGCGAGCGCGGCTCTCTATCGGCGGCAATCCTTCGCATTTAGCGTCTTAAATGCACAAACGCCCACGCATGTCTGTCTGTCTCTGTCTCTCTCTTTCTCTCTGTCTCTCTCTCTTTCTCTCTGTCTCTCTCTTTCTCTCTGTCTCTCTTAGGACAGGTTGTCATTACAACAACGCGACAGACTAACAGACAGCCAAACGAGCAGACAAGAAGACTGACAAATTTGAAATATTTCGGAAGCAGACAGACAGACAGCCATACGAAGAGGCACTTCGGCAGGTAGATAGAGAGACCGGCAGACATACGTACACAGTATGAAAAGCAGAAATTGTCAAGGAAGAAATAAGAGAATAAAAAGCGGAGAAATATGCAAACAGCAAAAGACAGACAAAGACAGAAAGAAGGCCAAAGAGGCAGACAATGGAAGTGAATAAACCTGAATTATTGCATGCGCGACATTTTTTGAGTCGTTTTTCTGTTTTCATCTCTTGACATTTAAATTGTAATTATTTCTCGCGGCAGAGAATCATCATCTTCTTCTTCTTCTCCTTCTTCTTCTTCTTCTTCTTCTTCCTCCTCCTCCTCTCCGCTCAATTGTAGAGTTTTCTAGTTGAATTAATTGAATCCCGAAATTCAGCATAGTTGTAGAAACTTGAAAAGGAAAATTTCTGCAGAAAGAAGACCGACTGGATTTTGAACAAAAGGAAAGGAAAGAGTTAGTTCTCTGCTTCGATTAGCGCTGCTACTTTTCTTTGCCGTAAACTATAACTTAACAACATAGTACAGTTGATAAGCCGTATGATTGTTCATTCTGTGGATAAAAGCATGAAATTTTGAACATTGACACTTCTTATAATTTAGTAACATTCTGTCCAGAGGCATTCGAATAAACTTAAGGGTAGGGGTACCCCTAGGGGTAGGAAAATGGGTACCCCTAGGGGTATGGCTAAGGGTAGGGGTACCCTTAGAGTTAGTGGAACCCATAGAGCTAGGGGTAGGGGTACCCCTTGGGATAGGGTAGGGAAATCAAAAGTGCTAGCCATTCACACGTCTGCCAATACCATTCTCTGTAGTTTTATATCAAAAGTGCTTGGCGTTCAGAATTTTGCCTGTGGCATTCTCTAATGCGTAAATTGGACATTTTAAAGGACATTTTAAAACTACAGAGAATGGTATTGGCAGACGTGTGAATGGCTAGCACTTTTGACAGAGAAGTGAAGAGCACCTGCTAATTAAGTTTTTTCAAAAATTAGGCCACTATCTCTTGTATATCAAATGTGCTTGGCATTCAGAATTTTGCCTGTGGTAATTTCTATTGCGTAAATTGAACATTTTAAAGGACATTTTTAATCTACAGAGAATGGTATTGGCAACATTACTCATGGGGATGAACAATTGTGCCAGTTTTCATCACAATCTGAGATGGTGACGTCCGATTTTATTCAAAAGCGTGTTGATTTGATGCGGAATTACCCTTTTCGTATTTTGGTTTCGGAGGAAAAGCGAAATGAAATTATAATATTCATAACTGTACACTCTATAAGCACAATTATTACTTAGTATTGTTTATTTGGCACTGTATCGATTGTCATTTGTCTACGTACTGCAGCTCAAGCGGATTTTTTTAAAAACAAATTATCAAGAAAATTTATGGTGCCAAATTGCATGGTAAGAGATAAACAACTTGTGCATCCTTTGGGGAAATTGTTCAGGGCCATGAACCCTATAACTGTGCCAAGTGGCATGCTTTTATCCAGAAGTGAACGATTCTTGGATTTTATGGACTTAGCCACTGAACTATTA
The DNA here is from genome assembly GCA_018105865.1 of Metaphire vulgaris. Taxonomy (NCBI): domain Eukaryota; kingdom Metazoa; phylum Annelida; class Clitellata; order Crassiclitellata; family Megascolecidae; genus Metaphire; species Metaphire vulgaris. Next base: position 1,142,517 of record CM030852.1, read on the forward strand.
GCATCCAGTATTTAGAGCCCCTCCAGCATGACAAACCCCGATATTCCACATTGATATCAATCGCTATTGCAAACATGGGCCATCACCTTCTGCATTTAAAACGACTCATCCATGACAACCCTCGTTATTCCATAATGCTAATAATACGCAGGATTTGTGAAAATACAAACACATTTGTGAAACTTATTTCGTCCTGTTAGAAATGAATTTCAAGCACAATATTGAGCCGCTGTCTTTAGCATTCTTCACTACATCGGTATCAATCGCTATTTTAAACGTAGGCCATCGCCTTATGTATTTAGAGCCCCTCCAGCATGACAAATCCCGATGTTCCACAGTGCTAATAATGCAGAGTATTTGAGCAAATACAACCGCACATTTGAAATTTATATCGTCATGTTATAGAACGAATTCAAGCACCATATTCAGCCACTATCTTTAGCATCCATTACTACATTGATATCAATCGCTACTGCACACATGCGCCATCACCTTCTGCATTTAAAACGGCTCATCCATGACAACCCTCGTTATTCCATAATGCTAATAATACACAGGATTTGTGCACATTCAAGGGCAGTTTTGAAACTTGTTTCGTCCTGCTAGAGATCGATTTCAGGCACCGTATTGAGACATTGTCTTTAGCATTATTCACTACATCGATATCAATTGCTATTGTAAACATAAGCCATCGCCTTATGTATTTAGAGCCCCTCCAACATGACAACCGCCGTTGTTCCATAATGCTAATAATGCACAATATATGTGAAAATAAACCGCACATTTGAAAGTTATTTCGTCCTGTTATAGATAGAATTCAAACACCATATTCAGCCACTATCTTTAGCACCCATTACTACATTGATATCAATCGCTATTGCAAACATGGGCCATCACCTTCTGCATTTAAAACGACTCATCCATGACAACCCTCGTTATTCCATAATGCTAATAATACGCAGGATTTGTGAAAATACAAACGCATTTTTGAAACTTATTTCGTCCTGTTAGAAATGAATTTCAAGCACAATATTGAGCCGCTGTCTTTAGCATTCTTCACTACATTCATATCAATCGCTATTTTAAACGTAGACCATCGCCTTATGTATTTATAGCGCATCTAGCATGACAACCGCCGTTGTTCCATAATGCTAATAATGCACAGTATATGTGCAAATCAACTGCATATTTGAAATTTATTTCGTCCTGTTATAGATCGAATTCAATCACCGTATTCAGCCACTATCTTTATAGTACAGTTGATAAGCCGTATGATTGTTCATTTTGTGGATAAAAGCATGAAATTTTGAACATTGACACTTCTTATAATTCAGTAACATTCTGTCCAGAGGCATTCGAATAAACTTAAGGGTAGGGGTACCCCTAGGGGTAGGAAAATGGGTACCCCTAGGGGTATGGCTAAGGGTAGGGGTACCCTTAGAGTTAGTGGAACCCATAGAGCTAGGGGTAGGGGTACCCCTTGGGATAGGGTAGGGAAATCAAAAGTGCTAGCCATTCACACGTCTGCCAATACCATTCTCTGTAGTTTTATATCAAAAGTGCTTGGCGTTCAGAATTTTGCCTGTGGCATTCTCTAATGCGTAAATTGGACATTTTAAAGGACATTTTAAAACTACAGAGAATGGTATTGGCAGACGTGTGAATGGCTAGCACTTTTGACAGAGAAGTGAAGAGCACCTGCTAATTAAGTTTTTTCAAAAATTAGGCCACTATCTCTTGTATATCAAATGTGCTTGGCATTCAGAATTTTGCCTGTGGTAATTTCTATTGCGTAAATTGAACATTTTAAAGGACATTTTTAATCTACAGAGAATGGTATTGGCAACATTACTCATGGGGATGAACAATTGTGCCAGTTTTCATCACAATCTGAGATGGTGACGTCCGATTTTATTCAAAAGCGTGTTGATTTGATGCGGAATTACCCTTTTCGTATTTTGGTTTCGGAGGAAAAGCGAAATGAAATGATAATATTCATAACTGTACACTCTATAAGCACAATTATTACTTAGTATTGTTTATTTGGCACTGTATCGATTGTCATTTGTCTACGTACTGCAGCTCAAGCGGATTTTTTTAAAAACAAATTATCAAGAAAATTTATGGTGCCAAATTGCATGGTAAGAGATAAACAACTTGTGCATCCTTTGGGGAAATTGTTCAGGGCCATGAACCCTATAACTGTGCCAAGTGGCATGCTTTTATCCAGAAGTGAACGATTCTTGGCTTTTATGGACTTAGCCACTGAACTATTAGCATCCAGTATTTAGAGCCCCTCCAGCATGACAAACCCCGATATTCCACATTGATATCAATCGCTATTGCAAACATGGGCCATCACCTTCTGCATTTAAAACGACTCATCCATGACAACCCTCGTTATTCCATAATGCTAATAATACGCAGGATTTGTGAAAATACAAACACATTTGTGAAACTTATTTCGTCCTGTTAGAAATGAATTTCAAGCACAATATTGAGCCGCTGTCTTTAGCATTCTTCACTACATCGGTATCAATCGCTATTTTAAACGTAGGCCATCGCCTTATGTATTTAGAGCCCCTCCAGCATGACAAACCCCGATGTTCCACAGTGCTAATAATGCAGAGTATTTGAGCAAATACAACCGCACATTTGAAATTTATTTCGTCATGTTATAGAACGAATTCAAGCACCATATTCAGCCACTATCTTTAGCATCCATTACTACATTGATATCAATCGCTACTGCACACATGCGCCATCACCTTCTGCATTTAAAACGGCTCATCCATGACAACCCTCGTTATTCCATAATGCTAATAATACACAGGATTTGTGCACATTCAAGGGCAGTTTTGAAACTTGTTTCGTCCTGCTAGAGATCGATTTCAGGCACCGTATTGAGACATTGTCTTTAGCATTATTCACTACATCGATATCAATTGCTATTGTAAACATAAGCCATCGCCTTATGTATTTAGAGCCCCTCCAACATGACAACCGCCGTTGTTCCATAATGCTAATAATGCACAATATATGTGAAAATAAACCGCGCATTTGAAAGTTATTTCGTCCTGTTATAGATAGAATTCAAACACCATTTTCAGCCACTATCTTTAGCACCCATTACTACATTGATATCAATCGCTATTGCAAACATGGGCCATCACCTTCTGCATTTAAAACGACTCATCCATGACAACCCTCGTTATTCCATAATGCTAATAATACGCAGGATTTGTGAAAATACAAACGCATTTTTGAAACTTATTTCGTCCTGTTAGAAATGAATTTCAAGCACAATATTGAGCCGCTGTCTTTAGCATTCTTCACTACATTCATATCAATCGCTATTTTAAACGTAGACCATCGCCTTATGTATTTATAGCGCATCTAGCATGACAACCGCCGTTGTTCCATAATGCTAATAATGCACAGTATATGTGCAAATCAACTGCATATTTGAAATTTATTTCGTCCTGTTATAGATCGAATTCAATCACCGTATTCAGCCACTATCTTTATAGTACAGTTGATAAGCCGTATGATTGTTCATTTTGTGGATAAAAGCATGAAATTTTGAACATTGACACTTCTTATAATTCAGTAACATTCTGTCCAGAGGCATTCGAATAAACTTAAGGGTAGGGGTACCCCTAGGGGTAGGAAAATGGGTACCCCTAGGGGTATGGCTAAGGGTAGGGGTACCCTTAGAGTTAGTGGAACCCATAGAGCTAGGGGTAGGGGTACCCCTTGGGATAGGGTAGGGAAATCAAAAGTGCTAGCCATTCACACGTCTGCCAATACCATTCTCTGTAGTTTTATATCAAAAGTGCTTGGCGTTCAGAATTTTGCCTGTGGCATTCTCTAATGCGTAAATTGGACATTTTAAAGGACATTTTAAAACTACAGAGAATGGTATTGGCAGACGTGTGAATGGCTAGCACTTTTGACAGAGAAGTGAAGAGCACCTGCTAATTAAGTTTTTTCAAAAATTAGGCCACTATCTCTTGTATATCAAATGTGCTTGGCATTCAGAATTTTGCCTGTGGTAATTTCTATTGCGTAAATTGAACATTTTAAAGGACATTTTTGATCTACAGAGAATGGTATTGGCAACATTACTCATGGGGATGAACAATTGTGCCAGTTTTCATCACAATCTGAGATAGTGACGTCCGATTTTATTCAAAAGCGTGTTGATTTGATGCGGAATTACCCTTTTCGTATTTTGGTTTCGGAGGAAAAGCGAAATGAAATGATAATATTCATATCTGTACACTCTCTAAGCACAATTATTACTTAGTATTGTTTATTTGGCACTGTATCGATTGTCATTTGTCTACGTACTGCAGCTCAAGCGGATTTTTTTAAAACAAATTATCAAGAAAATTTATGGTGCCAAATTGCATGGTAAGAGATAAAAAACTTGTGCATCCTTTGGGGAAATTGTTCAGGGCCATGAACCCTATAACTGTGCCAAGGTGGCATGCTTTTATCCAGAAGTGAACGATTCTTGGCTTTTATGGACTTTAGCCACTGAACTAACAGGGATATAACTTAATTAAATAACGGGAAATGATGATGATGATGATGATGATGATGATGATTTGATGATGATGATGATGATGATGATGATGATGATAATTATGAAGAGGAGGAGGAGGAAGAGGAGCAGGGGAGGAGGAGGAGAGGAGGAAGAGAAGGAGGAAGAAGAGAAAAAGAGAATGAAGAAGATGATGATGAAGTTGATGATGTTGTTGATAATGATGATGATGACAACGATGATGATGTGATTATGGTGATGATTATGATGATGATGAAAAAGGAGAAGCAGAAGACGGCGTCGAGAAGGAAGACCTGAGAGGTAATAATAATAGTCTTTGCGTTATAAATTGTCGATCTCAAGTTCTCAACCAGCTATACTCAGACATTTGCCACTGCATTATTAGAAAGAGTCGATGGCCTTTTAAGATGAAGAGGAGGAGGAGGAGGAGGAGGAGGAGGAGGAGGAGGATAGGAGGATGAGAAAGAGGACAAGAAGAAGGAGATGACTGTGGAGGTTAAGAGAGCCAAGATTAACTGCTCCCCTTCTCCTCCTCCTTTTCTCCCCTCTTCCTCTTCCTCCTCCTCCTCCTTCTCCTCATATCCTGGAGAATTTATGAAGATCGGTGTCGACACCTAGCGTCGCAAATATAGGACTATTCCCCCCCCCCAAAAAAAAAGCAGGAAATCTATACAGCCGCGTCCGCACGATGAGCATAGATCACCTCCTCTTCATCCTCCTTTTTCTCCTCCTCCTTCCCCTCTTCTTCTCCTCCTCCTCCTTCACATACGACCAGTAACAATACATCGCTGTTCTGATCAACAGGAATGTTTCTGTTGATTTATCGTTTTTACAGAGGCCCGACAGACAGACACACACAGACAGACACACAGACACACACACACAGACGGATGAACAGACAGACAGACAGATATCAAGGCCTGTGTGTGTGTGTGTGTGTGTGTGTGTGTGTGTGTGTGTGTGTGTGTGTGTGTGTGTGTGTGTGTGTGTGTGTGTGTGTGTGTGACAATCAGTTTCTTCCGTCGATATGTTTTTGCGTTCTTGTGTATAAAAGTGCCTTGAAACATTATTCCTTTCGATGAAACATCGTAACACGTGGAAAGCGTTCGTCTTAAAGTGGATAATAAACTCTCTCTCTCTCTCTCTCTCTCTCTCTCTCTCTTGCTCTCTCTCTCTCCCTCCCTCTCTCTCTCTCTTTCCAGGATCTACTATCTGCTTCACATAGGCGCTTGTAGCTTCCACTGTGTTCCGAGCACTCTTTAAAATTGCCACTCCATTCGGAGGATGTTGTTGTTGGTGTTTGGGGGTCCGGGTTGGTGTGGGTGGGGCGGGGAAGATGCGTGGGGGTGGAGAGGAGGGGAGGGGGTGGAAGAGGGAGCCGGGTTTCTATCGGCATAGTGTCGAGCATGACGTCAGTCTCTAAAGTGGAACCGAAATTATTGGGAGCTGAGTCATCGGCAACGGCTACTGTACATCGATAACAAACAGGGCTGCTGCTGCTGCTGCTGCTGCTGCTGTACAGTCTGACTCTGCTAATGTCATAATATCCAGGCCAAGCCTCGTCGCGTCTCGTTGCTTTCGGCTGTGTTCCAGTCGATGCAAATAAACATAATAAATCCGATCTTGTCTGCCAGACATTTCGATACGTCTCAATCAATCAATCAATCAATCAATCAAATCTGTGTATTAGTATCAAGAAAATATCAATAACAGAACCAGTGATCTTCAATGTCACAAATTTATAATGTAAAAGAGTTATACAGGCAAAAGGGAAGTAAATAAATAAAATTACTACATATGAAAGATTTAAATTTATAAAATGACAGTTGACATTTAAATGATTTAGAAACTAAAGGGAGACGCAGGAGAAGAGAAACATTCTCTGTTCAAGGCCTGCTTTCCCGGTGAACCAGTAAGCTTATGCTAACTATGGACATGTTCCAACTGACTGAATACTATGTTTATAAATACAGAAAGCAAGTAACAACCGGAGGCTCAGCGTTAATGTATACCCCCACCCACCCACCCACCACCCCAGCTTCCAACCCCACTAATTTGTCCTGTTGCATAGGCGTCCGGACCCTCAGAAAAATTTGGTTGTGACGGTCCATATAAGGTATTGGACCCTCACAAAATCTGAATAAATCTATACTGTACCGTTTATTCTATTCATACATTTACTATTAATAGAAGTCAGTGATTCCCTAGAATCCTAGATCATTTATTAAACGCTATAACAAAGCTAGAGCTAAAATCAAGAGCGATTTGCAAATGTTTATAATATGTGCGAAACAAGTGCGTCTTGAGGGCAGTCGCAAATGCCTCGAAGGATGTGATCGATGTCACTGAGGCGGGAAGAGTGTTCCAGAGAAGGGGGTTGCCGCGGGTCACGGATCCCCCCCCCCCCAGCATCACCGTCTTGGACGGAGGAGGGACATAAAGGCGAAGTCGCTTGTTTGATTATTGTATGATTGTACGTTGTACGATTAACTATGTTGTGCTGGATATATAATACATGCAGATACTATAATTATCAGCAAATTGTATTTTGGAACCTTATTGATAGGTAATAATGATAATGCTATAGCACGCATGTCTTCATCTCCATTTAGATTTTCTCCAAAGCACGAGCATCCAGCACCGCCTGGACTCAGTCCCAGGCCCCCTCCCTCCCCCACCCAGTCAGCCGAGAAGAGGGATTGACCTTTCTTCTCCCTTCGCCTTAGGTGCCCTGGATTATCTCCCGTGTTCCCGTGCATGGGCAATTGCCCCCCCTCTGGAAAAATTGTGAACTTATGAAAAGAGTCAAATTACTAAAAAAAAGTAACCTATTGTACTAAAATATGAATTCATATATAACTTATAGTAGTAAAATATGAGATCTTATAAAAATCTGATGAACTTCTTGTAACGATAAATAATTCATAATTAGTCCAATAGATCTTGTACAGTACTTTTTGTTTCTTTTTCGTCACATGACCTTGTTTTGCGCCTCGTCCCCTCCCCCCCCCCCGAGAAAAATTTCTGTGTTTGCCCATGCTCCCCGTGTTTCGATCGAGCATAAATTTGCCGCCGAAAGGTCGAGAAATTCGCGGATTGGCAGACGATGTCAACGACCCGCCGACAGTCATGGCAACCGGTGGTCCAGATATAAATAGGGGTCAATGGAGCCCCCCTCCCTCCGCGACCGAGTTATCTGTCCTTTCTCGCGACCTTGACATCGGACGAGTTGTTCCATCCTAAATAACGAAAGTAGATCGGGACCAAGAGATAAAGTCCGTTACTAGCCCTGGATATATATAGGTATATGGTATATATATATATATGTGTTGTATATATATGTGTTGTATATATATATGTGTTGTATATATATGTGTTGTATATATATGTGTTGTATATATATATATATATATATATATATATATATATATATACAATGTGTCCGGAAAAAGGGAACCTTTGATAATAATGAAAACACGAAAACCAATGTCAATTGTATATACAGTGCTGCTAAAAAATTGTGAACACACGTGGATTTCGAAGCAAAACGAAGTTTAAGGCTTGTTAAAACATTGCAATCACAACCAAAAACACCAATGCTGTATTATTTCATTAATGATACTATTCTACGATTGATGTACAGAAGGCTATACAGTAGATATGCAAAAATTCAGAAGACTGTTGAAAAGAATTTCATCCACATTTTCTTGTGTCCCCATCTTCATTGCATCAAACCGTACTAGAACAGTCAATATATTCTGCCCCAAATTTATTCTAGAGCGTTCCAAATGCCACGAAAAATAGTGAGCTATGTCAAACGACACTATAGGCCTACAAAGTCTTCTAGAAAACAATTACACAGGCCTGCGATGGAAAAATTGTTTCAAAACGAAATGTTGATTCTTATGTAAATTTGGTAGCTGAAATCACGAAAAATAAGTAAAATATTCCATCACCCACCGGTTTCACCTAAAACCAATATTTGTTCTATTAAATGAAGAATTTCTTGCACCCGGCTTAATTGGTGAAACCCAAAAACCCTAAAAACCCTAAAAGCTAAAAACCCTAAAAACCTAAAAACCCTAAAAAAACTAAAAACCCTAAAAACCTAAAAACCCTAAAAACCTAAAAACCCTAAAAACAAAAACTCTAAAATCCATAAAAACCCAAAAACCCTAAAAGCTAAAACCCCTTAAAAGCTAAAAACCATAAGACCTAAAAAACCTAAAACCCTAAAAACCCAAAAACCCTAAAGCTAAAAACCCTAAAACCCTAAAAACCCTAAAAAACAAAAACCTAAAAACCCTAAAAACCCTAAAAACCTAAAAACCCTAAAAACCTAAAAAAACTAAAACCATAAAAACCCCAAAACCCTAAAAACCCTAAAAGCTAAAAACCCTAAAAACCTAAAACCCCTAAAACCCATAAAACCTAAAAACCCTAAAAACCTAAAAACCCGAAAAACTTAAACACTCTAAAAAAACCCTAAAAACCTAAAACCCCTAAAAACCATAAAAACCCTAAAAACCTAAACACTCTAAAACCATAAAACCCAAAAACCCTAAAAGCTAAAACCCCTTAAAACTCTAAAAACCCTAAAAACCCAAAAACCTAAAAACCTAAAAACCCAAAAAACCTAAAAACCCTATAAACCCTAAAAACCTAAAGACTCTAAAAACCCTAAAAACCCAAAAACCCTAAAAGCTAAAAACCCTTAAAACCCTAAAATCCCAAAAACCTAAAAACCATAAAAACCTAAAAACCCTAAAATCCTAAAAACCCAAAAACCTAAAAACCCAAAAACCATTAAAACCATAAAAACCCAAAAACCCTAAAAGCTAAAAACCCTAAAAACCTAAAAACCAGGATCAAGTACATACGCTTGTACTGCTATATATATATGCTAATGTTTTAGCTTATCGTATCAATTTCATTTCGTGTTTTGTTAAAAATTCTTACGTGATGGAGGAAAACGGTTTTCATTTATGAAATTAGCACATTAAACTACATACAAATCAGCCTTTGAAATTAAAACAATTTTCAAAAAGGTAAAAAATGCAGGCCTGTGTTATCTGTCAAATGGTTACAAAGTTGATCGAGAGATAAGAGGGGTCTTAAGATAGCTACTGTATAGTTTCTTGTATCACAGGTTTTACAGACCACAAAAATATTATAAAAATGATACCCTGTTTGACATTGGTCTGCAGAAGGAATATCGCTACAGTAAGCTATAAATATGAAAAATTCAGAGGAGTGATGAAACGAATTATATCCACATTTTTCTTGTGTCCCCATCTTCATTGCATCAAATCATACTAGAATAATCAGTATATTCGGTCTCAATTGTATTCTAGAGCGTTCGAAATGCCACGAAAAATGGTCAACTATTTTTGCATATCTAAAGCCTTCTGTACATCAATCGTAGAATAGTATCATTAATGAAAAAATACTGTAGAAAAAATACGTTTTGCTTCGAAATCCACGTGTGTTCAAAATTTGTTGAGCAGTACTGTATATATGCATATATATATATATATATATATATATATATATATATATATATATATATATATATATATATGCCTATATCAATGTCAATTGATATTCAATTCAATGTGAATTGTCAAATATATATATATATATATATATATATATATATATATATATATATGTCTCTGTAGGTGTTTAAAACTTTGTCTAAATCGGTGCAGATTCCAGGTATTATTGCGATATGTTTAGGGTTTCTCTCTTTTTCGGACACAGTGTATATATATATATATATATGTATATATATATATATATACAGTATGACAGGACCCGCCGAGTTGGATGTGATATGATAAGATATACCGGTCCCTGTGTTACGATAATCGGACAACGGAAGTCCCGAGGGCCTGCGAGCGATTGGGTGTTCCATCAACCACTTTCCCACAAACAAGACAGATTATAGATGAACTGACCAGTTAGCACCATTCGGGTTCTAACCGTCTTAACTTTCTCTCTCTGTCTCTGTCTCTGTCTCTGTCTCTGTCTCTCTGTCTCTCTGTCTCTCTGTCTCTGTCTCTGTCTCTCTGTCTCTCTGTCTCTCTGTCTCTCTGTCTCTCTCTCTGTCTCTCTCTCTGTCTCTCTCTCTGTCTCTCTCTCTGTCTCTCTCTCTGTCTCTCTCTCTGTCTCTCTGTCTCTCTGTCTCTCTGTCTCTCTCTCTCTCTCTCTCTCTCTCTCTCTCTCTCTCTCTCTCTCTCTCTCTCTCTCTCTCTCTCTCTCTCTCTCTCTCTCTCTCTCTCTCTCTCTCTAGCGCGCAGAGAGGTTCCCATGGCGCATGCAAGCCATGCCCCGCGGGCAACGTGCGGCCCTTCAACTCCCAGGAATCGTTGTTGGTCCACAAGGCTTTGTTATTTGATATCATGTATTTTCATGATTTTAAAATGTACTGACATTCAAATAAATAAATAAATAAATAAATAAATAAATAAATAAATAATAACTAAACGAAAGTTGCATTAATGAGAGCGATCTAGAGTATTCTAAAGTCTTGATTTTTATACGATTTTCTAAACATTTGGATTCTCTGTGTATCGAATAAATTTTCCATAATAAGTACCCGGATATTCAGTCTACTCTTTAGTATACCGTAGTCCAAATTTTAGGCTTTTTAAAACTGTGTGACCCAATTAACGGCCGAAAATAGTAAATATGGCCCCCAAATATACCTGAAATGCTTGGGAACCACTGCTATAGTTTATATAGTTTATTAGACTCAGATCAAAATCAAAGAACAATCGACGATTATTAACTATCTCTAATAATAAATCTGCCTTCAGATATAACAACAACAACAACAGCAGCAACAACAACAGCAACAACAACAACAGCAACAATTGAGATTAGCATAATTACATACTTCTAAATATTACGAAACCTTTTACGCGACCGCCATTTTCCTTTGATGGATTTTACAGAAACTTTACTGGCCCGTTGCTCACCTGCCGCTATACCTTGGGTCGGCCTGATTTTCTGCGATATTCTAACAGTCTACATTAGTATGTAGAAAATTAGCACCAACAGGTGTCAATTTCTTCCAGTTGCAGCAGCAGCATAATTTCCACCTCGTTCTACGAATGATTGACGCAGGTATGATGAGACACGCATTCCGGACGCCCAGATGGGGGAGGGGTGGGGGAGAGGCACAGCCTCGCCGGCACCTGTTCCCTTAACGGAGCCATAGTATTAGGATTAGGTCGACCAGGGTCGCCTTCGTCTCCGACACTAAATCACCTCCGTGGATCGGATTCCGCCGGACGATTTTCAGGTAAGAACTGGGAACAAACTGCTATGACAGGAAGGTAACGGCATGCAACAGGTGCGATGGAACTGCCTGGAATTGTTTGCTGTTTATTCGTTTACGGAACCGACCTCTCAAACAGGGGGCCATCCATAAATGACGTAACGCGATTTTGGCAGTCCCCCCCGCCGCCTTTCGTCACACGTCGTCACAAAAAGTGAGACCCCTCAAAGATGACGTCACAACGCGTTAACCCCCCCCCCCACCCCCGGCCCATCTCCCCGTCATTTTGTCATCTTTCCAATGTCGTGTGAAATACGTTCAATTTTGCGGCAACAAAGCAGCATGCATTGCGGTATTAATAAATATATTTAGCATTAGGCCTATGTGACGTCACATTTCTGGAACCTTCCCCCGTCGTGACACATCGTCACAAATGAATGAACCCCCCCGCCTAAGTGCGTGACGTAATTTGTGGATGGGCCCTAGATAGTCATCGTTTAAATGTCTTCCAATGGACGATGGAGGAAGCTAATTAATTAATCGATCAGATTAACCAGCTCTTCAGCAGTGGCGGCTGCACCGGGGGCCAGGGGGGCCCGTGCCCCCTATTGAGTGCCTGTCCACCTTAGTGGCCCCCCGTTGGGACCCTATACTTAATGCTACATACATTAAACAACAAATGGTTGGCTCCCCGTGATTAGAAGTTGCCACCCCAACGGCCCCCCACTTGCCAAATCCTAGAGCCGCCACTGCTTTTCAGGCATTTTTAGCAGCTGATGCTGGTTGTCAGTAGAACTTCGGTCGTTCGTTAGCGCCTCTTCTCCATCCTCCACCCTCTCTCAGACCCTCCCTCTTCTTTCCCCATCCCCTCCAGATGCGTCATTTCACTGTTTTTCAGGGGGGAGGGGGCAAGACACTTTCGACCGGTCAAGTTTGCGAAAAAGTTGGCGACCTTTTTTTGATTGTCAGCTATTTTATGCGATTATAGTTACTTCCTTTACGGGTTAATGACTTTTTTGCTTTTCAGTCTTTTTACCTATTTAGCCAGCCAATTTACATGTAAAAACTAAATAACACAAACATTGGTGAAAAAAGTATCCCCTAAAAATCAGGGGGGTTAGCATTGGCAACGGCCTCCTTTGTCCCCCCCAAATGACGTCCCTGATCCTCTCTCTCTCTCTCTCTCTCTCTCTCTCTCTCTCTCTCTCTCTCTCTCTCTCTCTCTCTCTCTCTCTCTCTCTCTCTCTCTCTCTCTCTCTCTCTCTCTCTCTCTCTCTCTCTGCTCTCTCTCTCTCTCTCTGCTCTCTCTCTCTCTCTGCGCTCTCTCTCTCTCTCTCTGCGCTCTCTCTCTCTCTCTCTGCTGCTCTCTCTCTCTCTGCTCTCTCTCTCTCTCTCTCTCTCTCTCTCTCTCTCTCTCTCTCTCTCTCTCTCTCTCTGCTCTCTCTCTCTCTCTGCGCTCTCTCTCTCTCTCTGCGCTCTCTCTCTCTCTCTGCTGCTCTCTCTCTCTCTCTCTCTCTCTCTCTCTCTCTCTCTCTCTCTCTCTCTCTCTCTCTCTCTCTCTCTCTCTCTCTCTCTGCGCTCTCTCTCTCTCTCTCTGCGCTCTCTCTCTCTCTCTGCGCTCTCTCTCTCTCTCTCTCTCGCTCTCTCTCTCTCTGCGCTCTCTCTCTCTCTCTCTCTCTCTCTCTCTCTCTCTCTCTGCGCTCTCTCTCTCTCTCTGCGCTCTCTCTCTCTCTCTTCTCTCTCTCTCTCTCTCTCTCTCTCTCTCTCTCTCTCTCTGCGCTCTCTCTCTCTCTCTGCTCTCTCTCTCTCTCTCTCTCTCTCTCTCTCTCTCTCTCTGCGCTCTCCACTTTTTTCTAGCGCTCCTAATGGCTGCTTCAACGCTATTATAAATTGACCGCGTACACCGTTCGAAGAAACGCTGTTTATGGGAACTATTGGGCAGGAAGGGGAGAAAGGAGCGAGGGAAGGGAGCAATGAGGGGGTGGGAGGGGGAGAGAGCGAAAGGGATCGAGTCATCGACGACCCCTCCTCCGGATACTTTTTCCCGCCGGCGGGGGCACCACACCACCCCCCACCCCCACCCCTGTCCGTACAACTAACCTGAGGCGGGCGGTGGGTGTTGTCTTCCGGGCATATTCGACGTAGTTTGATCCTGGTTCCCCTCCATTTCAGATCCATCGGTTACCGTCAAAGTTGAAACCGAAACGCACGTATCGGCCTCTAACGGACGCCGTCGTCCATGATATATCTACTGGCGTCTTCGTTTCAATGATCTAATATTATATAGGCCACGGACGGTAATTAAATACCTCGGCGGCCGATATATGCCATGTGGCCGGTACTTTTGTATTAATACGCCTTTTGCGCCATCACAGCAAACGCTTTTAATATCCACCGTAGTCCGTAGACTGTTACGCTGGCCTCATATCAGTGCTCTATCCAGGCCTGTTAGGGGCAAAGATTCCCCCCACCCCAGTGTTGGAGTTGCCGGGGTGGGGGTGTTGAACCCCCCCCAGCTAACTTTGCAACCCTCCAAAAAAATCGCTTAACGGGTACATGCAGTTTCTGTCGTTCATTGAATTTCAGTCCTCAACCCCCACCCACCCAGCCACAGGCGGATTTTATTAAAGGCTAGGGTAGGCTTCAGCCTACCCAACTAATCGCATCAAAACAAAAAAATTGTTTTTCCCATCAACACCAGGTCTGTCGCGTGCTGGATGGCACCCCAGACCCCCATGCTAGCCTACCCAAATATTAAACTCTACATCCGCCCATGCACCCAGCTCAAATTTCACAACTCCAACACTGATTTTCTCCCTAAACCTCAAAATTCCCCCCCCCCAATCCCAACACTGACAAATTTTTGCATTTAACTATGTCTCTTTCCCTCCAGCCAAGTCAATTGCCCCCCGGAAAGGCCTGGAGTCTGGATAAAACAAACACTGCGTGATATCCCGGATGAAACGCCGATTACCAAACTCGAACCCGGATCGACAAGCTGACTCTACGCAGACCCGACCCCCTGCACACCAAGCAGGGACATTTTTACACCCCTAACACCCACTCAATCTGAGACCGTCACCCCCATTTTAGCCTGGGATGACCTTTTTGCTAGTCAGACTTTTTTGACAGGGACCCCCAAAATATACCAGCACCCCCAACTTGATAATCCTAGAAATAGCCCTGACAACAAGCCATAGAGTGTTATTGCCATCCGTTTTAACCCACCCAACCCCCATAATTTTAACGCAGTAGGCCACGGGCCACGAACAGTAGGCCTACTTCAAGGCCGGCAGAAATTGCCTTCACTAACCACAAGCCATGGTCGATTTTTATGGACCAAAGAGAAAGGCTGGCAGTTCTACAGAAATTACAAACTATTTCTTACCACAAAAAATGAAAATCTAGCAGCTATAATTGTAAGCATATGCTATGAAACATGAACAGCTAATTTTTAATTGTATTTCAAATACAAATCACATAAAATACATCTTCATAACTTTTCTGCACTCCTGGAATGAATCAAAATGCTGACTCGACACTTTTTGCAACACCCAAACATTGGAATAATCAACCTTAAAGTCTAATGGCACTGCAAAAACAAATCTAACTACAGTAAACACACGAGTCCATTATACAGGGTGGCGCAAAAAAACCGGACTAGTCACACTTAGGTTTGCATTTAATATAGTCCGTTTTTTGCGCCACCCTTCATAGCTAAGGAATCTAGCAGTCTAGACTTTCTTTGTTCATTAACACACACATTAAAAAAACTTGACCAATAATTATAACCATAACAGAACGAAACTGAAAATCATATAACCATTTTAAAAATTGCTGTCAAACAATTACCTTCTCCAAGTTGACTTATTCAAAACAGCGCCTCTCAATGGCGACAAACAAAACGGCCCGACCAAATCACCAAGGCCAATAAAAAAAGCGAAAATTGTTACAAAAAGCAAACAAGGGCTCGTCCATAAAGTACATACGCAAAAAAAGAATTTTCAACCCGCTGCTCCCGTTGCACACAGCATACATACGAAATTACTCCAAAATCCAACCCCTACCCCTCAGTGCGTATGTACTACATGGATGGACCCAAACAAAGATCAGAAAAGATGAAGCTACTAAACCACCCAGTAGAGGCACGAACATAATAATGACCAAGTAGCAATGGCCTGCCTTTGACTTCACATGAGTATTTTGGATTTCAAATGCTCAAAACGCAGTGGTAACTTAGTGTAGCCTCGGAATGCAAACATATAACCTGAGTGCATCATGGGTAAATCTGTGTTGTCCTCCTATCTTGGAGAAAAAAAAATTGTGCCTAAAAGAAGCAACCTCGAGTTCGACCAAGGGCGCTAATCATGGTGCTCCCAACAAAATTCGGCCACAACAGATGTCTTAAAATTTTAACATAAAACAACTTTCAAAACCAGTGTTTATTCTAGGCCTTCTCTGGGGGGGGGGAGAATTTCCCCCAAAGTTTTAAAATTCCCCCAAAAATTTTTATATGCTGGCTGGGGAATGGAAATCCCCCACCCAAAAGTGTGAAGACTCAGACCTTGTCCCCCAAACATTTCAAAATCCCCCCCCCCCCAATGTCAAGGTGGCTAGAATAAACACCGTTTCAAAACAGTCTGAAATAGACAGTCAGACTACATTTCCATATCAAAACTACCGAAGCCGACAACTGAGCAAGGCGACAGTTGAAACAACGAAGTTACAACATTCAAAAATATCTTGTAATGCTTCACACATTACCATCTTCAAAATGAATTCTTTCTAACCACTAAACACAAAAAGTATAGAGTATCAGTTAAGTCTTTCAAAATAAGTCTTTCAATATTTACAAGAATTCAGAAATATCATTTTTATACAAGGTTGCGGCTGCTTCGTTAATAGTAGAGAACGACCTTTTTCCTAAATTCTAGCACTGATAATAACTACCGTAGATTCCACTGCCAACACTTATACTTCATTAGGAAACAGTAAAACGTAGAAATTAAAAAAGGAGCAAGAAAAAAATTTCATCCCAAATTCAGCACATGTCAGAATTAATATATGTCAAAGTAGCAATATAAAATTTGGAATGTCCAATTTGCAAGAGACATCGCGAAAAACTCCGCGCTTAGACGAGTTTTTTGGCCTCAAAGAAACTCTTCAGATGGCGCATCTGTCCAAATCCCACGGTCAGCAGGACGAGCGTCTGAGCAATCGCCCACCACAGTACTCGCTGATTTGTGCTCTCGCTCGTCTGACGAAATCTCTCCTCTCTCGTCTGAAAATCACAACACAGCCTCAACGTTGGAAGTCGCTTTCTATAAAAACACGATAGTAATCTCTTTACGAGTACACAGTAATCGCAGCTGGAGCACGTCTGGGTGATTCTTCAGAACAGGCGCTATAAAAATATTCTGCTACATTACATTAACGCACAAAGATATGTAAACAACACTGCGGTAATGTAATGATGGCATGTAAAATCAATTCTTCCAAATTGGTTTTCACACAGACTTACTTACTTAGCCTCCTATACCATTTAAAATCACATTAATATCATCATCATCATCATCATCATCATCATCATCATCATCATCATCATCATCATCATCATCATCATCATCATCATTTCTATTAATTAATTGACGGCAAATTAACCAATTAAACGCCTGCTATGGAACCACCACAGTAATGCTCATACCATAGTAATGCTCAGAGTAAGCCAATAAGCAGAACATCATATATCAGAAGAGTCACTGACTCGTTGGTAGTTCTGCTCCTTCGATATCTGCTGTACTTGGTCGAGAAGCTGTCGGACTCGAAGCTGAAGCTCGCTCAGTTTGTCCTTCGAAGCAATCTCGCTGTAGTCGTTGGTCCCCTCTCCAACGCGAATGTCCAAATGAATTCGCTGCAAACGGAGACAATCCGCAGCGTATCTAAGGCATGGCAGGTAGGGCAGATGCCCTGGGGTGTGGGGGTAAAAGCCCATGAAATCTTGCTCTCCACTCAACGTAGAAAGAGAAGAAACTGAGAAAACTGACTTTGAGGGGCACGTCATCATAGACCAGTTCGCATAAGTAAAAGCAAGAAAAGTGCATCTGTAGTATTAATCTTGTCAATAAATGTCACGATTTGCTAATTAAAGATTTCTTAACCTGCTAATTTAATTTTCTGAACCTCCCTCTCCTTGCCACGGGCGCCAAATACCCTGGGTACACCCCTTGAGATAATACAAGATTCAAACATTTACCAGATTTGAATTTCTACCGAAATTCTTCTATATCGTGGTCTAAATAAACCTTATAGCTTAGCAAGATGTTTAAACAGTGCTTAGTAAGTAGTGTGAAATATAAATTCATAAGGTAAAGGCAGGTCCTGTACTCGAGCCCAAGCATTGGGTTCCGGTGTTTATCTCCGGCCTGGGCAATCAGCGACGTAGGTGGTATAAGCCATTAGTCTGGGATAGGTTGCCATTACTTTCCCCAGACCCACGTTTTATCAAGTCAAATTTAATCATTAATTGAGAAAATAAGAAATGTCGTGCTCAACCAAATCATAAATCATTGATCAAAACTATCTCTGCATGCGGATTTAATTGACTCATCATAATTAAAAATTTTCAGAGACATTACTAATAATTATATTAAGAAATCACTTCTTAAACTGAAATCAATTCGTTCAAAACTACAAGACAAACGTTTTATTTGTGAGTAATATCAACAACATACCAACTGGTTGCCACCAAACCATGCAGACGAATTGGAAAAGAGGCATATCTGGTGTTCTCCGGCCAAATGGGAAGTGAATGTGAATCTACCCTCAGCTGCATATGTCTGTCCATATGAATAATAAAGACACTCGTATCACCAGTAACAATGCACACAGATGATTATTATCATTACAATACTAAAAAGGCCTCTGTCTCTCTCTCTGTCTGTCTCTGTCTGTCTGTCTGTCTGTCTGTCTGTCTGTCTCTCTCTCTCTCTCTCTCATAAAAGGTGTGCCCAACATTGCTTTATCACAAAACAATGTTTTAAGTTTTATGCACAGCTACTTTAAATTGTGTCTAATTGGCTAGATTCCGAATTAGGTTAACAGAGTCATGCCCAAGTTCAATAACCATATACATAAATTTCATCTAAGATGGGGTAAAGGGCGAATTCCAGATAATATAAACATACTGAACACTGATCAGGGTTAACAAAATGATCAATAAATAATGAACAGCCCAAAAATCTCTAGCCCAAAAATCTCTGTACCCAATACTGCAATATACTAAATCTCAAATATATTAAAAAACCTTGCAACTGTGCCACAATTTCACCGAAATATAATAATAATTTCTAGAAAAATGTGCAAAATCATGTATAACAAAACAATTTAGAACTATAGTGCCAAAATCCAGCTGTATGCATATAAGTTTCCATTTCAACCTTTAATGAAGAAACAGCAAAAATTATTTAATGACATCCACAAATGAGATGTAAAAAAACCGAAATTCCACTAATCCATCACGCTGAAATGCATTGAAACTCCTTGATATCCATTCACCTAAATCATTTCCGCTGCTTCACCATTGTACAATTATAACGAGAAAGTGCGCTCAACTCTAGCAAAGCAAGCAAAAAAGTTGAAAAGTGCAAAAGTGCAAAGTAATGATAGCGACAACAGACGTTGCCATGACTACCGCCTCAAACCCAAAATCAAACCACCAATATAACCTCCGTATAACCACCCAACCGCCGCGTCTGATCAAGTGTTTTACCCGCGAAAGAATGACTTCCTTTTGAGGGTCTAATACTTCCACATGCACTCCAACCCGCGCGCCTAGCGCAAACACAAACTGACGCAGTCTCTCTTCATATATCAATGTCTTGTAACGACCTGAAAGCAATCTTAAAATATTAGAGATCTTTGGTCAGAAGCATCAAAAGTCCAGAAGGCAGGAACTTACAGGAATACCACACAGAAGCTCCAAGGGTGAACCAACTCTCGCGAAATCAATACCTGTCACAATGGATCCCCATAAATACAAGAATACAAGCCCCAAATTATCATTCTCCAACCCACAGATATGCTGCCATATTTCCTACCCATCTACCCAATTCTCTTGATGACCTGGTCTTTAGGGATAAATTTGGAGTACAGCGGATAAGAACTAGAATTAGTAAAGTACGATCATTCGAACTGGTGCTATAAAAGTACCGGTACATTAAGCACGCAATGCATATGCTGTCATTATGTACCGGTAATAATATGCCACAATTTGTCATATGCAAAGAATATTGCATTATACTTTCACTGTTACTATGTCAGTTATTGTACAAATTAACAAAAATGTGCAGTTGTTTGAAGAGACATCAAGAAATTGTGTGGTTAACTCTTGTTCAAACTATACTTTTGTATAAGGGCTCATCCACATAGTACTGTATGTATGCAAAAAGGCATATTTTCACACCCCCCCCATTTGCACACCATACATGCAAATTCTCCTAAATTCAATCCCTCTCCCCTATATTGATGGACCCTAAGTTGTACCAGAATTTCTTGCACAAAAGCTACAACTAATACACCAGAAAATATGGCATTCGCATAGAACATAAAGACCCTTGGAAACCACGATTCAAGCGGAGCACTAGTAACCGACGTGGTATGTGTGGGAAACCCGTAAGTCCTGAATTCCAGACTGAGAATAAACACTTCTAAGCATCTCTTACCCTGGACAGGACAGTTTTCTCATTAGGGTCATTCACCACTACATGCATACCAAGGCCTGGAGGCGATGTAATATGCATATTCTGTATCTTGTCAAACAGTTCTACTTTGTAATTACCTAAAAATTAAATGCAAAATAACACACAGTAGTAGAAGTAGCAGCAGTAGCAGTAGCAGCAGTAGTAGCAGCAGTAGCAGTAGTAGTAAAAATACTTTGCTGCGACTGTCTACCTGGATCTAAAACGTTGACCACCACGGACTACGGATTACGGACTATGGATTTCACCCAGATTGAGCGCTCGTGAATAAGCTGGTGCACTGCGCCAAGCTTTCGGGCAGCGCTATAAAAATTTCGTTTTTACTTACTTAGTAGTAGCGTACACGCAACATTCTGTGGATTGCCTTGATTCAACGCTGCCGTGACAAACTTCTCTCAACGATGATGATAGAACAACAGCAATAAAATAATTTTAAACGAATTAATTTGTAATTTTAAAATCAGATTTCCGACCGACAATCATTGTATCATCCGGGACGTCTTCAATGAAGCATTTCTTTTCTTTTTCGCCCAGATGGAAGTACAGACCATCGGCCACTGACCACCAGCACATCGCCCCCACCAGAAATAGCGCCGCCGAAGACATTCGCATTTTAGAAATAAAACTATTTTAAAATTAATTCTCGAAAATACAAAAATTAAAAACCAACGACAACAACCTATAACAGTCACACGTGTACACCGGCAAAGAACAGCGATCACCAAAGAGGTCGACTCAAGTAAGTATGCAGCTCATCTATCTGTCCTCTTCGCAAGAATTTTAATTAAGCGGGTGGTTCTCAGACCACACGTTATCCGAACGATCATATGTCAATGTCGTTCTGTGGTGGCATCACTAGAATACGTGTCACAAGGCGCTAGAACTAACCACGGAGATGAAATAATATATTATACGCCGGATATTAGCCTCCGACCCTCAGCAATGAGGATGGACGATACCTACCTACCTACCTACACCGGATATGTGCACAGCCTGTGCATCATTAGCGTTATGGCAATATGGGGATTTGGGGGTTGTGGCGATTGTGGCGCTACCAGTCAGAATACGGGTAGGGACGTAGCAACGGGAGGGGCGTAGTGACAAGAGGGGCGTAGCGACGGGGGTATATCGGTAAATATACCGTCCCCAATCAGACTACCTTCAAATTTTTAATGTGGTTTTTAAGATATTCAAAGCTTTTAAGATTTATACCCCCCGTAAATCACATTATACCCCCAAATCAAATTCCTGGCTACGCTCTGAATAGGGAGCCGGGTTTCCCGTCCCCTCCGGCTACGCCATTGGCAAGTCTATTAAAGCCTGGAAGACGATCAGGAGGGATGCAGCTCAAAAGATCTTCCGCTGGCTCAAGGAGCAGTATACATTTCTATCCTACCCACACGCCCCCACACCGTCCGCCCCCCCCCCCAAGTGAAATTATGGCGATGGCTGTAGTAGAATGACAAGAGGGCACATTTCTACGTTCACATTTCGGAATCAATCTTCAGTCCCCCAAAAGACAGACAGCGTTCGTTATCAGAATGTCCCTCGAGAGAACGGAAGTCATCCATAAGACCACAGCAGGCTAAGCCACGATACTCGGGAATTCCTATAATGCAGGCGCCAGATAAATCAACTGAATCACAGATTAATCAGCAACGCTGAACCAAAGCTCCGCTATCAGCCGAATCCATAGAAAAGCGATAACAACTCTTAGGCACTCTATACAGGAGGATATTTCTACACCCCTAGCACCCCCAATCTGAGACCGACATCCCCTCAACACCCTCCCCAATCTGAGAGCCGGATTACCTTTTTTTCTTGTCAGACTTTTTTGGGAGAGCACCCCAGCATCTGCCAACACCCCCCCCCCAATTGATAATCATATAAATAACATTGGCTCTATTTCTGCATACTGTAGTATACATAAGAACGCATTTGATGACTTCTTTATTTATATATTATTTATTTATTTATTTATTTATTTATTGCTCGTGCTAGAGAACTATTGACAGTCCGTTCACATAGTATACTTATCGATTTAATTTTCCAACATACTCGTAAGGTAAGGGATCAGTTGATGCTTGTGGTAACTTGGTAAGTAAAATCATTTGCCCTACGTTGACTGAATAGCCATTCTATATAAGAATTATATATACTGAATAAGAAAAATTCTTCTAAACAACCTATCGACATGAATTACTTAACAACAGATTTTCATCAAACTGCAATAGCGTCGCCACGGGGGGGGGGCAAATGGGGGCAACTGCCCCTCCCCAACCTGCCTCCAGACCACCTACAAGATTCGCGCAAATCCGGCGAGAAAATTTTTTGTGGAGGGTGGTGTGGAGTTGGGGTAAGGAATCTGACACGTCAACCCTCTTTTGCCCCCCGCCCTTCATCCCAAAATTCCTGGCGACGCCACTGTCAAACTGCAAAGGTTTGTCTTTTTGCTTGTTCGTCTGTCTGCGTCCGCCTCCGCTTCTGGGCCGTTTTAAGGCATATAGGCATGGTAGGCACGTGCCTAGGGGTAGGATAGGGCCCCGCGAAATACGAGGGGCCTGGGGCGGGCGGTGAAACAAATGCCTGTTGCTTGATTTTCGATATTTTATTCTCGAAAATCTTGACAAGCAAAAAAGGTTATGGTCATCATCCGCTTTTTGGGGTGCTACTTTCTAACAAATGCCCAGTGCCCCCAAATTTCTTTTAACGACACGGATTGATTGATTGATTGTATCAGTATTACGACATATTACGATAATTACGGTCAGCAATACGATGCATTACAATCAGTAGCTTAATTCTATTGATTACGATTGTACAATTCCAACCGTCTCTGAGGCCTTGACTCCCTTCGATACTTGACCGTCCTTTTAAATTTCCCTCTCCTTCCCATCCCCCAATCCGGTCCGTATCCGGGGTTTTGCTATCTGCTTGTTATAACGATTGGTAGCAGTGGTGCAGTTTCTGGGGCTAGTGCCTAGTATATGAAATGGTTGGCAGGTGTTCTATTTAGAACCCTGTAGATCGAAATTGAAAAAGATATTTTTAATTATTCTTACAAAATTTAAAGCAATGAAGAAGGAACAAGAGGAAAATGTGGATTTTGTCGGAGAATTTCTTCAAATAGCTGAGATTATTGCATATGCAATACACCCTCTAATCAACAGGCCTTCCATTGGCCTCTCTGACACAGCGAATTAATTATAAAACTTGTTTTTGTTGTCTATGAAAACTGTTGTATGTCCGGCCGTTCCACAAGATATTCGACAAGACTTTCATTTAGTTGTGCTTCGTTCTCGTTCTAAAGCACCGAACTCTTATTAGATAAATCGGTAAAAGTTAGCCTGCCATATGCAGTGGCGGCTCTAGGATTTGGCAAGTGGGGGCCGTTGGAGTGGCAACTTCTAATCATGGGGGGGGTCAAACATTTGTTGTTAGGCATGTAGTATTAGGTATAGGGTCCCAATAGGGGGGCCACTGGGAGGCCAGGCACTCAGTTGAAGGGACAGGCCCCCGGACCCCCCTCCCCGTGGAGCCGCCACTGGCCATATGGCATATGCCATTCACAAATACGAATTGTAACTGTTTTTCCCGAATGAATTATTGTAATGCGAATGCTGAAATTGTAAAATGTCATACGAAATATATTATTGTCTCGCTTAGTTCGTCACCCCCTCAATAGTTTGTCTCTTCCTTCTCCTCGTTCTGTGTGACAACACTGTTGATGGGACGACAGTGGGGGAGGGTGGGTGGGTGGGTGATTGATTCAGCCCCCTAAACGCATGCGCCTCAGCTATTAATAAACCGAATATGTCGATTTTCGAAATCCACCCAACCGCTAAACTCATAGACGTCCAACCGTAACACAATGCTTCCATTCGTCGCCCGGATGGATGCGCCATTCCCCTGCTTGGTCGACCCTGGTAATGAAGGCCAATCGCATCGACCGTGTCCCCAGACCCCCCTCAGATATCAGGCCCCGGACGAGGGGCGGATTGGAGGAGGAGGAGGGGTAAAGTACGGTCAAGTATCGAAGTCGAAGAGAATCAAGGCGCATGTAGATATGACTGTACTTGTACAATCTATTCCATTCTATTGGGCGCCGTTCGTTCGAATATTACATATAGATAGATCTGCGGATGAGTATTTTATCCATTCGCTGGACGTTGGCGTCTCGAGCGTTTCCTTATCGTCCGCTGTTCATTCGTTCGCACCGGGACATTGGACTCGCATCGCAGACGACGAGAACCGATCTCTCACACACACAGTGTGTATAGCCAGACATTCTCTTATTAAGTGTGTGTTGATTATAATATCATCTGGAGATTTAACCACAAACAACAATAATACTTTTGCACCAGTTCTGAAAATCTGGTCTTCGCGAATTTTCAAATTGTCGCAACTCCCATTGGAATGATACATAACATGATAACAACAACGACGACGATTTAAACTATGATGACGTCACGCCTAGCGACAATCCTGCGACATTCAATCATCCTCTGCGTCATCGTCGTCGTCGGCGGCGGCGACGCCGTTATTGCAGTCAATGACGTCACACACGCGCTCTTCTTCACGTCACCGGATGACGTCAGTTCCTCCACGACGGGGGGTGGCGTAGCCAGCGTCCTGGTCGATTCTCGCTACGGAGGCGAAGCCAGGGAGATGCCCTTCGGGTACGGATGTCAGACGTTTGGCCGCTACACCATCCGGAGCCTCCGGATTCGATCCATGTCCTTCGATCCTGTTTCGGAGCGGGTCCTGATCCACCTGTTCAGCAAAGACGACAGCCGCATAACCCTGGCCCTCGGCGGGCCGCCCTGCGAGGCCGTCCCGGCGGTCGACTGCAGCCCCACGGGGGTCCACGACCGCACGGGGGGCCCCAACCCCACTGGGGGCCACGGCCCCGCCGCCAACGACACCTCCATGGAGTTCCTCTACTACGAGGCAAAGACCCTGGAGCACGCCAAGGTGGGCCCATTCGCCTACTTCAACTCGACGGTCTTCTTCCTACTCCAGCGCTTCGAGAAGCCCGACTACCGTACCCGGTTGAACGTCATCGAACTGCGCCGGATGTTGACGATATGTGCCGACGGTACCCGTCTGCAGTACCCGGTCACGGCGACGAACAGCGCGTTCGAGGTACTCGACTGCTCGGCGCTGGTACTGAACGTCGTCGAGGAGCGGTACGACGCGTACCACGCGTACCGGCCGCTCGACGCCCTGGTCGTCGTACCGTTCACAGTACCCGGGTCGTCGTCGTCGTCGTCGTCGTCGTCGAACAGCAGCCTCGACTTCTACTTCCAGCTGCAGCGACTGGGGAACCGTACCGACACGTCGGTCGACGTATCGGTCGTGCTCGGGCACGCCAGTACCCGGTCGGCGAGCACCGTGCCCGTGCACGAGCAGCCGGTCGATTCCGGGTACCTGAAGTACCTGCTGTTTCAGCTGGGGGGTCTCAGCCACCGGCAGAGGCGCCTCTGTTGGGCAGCGATTGATCGCGTCTTCTGCGGGAGATTGGATGACGAGGGTCACGTGATCGACCCTCGAATTTACCTGGACGCAGGTGATGCGGCGAAAGTCTGCAGCGGTAGGTACACTTAGGCTCTTTACAGGATATTTGGCGCCCATGGCGGGGTGGGGGTGGGGGTGGGGTCAGAAAAATAAATTAGCAGGTCAACAAAGCTTTAATTAGCAAATGTTGACATTTTATTTACACACGAATAAAACTACATTGTGTAGCCTACTTTTCTTGCTTTTGTCAATCAATCTATCAATCAATCAATCATCAATCAATCGCGTCAGTTTATTTCTCAACAACATCCTGTTGTTTACAAAACGAGAAAAAAAGAACTTAACTAGTTAATAGAGCGAATATCAGAGGTATATTAGAAACCAAAATAACTGCCTTCATCTGACCAGTCTCTATACTGCACATGCATTGACGCCAGTTAGTACAACTATTACTATACTTTAAACGATGCGAACTGGTCTATGATGTACTCAAAATCAGTTTTTGCACAGTTTCTTCTCGTTCTACGCCGAGTAGAAAGCAATACAGTGGATCCCACTTAATCGCATACCGTGTTATTGCATAACCCGCATAATCGCATAACCACATAAAAACCCGAACCAGTGTTTTGTGTAGTCTATCAGACGTCCCGGTTATTCGCATAGCCCACAGTTAATCGCATAAGCAAGGCTTGCACGGGCACCTATGCAATTAAGCGGGTTTCACTGTATCACAGTTTTATATCGCCTCGTCATGTGGCGCCCAGGGCATCTTTCCTGCTTGCCATATTCTGGACACGCCACTGGCTTTGAAATCGTTTCTCTCGGCCAGGGCAGTCACGAAAGGGGTTGATCAAGGGCGTAGCCAGGAATTTGATTTGGAGTGGGGGTATAATGTGATTGGAGGGATATAGGTAATATTATTTTAAAACTTCTAAAATCTTAAAAAACACATTTAAAACTTTAAGGTAGATTGATTTTTTGGGGGTGTGGGGTATATATACCGATATACTCCCCCCGTGGCTACGCCCCTGGGGTTGACGTTATAGTCCGTCCAGTTGTTTAGCCCACGTTAAAAATTTAAAGAAACCGCCATCATGATCATCGAATGCACTTTTTCTGTAGAATTTGTTCGAAGAATCGAATTATCTGCCAGATAAGAGATTTCAATTAAACTAGCATCTTTATCAGAGTCGATCGATTCCGCTATTTGCCAAACAACTCCAGACATTCGAAATCTAAGAAGATTGAGTGGCCAAGAGTAACGCAAGCTTATAAATCTCTGACCATCTCTCCTTCGTTTTACGTCGCATTACACATAAAACGCATTTTACTTTTACTATCTCCGAGCATCTAGACCAAAGGTCACTGCCGCCTTTGACCTTTGCCCTATGATCGTAATCTGGGCGACAAAGGCAGACAGAATTCATCGCTTTCGAAACGCAGGAGAATCGGCGAATATGGGAATCATTTTCCCAGGACCGACGAAACGCAAAAATCAGTTTAATCTAATTCAAAACTTCTATAGCGCCACTTTATAGTGCATAGAAGCAAACATAAATGCGCTATGGATTTGGATCCCGGAACCAAATCAATTATCAAATTGCAAGACTGTCTGCCTATCTGTCTGTCAGTCTGTCTGCCTATCTGTCTGTCTGTCTCTGTGGCTGCTAAATTAAGAAACAGTTTTGCAGAATCTTAATCCCCTTATTTGAAATGTATTCTGGGTTTTTTCAGCCCCGGGCGCTACCTCCGGTCTCCGTAACATCGTAACGGGACTTGCCCTGGCCTCCTCGGCGTCGTCGTCGGCCGGTCAGGGGCAGGAGGAGGAGACGGTCCTCTACTTCGGCTGCGTCGCCCAGGTCGACGGCCTCGGCGGAGCCGGGATGGTCCGCCGCGTCTCCCGGGTGGACGGGACGAAGAAGGCGACCCTTCGCACCCCGCCGCCGCCGCCGCCGCCGCAAATAGTCCCTCTTCGTCGGAGGAACAGCGGGGAAGCGATCAGGGCGGGCAGCATGTTTCTCGTCGACCGATGCCCCGGCGGCTTCGGCGACGCGGCCGCCGCCGGCGCCGAGGAGGCCGACGCCGCCGCCGTCCTGACCAATCGCCTCGACATGACCCCCGCCGGGCTCCTGACCATCGTTCTCTTCAGTTTCGTGGTCGTCATGGCGATGCTGACGACGGCGTGCTAAAAGCTCGGAGGCGGTCCTTCGAATCACGTGACCCACGAGGCGATCAAATAGGCCTGCGATCGATGGGGGCAGGGTTATTTCTAGATTACCAATATGGGGGGGGGGTGTCGGTAAATTCTGGGGATCCTCTTGCTAAAAAGTCTGAGAAGCAAAAAAAATCATCTCATAGCTGAAATTGGGAGGATGTTGAGGGTGTCGGTCTCAAATTTGGGGGTGTTAGGGTGTTAGGGGTGTAAAATATCCCTGGATGGGGGTTGGGGAAGTGAGTCAAGGAGGTTGCCTTCAACTTGGCCCCAAAATTCAAACTTCCAGGGACATAACTATATATTTTTCGCCCACTTGATATAGCTGTTTATGAGTTATATTTACAGCAGAGGCGGTCTGCAGCGGTCTACAGCAACGTAGGCCGTGAATGGGTCTGCGATAAATTAATTTAATATGTAGTTTGCCCCTTTTTCCTCTCACCCCACCCCACCCCGAAATTGGTTTTCACGCCCGTTCTGATACTGGATCCAATGCTTAATTCGAACGTTATTCTGACGAGAGCTTTTCCAGGGAATTAAATATACACTGTATTACACCAAAACAACTTTACGCTGAAGATTGTTACTGGTCTCAAATGTATTCTATGCTATTTATTCAAAATTCACACACCGTGAATGCAATTCTAAAAAATAGTTAGGTCTTCATTGGCGTAGACACGGGGGGGAGAGGCACGGGGTGCCGGGCCCCCTACCGCTGAGGGAGGGTTGGTCGTATGAACGACGAAAATACGAGAAAGAAGAACTTCTTGATGAGCTTTTTGCTCGTTGGAGACTTTTCTACTCCTAAAATGTCGACGTGCCCCCCCTATTCCGGAACACTGGCAACGCCACTTGTGGTAATGACAGTGATGGTGGGGGGGGCGGAGGAAGAAATTAACCACTAGAATAATCCATCTCAGCTGCAGCGGCGTAGCCAGGGATGCAATGGGTGTCGGACGCGAACCCCCAAGACTTTAACATAACCGGTCAAGGCATTAATGTTTTTCAGACAGTGGGAGGGGGCATAGGGAAACACTAAAGGCGCACCCCAACAAGAAAATCTTGGCTACGCCTCTGTTTCGTTGCGTCTCTTCAAACTAGCGTCTATAGACGCGTCGTTATCGATATAATTTATTGATCTGCTGATCGAGCGATCGGGAGATTGGAAGCGGGTGTCAGTCGGACATCGCAGTGGCGTTTTTCACTGGTTCAACGCGGCATGAAACGTGTTTTCTCCGGTTCTCAGCTACCGCCCCCCCCCCGATGCGATTCCAAGGTAGTGCATCGAAAGGCACTCTTTTCCAGTGGCTGTCACGTGATTTCTTGGTGGTGGTGGTGTTGGGGTGAAATGAATTAATAGGAAGTTGGTGAGTGGATGAAAAGAGAGGGGAGAAAATCAATAAACTTTGCCGAAAAAGAAAAAGGCTGACAAACGAACAAGGAATTTTCCAGAATTTTACTCTGACCTTTCTTGAAAACCAGGTTGACAAGCAGAAAAAGGTCGTCACCGGCAGTTTTCCCGTAATTTTACTTGACTTTTACCGAAAATAGTAGTTTCACAAGCAAACAATGTCCGGAAATTCCGGGTTGGGGATGCACCTCCACTCATTCCCCCCCCCCCACGTGAAACCGCCACTGCTCCTTTCTATGACGCAACCGGAAATCGATGTAGGCCTGATTGGCATCGAATTGAAACTGATCGAAAGACGAAAATGTCGGGACGAAAAATGCAATTAACCCCTTAACCGTGTATTTAACTGTAACTCAATGTAAAATGGACGGATATATCCGGGATCCCCAGTTAAGGGGTTAAAATCAATGCGAGTCTCAACGTTGTGCGTTACTTTTCGACGCAACACTCAAGACCCGTTTTGTCTTCTGGAGTTTCGCACACTAATTGGTGCCGGGGGGAGGGGGAGCGGGGAAGAGGGGGGGGAGGGTAAAAGGGGTCGCTTCTCATCTGATCTGTCAAAACGGCGATCTCTCTCCCATCTATCATCCGGGATTCGTTCGACTGTTGAGTGAAATTGTTTCAACTGATTGGACGATGAATATTAAGCCTACATCGGACGAAAAGACGTCAATAACTAATCCTCTCTTCTCCTCCCTTCCCTCCCCTCCAATTTTCTCAGTTCGAACCGTTATACTTTTACTTCGAACCAGTGGCGCAGCCAGAGTTCCGAGATAGGGGGGGCGCAACATCGACATTTTCTATTTAAAAAAGGACTGACGAACAAAAAATTAGTTCCTGCACATCTCCAAATTCTCTTTGATCATGTCAGCTATCCATCGAAATTTCTCTGAATTTTCGTGCAGTTCCCACGACCGGTCCCAGTCAGAATATGGGGGGGGGGCGCCCCTATATACCACCCCTGGCTGCGCCAACGTTTTGAACGCTATTTTCGTTTTGTTTTCATAGCAGACATAATTTTCCGCTGCGTTTCATTTAAATTGAGTCGGCGAATTTTCTGACAATAATTATTAACATTTTCTGACAGTTCCAAGAAGTAAGAAAATGCAACATCTGATTATCAGACCAATGAGAGAGGGAGAGAGCGAGGGAGAGAGGGAGAGAGGGAGAGAGGGAGAGAGGGAGAAGAGAGGGAGAGAGGGAGAGATGGAGAGAGGGAGAAAGAGGCAGTAAGTAGTGATAAGAAACTGAGATCCTTCCCTCCGCAATGGACGGAGGCAAAGTAAGTAAGTCAGCCTCGGAGTGGAATTTTTTTTTAAAAATTTCTTGTGTGGAAGTAAGGTCAAAGGTCAAATTTCTCATTAAAGGTCAAAAGTAATCAACATCGATATTAGATATTTTAGTAATGTCGTTACATTGACTATCGGTATATTAGGCCTATAGAATTAATAGCTCGGAGTTTTCCTGTAATATTTCGCTGCATTATGAATTGTGACGTTTACCTCTTTAAATATTGAAAAGTTTGATCCCACAATTCTCTTAAAACACGAAAGCAGAGAAAATAACAAATAATTAATAAAATAGCGAAGATTCCGATATACTAGTTTGATGTCTGCTGTCTCCTAAGGGTTTAAAAAAATTAGATTTGAGTTTTGACATCGAACGCATGATGGTTAGTTTGATTCATTAATTATATTTTATCCATATATAATAGAAAATATATAAGTCAGCAAATCCTATTGGTAAGTCAGGGTCAGTCTACGAGTTAACATTAGGACTTGAAACAAGCTGAGATGCAGCGAAGACGGCGAATACTACTACTACTACTACTACTACTACTACTACTACTACTACTACTACTACTACTACTACTACTACTACTACTACTACTACTACTACTACTACTACTACTACTACTACTACTACTACTACTACTACTACTACTTACTACTACTACTACTACTACTACTACTACTACTACTACTACTACTACTACTACTACTACTACTACTACTACTACTACTACTACTACTACTACTACTACTACTACTACTACTACTAATAATAATAATAATAATAATAATAATAATAATAATAATAAAGGGTTTAGAGTGGTTCAGTAGGATCTGTCCTGCTTGAGAACCACAGAATTAGACTAAGAATCAAAACCACACGAAAATATGACAATGTTTGACAAGACAAGATTTTTCTCAAAGCAAAATGACCCCTCCGCCAGTGTTTGGTTTTACGATTATCGCTTTCGATTTTACTGTGAAATCCCCCTAGATTATGTCGAATAAAGACTCCAGGGCGTGGGTGCCAGCACATTAGGGCAACAGGGGGCACTTGTCCCCCTGGAAAACACAAATATCAATATTTCACAATATTAGTCGTGACCATTGTGTTAAAATGTGTTTTGCCCCTCCTGGAAAAATTTCTGTGGGCGTCCATGCTTCTGGGGCCGAATTTTCGTTAACATTTCCCAGCATCTATTCCATTTCTTTGTGTACAAAAAAGCATAGGGAGCTTTTAAGTGCAGAGAGAGAGAGAGAGAGAGAGAGAGACGCCGTCGTCCAGTTGCTTAGTATAGTTGCTTAAGTCCCGGAAGTCCTTTTCTGGTGTGTTTTGCAGGATCATTTCACTCCGACTTCCAAGCGTTCCGACGTCGCCATGGTCCTGACGACATCCGAAGGAGCAATCGTCGAACCGGAAGTCAAGATGGGCAAACAACCGGTAAGCAGATCTCCTGGCACCCCACCCCCCACCCCAGTGGCGGCTCCACATGGGGAGCCCAGGGAGCCCGTCCCCCATATTGAATGTCTGCTCTCTCTCTCTCTCCCAGTTACTCCCACTGTTGGGACCATATACTTACTACAACATACCCATAGCAACAAATAGCTGGTGTCCCTATATCTATAGAAGTTTCCACCCCAACGGCCCCCCTCCTCCACTTGCCAAATCCTGGAACCGTCAAAGCCTCTTCCCCACCGACCCGTGAAGCATCCACCCCACTCTCTAACCTCGCTACGCCGTTCCCCTGGGGACGCCCAACTGCTGACATTCGGCGAAAACGCTGAAAGGGAGCATAGACACAGCATCGATTTCAAGACATGTGGGCGTAGCCAGGTTTATTCTAGAGGATTCTTTCATACTTTTTCATCGAGTATTCACAGCAGCAGCAGCAGCAACAACAACAGCAGCAGCAACAACAACAACAACAACAACAACAACAACAACATGCGCCCACGGTTCGTTTTTCAATGCAGCAAACATTAGGGACTGATTCGACTTAAGATTAAATCTTCTGATATCAATGTACAGCATATATATATATATATATATATATGTGTGTGTGTGTGTGTGTGTGTGTGTGTGTGTGTGTGTGTATAGGGTGGCGCAAAAAACCGGACTAGTCACATTTTGGTTTGCATTTAATATAGTCCGGATTTTTGCGCCACCCTGTATATAATAATAATTGCTCTCCGCCAACTCATTAGTGGCAATATCTAGTCAGATTTCCGCGACGTTGCCGCAAAACTCCTAATGCAAGCCGGTTTTCTAATACAGCCGGTGTATAAAGTCACCCGTTCTAATAAAACATCCGTTCTTGTATTAGAAGTTTGACGGTACAGGTAATTACTCACGGTAACCATGCATGGTGACCACTGTCTGAGACTTAACAAAGATGGCGGCCAATTGGTTTCAACTTTCAGCCGTTTTGACCGTAGACGGACTACTTCCAGTGAGTATTGAGATCTATGCTTCTGATGGCCTCTGCCATAGGCGGACTTTATTAAAGGCTAGGATAGGCTTAAGCCTACCCAACTAACAGAGGCGGATTTACAGTTTGGAGGCCCGGTGCAAATATTTCCATGGAGGCCCTCCGGCGCCATCGTGATCACTTTTAAAGAAGTAAAAAAAACGAACGTCATTGAAAAATGAAACAATTAAATGCCATTAACTTCAACTCTCATAAACTTGCATTGAATTTGCAGTCGTGCAGTCAGTGTACAAGAACTGGGGCACGATCGACCTGGATTAGTAGTGTACTGGTAACTCACCGTAACTGGTAATTAGTCTAAATTGCCTCAACATGTCGCCGACGACTTTTTGTTGTAGCAAAGGCCTCCACTAGCTGTGCAAAGTCGATTGTCTTCACGAGTTCATTTTCAATGTTCAGTATGGCTAAGGATGACAGGCGCTCTTTGTAGCATGTTGGAGCGCAAGTAGTTCTTAATCCTTTTCAGGTGACTAAATGACCGCTCACCAGTACAATAATTGGAAACTGGCAAAGTGACATAGATTCTGAGGGCAATGTTTACATTAGGAAAAGCCGACTGCATTTTCTTTTTGCTCGTGATTTGCAGCATCGACAAAGCAGATGGACGAAAGGGTGATTCGATTGCGGGATCTGCAGTATCTTACTCAATAGTTGGGACAAAGCAATGGACGAAAGGGTGATTTGCAGAAATGCTGTCCACTCCTCTACGAGGTCTGGTACCAGATGGCCTCGGTAGAAGTCGACGCCGTGTGTGTGCATCGCAGCGGTTGCATCATAATCCAACGTGTCATGACGTATAAATTAATTTAATTTATTTAAGTGTTATTTGAACTTATTTCTTTTGAATTTAATCATACATGAAGATGAGTTCCGGCACCTTATTTCTAGAAAAAGCACTAAGTATAACTAAGACTTGTAATCGTTTGCCAAAAAGGCCACCGTCACGGTGTTACGCATTTTACGGTAAGAGTGATGGCGTTAATATGTATGCAACTATTTCTAGACCGGTGGTACCTTGGTAAGAATTGACCGTCGAGACTCGAGAGTAGAGACACACTGTACACTGTACAGACACTCAGGTTGAGTCATGCAGTACCCCTAATCTGCATAACGATGCAAGAGGCCGGGCGTCTACGACCGCCGGTGACCCCGTGCAACCGCCGCCGGTCACTCGGTCAGAGTCCATCCATTATGAGCCATACCATTAATTGAGGTCAGCTAAACCGGGCTATATGAGATATAGGCTTTCTTAACATAGACTCATGGAGCATGCATTAAATTGCATTGCAATACTAAATTATTACTAATCCATGTCCAAACACTACTAACGTCTAACGATACAACATTCATGTATATCTCCGAAAATACATGACTTTAAAGAAATTAATAATTAAAAGTCTTTAAAAAATTATTATTAGAAAAGGGAGGCCCCTAAATTTGTATTTTGAAGGGAGGCCCGGTACTGATGCACCACCTGGTACCGTGGTAAATCCGCCTCTGCCAACTAATCCCACCAAAACAAAAACATTGTTTTTTCCATCAACACCAGGTCTGTCGCGTGTTGGATGGCACCCAAGACCCCCATGCTAGCCTACCCAAATATTAAACTCTTTTCTCATCACGTGCCCGAAAAATTTCATCTGTCTTAACCTGATGGTAGTCATCATGGCTCTCTCATCTGGTCTTTGTCTCTTGTCTGTCCATGGGACCTTTGCATCCTCCATGCTAGCCTACCCAGTCCGAAGGCATCGAGGCCAGGGAATGAAGAGGACGAGGAACTCCTCAAAGTCCCGAGGAAGTCCGCGAAACCATCCGCAAAAAGGGTCACCATCAGCAGAAACGAAAAGGAGTAAGCGGACAAATCGAATAATAATAATAATAATAATAATAATAATAATAATAATAATAATAATAACAATAATAATTTTCACCCTGTTCCTATGGCTTGGGAGACAATGGGGCCAACCAACGAAGACGGTCTCGCTTTTTAAAGAAAATCGACACTATCATATGCAATATAATACATCACGACAATCTGGAGATGAAAGAGAGACATCCTTTCTCCTACAACGAATATCCGTGACACTCCAGAGATTTAACGCTGTCGCCTTCCGTGGAACTTTCATAATAATAATAATAATAATAATAATAATAATAATAATAATAATAATAATAATAATAATAATAATAATAATAATAATAATAATAACGATTCGATTCACTTTAAGTCGGACATTAATTTTGCACAATACTACTACTACTACTACTACTACTACTACTACTACTACTACTACTACTACTACTACTACTACTACTACTAATAATAATAATAATAATAATAATAATAATAATAATAATAATAATAATAATAACGGGATTTTAAGTGATTTAATAGAATTTCTCCTATGACAACTACTTCACCTTTCCCTTCCATAGCCTACTGTCTCAAAAAGCATGGTGTGTGTGGGGTGGGGGTTCGAGCCTAGTGGCCTAATAGAAGTTTAGGCCTACGCCTATGATAGTTTGGAATGTAGTGCACAAGTAAGTTTAAAGTGAGAGAAACTGTATTACCTATTAATTTGCGGCACATATTTCAGTTATCGTTCTTAATTTTTTAAAATCTGGGCACAAAATCGTAAATATCTCTTCCTCGGCCTTTTCCGTGTGTGTGGGGGAGGGGTGGATGGGGCGAGGGGGGCTACATGACGAAGAAGAACTATAGAGGCAAAACCTTGGCCACGTCTTGCGTGAGAATTGCTTGATAATAAGAATTAATTAATTAATTTGCCTAATGTCAATGCATATTTAAATAAGTAAGCCAGTCGTTTTGCTTTTGTCTTTTAGTCGCGAGAATTTTCAGACGCCGAGACCCAGGGTCAGTTTACAGTTCATCATCATCGTCGTCGTCGTCATCATCATGGCGTAACGTGGGGGCGGGGGCACTTTGTTGAAATAAGCCCCGGGCCCCAGTCGTTTTGCCCCGTCTTTTAGTCGAAGAGGGGTCTAAGCTAGGGTTAGACCCAGGGTTAACCCTAACTTTAACCCTAACCCTCAAATGATGTGTTGACGACCTTTTTTGCTCGTCAGGATGAAATAGGAGGTGATGACGTTTTGTTTTTTGTTTTTGCTCGTCAGCTCGAAACTCTGGGGGGCCCCCATGGCAAAGATGCCCCCGGGCCCCCAAAAGTCACGCTACGCCACTGGTCATCATCGTCGTCATCATCATCATCATCATCGTCATCATCGTCGTCATCATCATCATCATCATCATCATAGATGCGCCTGTCTTGTATTAGGCCTAATTGTTGTTGTTGTTGTTGTTGTTGTTGTTGTTGTTGTTCAGTCATCAAAGAGTCGTTTAACATGTTCGACCGTAACAGAGACGGTCACGTGTCGTGCTCTGAACTCGGAGATCTGCTGAGATCGCTCGGTCAGAATCCAACGGAAAAGGAAATCAACGCATTCATCAACATCATAGACGTCAACGGTTGGTAATCTATTCGTTATTAACTTAAACAGCCAGTGGCGTTATTTGTAACACGGAGATGTATGAGTGACAGTGATTTCCAGCAAACATGCAGCAGATATCCTAATAAAACCAATTAAAACCCTATTACTACTACTACTACTACTACTACTACTACTACTACTACTACTACTACTACTACTACTACTACTACTACTACTACTACTACTACTACTACGAGATTGAGTGATAGTCCTAGAAAAGTCTAGTCAGAGATTTTGGGTTGGGAAATAAGGGCATCTCCCCAGTAAGTCGTTGAACTACTACTACTACTACTACTACTACTACTACTACTACTACTACTACTACTACTACTACTACTACTACTACTACTACTACCATTACTACTACGTGATCTTTGACGGGGTTTTAAGGTAACGGAAAGTTCGATCTGAACGACTTTTCGAAGCTGTTGACGAACCACATGAAGGGGCAGGAGGAGATGGAGAAGGAGCTGAGGCAGTCGTTCATCATGTTCGATTTGAACCGCGACGGTTACGTGACGGCCGACGAACTGCGCAGGGCGATGATCTCGATCGGGGAGATCATGACCGTCGAGGAGGTCAACGAGCTCTTCCAAATGTGCGACCTCAACAAGGACGGGAAAATAGACTACGACGGTAAGGGGCCGTCCATAAATGACGTCACGGCCCCCTAAGCGACGATTCGAAACACCACGGGCGTATCCAGTGTCTTATCCAGGTCTGTCAGTGGAGATAACCCCCCACACACACACACACACAAAAAAACAACATCGAACTCCCCCGCCCCCGCACAGAAATTTTTGTTCGGCACTGACACAAAGTTTTGCATTAGACTATATCTCTTCTCCTCCAGCCAAGTCAATTCCCCCTTCCCCAAAGGCCTGTGTCCAGATGCACATTAGAATAATACCTGCGCCATCTCCCCCACCCCGTAGATCAGCCTCTGAGAAAGACTTTACACAGGAAAACTGTGCACGAGTTTTAGATCGTTTCCGTCAAGATCTGCGGAAATTGTGAGCGATTAATTATTTCACTTTTACGTTATTGTAAAAGAAAAATGTCTTATAGTCTTTCAAAGATGTTCTGACCGATCTTCAAATAGAAATGTATATCAAATACCACTATTGAGCTTTGGCCATCTGAACCTAACAGTTGGTTTCTTGACCGAAATTATTTCACTCGACCTATTTTTGTGGCCTATTTTTTCTCGTGTTCTACTCTTCATGCTGATTCGCCATCAAATAAGGGTCCACCCGCATAGTACGTACGCACAGACGGTGAGGGAGTTGGATTTAGGAGCAGGGGCGTAGCCAGGAATTTGATTGGGGGGAGTATTATGTGATTGGGGTGTATAGCCTAAATCTTTAAAAACTTTGAAAATCTAAAAAACACATTACAATTTTAGAGTAGCCTGATTTTTTTGGGGTAGGGGTTTATATACCGATATACCCTCCGTCGCTACGCCTCTTAGATGGATTTAGGAGATTCTGCGTATGCACTGTGTGCAAACGGGAGGGGGTTGAAAATATGCCTTTTTGCGTACGTAATATATGGATGAGCCCCAATACGCAGATTATTCAATTGATGAATGTTGACAGAATTCGTAAAAGCCATGACGTCCGATGCTCTGTTCAAATGAAAATGACGTCATCGACGTCTTCAACGCAAGACTTCCGGAATATCTCGGGAATTATTCGTCTAATTGAAAAAGTCAAGACATGGAGAAATACGTCGCAGTTACAGTTTTCTAGTGCAAAGAGTTTGCAAAGCTTTACGACACTTTCATAGCACTTCTGAAAGCTTATAGAAAAATAATATAACGATAACAATAACAACAACAATAACGATAATAATAACTAAGACAATTACAATATTAACAATAACAGTAACGATAATGATAAATATAGCAATAAGGATAATAATGATGATGATAATAATAATAACGATAATAAGTGGGTTTTTAGTAGTTTAGAAGTATCTCTTCTGTGTAGATGACTTTTCAGTGCTATTTTGAAATATTATTGTTGTCTTTAAAAACCGAATAGGGGGGAGGGTCAGCCCCGCCCCTCTGCTCCCTCGTGATTACGATAAGTATTTTAAGGAATGAAGACTCTGTCTTTCTACTGTATGTGATCCGAGTTCCTTTTCTATACCGCCTCAAGGATCTAAGAGCTAATTGGCTGCAGTGGCGGCTCCACCGGGGGCGGGGCAGGGGGGGCCCGTGCCCCATTGAGTGCCTGGTCCCCCCAGTTGGGACCCTATACTTAATGCTACATACATTAAGCAACAAATGGTTGGCCACCCATGATTAGAAGTTGCCACCCCAACGCCCCCACCCGCCAAATTCTAGAGCCGCCACTGATTGACTGAGATTATATTGTTAACTTAGGGCCTGCCAAACAGCGTGCGGAGGGGGCTGTGACCCCGGGCGCCGACCAGATGTGGGGGGCGCCAAAATTGACTCGGCGACCTTTTTTTGTTCGTCAAAGAGTTTTGTTATCGACTTGGTCCCTGGCCCCCACCCAGTGTTTTATCTAGACTCCTGGGGAAACTGACAAAGCCGGGGGAACTGACAAAGCCGTGGGGAAGTCAGCTAGGGGGCTGATGTTAGTTGATGTAGTATGCCAACATTTTCGGGAGAATTTGAAATATCCGGGGAAGGGCAATTTCCCCTCTGAAACGGCCTAGATTAAACCATGCCCCCACCACCCTCTTTAAGCCACTGTTGCCAGATGTAAAAGTTCCCCAATTTTTGTTGTTCCGGGGCCCGGAATTTTTCTCGGCGGCCCTGTTTCTAGACCCCTCTTATCTCTCGATGGATTTTGTAGACATTTGACAGAGAATAGATTTCTGAAAGACTTTGTATAGCGTCATTTCAAATGGCTCACCATTTTTCGTGGCATTTCGAATGCTCTAGAATAAAATTGAGGCAGAATATATTGACAAATCTAGTACAGTTTTACTCAGCTAAGCTGGGGACACACGAAAATGTGGTTTAATTTTTTTCATCACTCTTCTGAATTTTGCATATCTATAGCCTACTGTAGCACTAGTCCTTGCATTGTCAAGTGTCAAACAGGTTTCAATTGTATAGTATTTTTGTGGTCTATAAAACTTGAGATACAAGAAACCAGCTATCTCTAGTCTTGCTACCGGAAAAGCACAGAAGAAAAATCAATATAAAGTATGCAGTGACAACATGTCCCATAATCAACCAATGTTCGGTACTTTAAACTTTTAAGCAGAAAAATATCGGTTGCTCTCTCTAATAGTCGTTGGTTTGTTACATCCTCATTTTGTCTCATATCCTAGCTCATCTATACATAAACAGTTAAACGGATTCAAAGGCTATCTCGATAAACTAGGTTATTGAATGCAGATGGTTAACATCAGTGGTTTTCACACAAGCTTACTTAGCCTCCTAAACCAATTAAAATCACATTATTATTATTATTATTATTATTATAAACCACACATTAACATTTACACGACATCCAAGCAGAAAATCGTCTTCATTTCTCTGAACTATAATCAAGAAACATCAACATTCGAGATGAAAAAAACTCAGATTCATGATAACGATCGAAAGATGCGAAGATCCTAAATGAAACTCCCGAGTATCAAACACAAAAGCAGAAAGTTCGGTAAAATTACAGATTAATTTACTTTTGCTCACAGTTAACAGAAAGCACAGCGACAGTTACTAAGCGATGGAAAAAAAATTACAATATACAGTAGAACTTTGTTATAATGGACTCGGCTATAACGCATACACAGTTAAAAATACTGCAATGTCCCGTGTGATGCACTACCGTATTTGATATAATGTACCTCGGATATAACGTACTAAATTTGAAAGACCTGTTAAGTACGTTATAACGAAGTTCTACTGTTACGTACAATTAGCATCGTTCACTTCGGAAACAGATCATCGCCGTTGGGCGCTGGAATATCGATGCCGCAGCGCGAGATTATAAAAAGAACGAGGAACAAGATCCCGACAAACACAAACCATCGCAACCACCATCTTCAACACAGACCACGTGCTGTTGGTGAATTTCGCCGGCGCGAAAAGACCGAGAAACGCGACGCAGGCCGTAAGCGCGTAAACTATCGACACGGACGTATTGATGGCAACGATCTGACCGAAGCGCGAGAACGGCACCAGGATCGTCATCGTCAGCGGAATGGCAGCGACGACGGTTGTCAGAGCGCTGCTGACGACCGACGTGCCGATGTGGCTCACCGCCACGCCGGCGCGCCATTTGCGACCGAGGAACCGCTCTGCAAAGAACAGAGAACAAGATTCTGCTCTTACTGACTATACACACAAAAGTTAGCAACATATGCAGTGGAGTCGCTGGGGTGGGTGTGTGGGCCGCAGGGTTATTTCTAGGATTATCAATTTGGGGGTGTCGGTCTCAAATTAGGTGGTGGGGGTGTTGGAGGGTGTTGGGGTGCATCTCAGACTCAGATTTAGGAAAATTTGGGGGTGTCGGTCTCAAACTGGGGAGGGGATTGGTGGGGGTGTTAGGAACTTAGGGGTGTAAAAATAGCCCTGGCGGGCCGCACCGGGTGACAACAATTACAACATCTCAATCGGGGTGACACCAAAATAAATATATTGGTCATACTAAACCACCTCAAATCCATTTATTATTATTATTATTATTATTATTATTATTATTATTATTATTATTATTATTATTATTGAACAGAAAATATACCTACCTCCGATGGAGGATTCTTTCCAGCCAGAAGATAACCTTCTACTATGTGGACGCAATAGTCGACCGATGATCCAACAAGAATCGACAGTGACATGGCTTCTATAGCGCCCAGTTCCCAACCAGCCCAGAAAAAAATGGCCAGCACCAGGCTCACCAGACCTAAGCACAACATACCATAACAGCCAGTGGCGGCTCCAGG
Source organism: Metaphire vulgaris (assembly GCA_018105865.1). NCBI lineage: Eukaryota > Metazoa > Annelida > Clitellata > Crassiclitellata > Megascolecidae > Metaphire > Metaphire vulgaris. The sequence goes on from CM030852.1 coordinate 1,184,488, forward strand.
ATTTGACAGGTGGGGGTCGTTGAGGTGACAACTTCTAAGTATAGGGTCAACTATTTTTCATAAACCTGGACTAGTCTAGTTCCTAACAATGAGTGCATTAAAGTATGGGGGCAATTGGGAACTCAGGCATTCAACAGGGGAACGGGGCCCCCCCACTGGCTGACCCTTGCGGAGCCGCCTCTGCTAACAGCATCATTCAAAGATCCTTTGCTAAAGTCCAAGGGGCAGTAGCTATGGCCCAGCCCAAATCCCCACGAAAAGCCCCATTGAGTCAATGCACTGTGCTGTAAATAATGTACTGTATCTAGGCTTTTTCATGTACCTATTTACTTACTAACTGCAGGTTTTGTGTTTCAGTTTCTAAATCCTCATAAACTGTCAAGTTTCGTGTTTATCAATTAATAGCATCGATAAAAACAACAACGTAAACACCAAACCACAACTAGATTCCATATTAGAGCATGCTATACTAATATAAAGTGGCGCTATAGAAGCTTAAGACTAGATTAATTTAGAAGAGATAATATTCATGACAATAAGATAATAATTCAGCATATGCATCATTTCTTGAGCAAAGACTTAGTAGCAAACCAAAGACTTAGTAGCAAACCAAACAAAGACTTAGTAGCAAACCAAACAAAGACTTAGTAGCAAACCTATCATTGTCACGACCGTTATGAGAAGCAGTACAACATGTCCTGTAAAGACAGCGACGGCCAAAATGCAGATCAGCATCGACAAAGCCAGTCCATAGATGGCGCTGCTCACTGCCACAATCTCCATCATCACCTGAACCACCACCCCCCCCCAAAAAAAAATATTGAAAATTTTGAGCACGTACATGAATACAATACATAAGGCTATAAAAAGAGCAAGAGGAAGGCAGAGAAACACCCATGTAGACTGCCTACGAGAAGGATTTGAGGGAGTAAAGAATAACATCGAATTAAAAAGAGGATGTCGAGAGATCGAAAAAAGTGGAAATCCATGGTCGCTAACGTAGAAATACACAGCACCTAAAGAAGAAAGAATTATATTATTCATGGATAAGAAAGTATCTTATAACTTGCTGTTTGCCTGTCAAATCTGACAGGGGAGCTTGGCTATTTTCCTGCACGTCAAGCTCCGCCCATTAAGAAACTGCGTTGCCTAGCAACGGTTATAAAATGACAGCAGCGTTATGCACAGACATTAGGAAACTATACATAGAAATGCTGTGATTCTATAGGCCAGCGTGTAAGTGTTTAGCCTTTTGTAGTGAAAAAATCACTCAGGAGATAAAACTAAGCAGTGTGGTGTGGTTAACAGCAAACCTGTTTCCAGAATTCCGACGTCTGGTACATCGACCGCAAAGGGGAGTCGGGCGGCAAATCTTTCACAAGGCTACTTATTAGTGACTCCCACTTTTTGTACTTCTCGTACGCCTTGAATGACGACTGGCCTTTGTAGGTTGTCTGCAAAAAGAACACCTCAAGAACTGCAATGGATACGACATATGTTATAGTAGCATGGGCGCCCACACTTTGGGGCAAGAGGGGGCACTTGCCCTCTAGAAAATACAAATATATTTTTAACTATCTAAATTCTGGCTTTTAACCAATATTTTCACCACACTAAAACCACTACTGATACACAAAGTGAAATTGAGAAACTTAACTTTAACTAAGCACTGTGGAATTGAATATCCTGAGAACTATTTTAACCATGACCACTCTAATCTAATCTATTCTTAAACTTCTATAGCACCACTTCATAATGCACAGGAGCATCAACTGATGGCACACCAAATCCAAATAATTAAAGATCCAGGTCAAATGCAGAGTTTCCAGCCAGGCAAACAGGTGACAGTCTATGGTGGATAGGCCATACATACAGGCCCTACATAGTCTCTGCATACGACGCGGCTGTAAATGCAATACTTGCAATGAGAAAGAACTCACTGATCTAAATGAGAAAGACAACCATCGGATGCCACTGCGGTCGTAGCCAATGTTCAACTGGCTGTTTCTCCACACTCCTTTCTCGTCCATGTAAGACCTGGGTACGCCCTTACACTCCTCGCTGTCAACTGAAAGAAACGCATTTACTGAATTCATAAACAGATTCCTTCTCCACAGACTTGCAAGCAACAGCTGCTCCTGTTGCTATTTTACTTTTATTGAATAACTATTATTATATTATTATTATTACTACTAATAAATTTTAACCAAATGTAAAATTAATTAATCACTCAAGCACAACGATACATTACAGCCACTTAAATTACTTTTTTTAACAAAAGAGCATCTTCAGTTACTAGTTACCAGGGTGCGATTTGTAGGGGGGAAGAGGGAAATCTTCCCCCCACTGCCCAACTGCATCCCCCCTAACGCTACATCCCCCCACCACTACATCCCCACTACTACATTTCCCAACAACTACATCCCCTAAGCTCGACATATCCCCCCCTCCCACTGCTCCAGGTCACAAATCGCACCCTGCTAGTTACAATTACATTTCTATTTCAGATATGATGAAGTTTACAACTAACAGAAGATGCCTTCAGCTACTACACAATATCAGCTAATACATGTAGTAGACTAACCACAGTCATTATTAGTCTTCAAAAACCTCACCCCCACAAAACTACAAAGGTGATAGCACTTCTCAAATGGTATACTTTTTACAAAGTAAATTTTATGTAGCATATGAAAATATGCTACATAAAACAGGCAGCCAAAAGTATTAGTTTAGATAGGAATGAGAAATAACTTGAAGTACCACATACCGTTAAAACCGCTAGAAAACAAAGTGCTCGTCGGCCAGCACTGACTAGTATTGGGCAGGACAAGATCGGTGGCATTAATAATTTTCTTGCACATGCGACACAGATCGGAAATGTTCAAACTCGAAAACTGGTATTTTGCATAGAATTCGTCGTCGTATATTGTTGTGCCCTGAAAACCAGAAGCAAGTACTGTCCTTGTATGACCAGGAGTGAGGTCACTAAACACCTAACTTTGTATTCGACCTGGGTCAAGAAGGTCAAGGTCCAATGAGCCACAATGTTTTGGGGTGGAGAGTGAGGGAGGCAAAAACAGGAAATATAGCAATCAGCCTGAACTAGCACAGAGACTATATACTGTACTTATCATAAACACTATATATAAATCATATCATAAACACTACATATAAACACTACATACTGTACTATATCATAAACACTATTACTTATCATAAACATCTACTTACTTACTTATTAAGTACCGGTATTTACAGGAAATTACATGAAAACACTACAATGCAGTCCAAAGTTGGTTATGAACTAATCTGATATGCACTCAATCGGGTTCTACTGTAGCAATAAGTCAACAGTTCAGGAGCACCACCTCGTCGTCAGGTAAGACACTTTCGCCCGTCTGGTTAACACCCTTGATCCCGAAGACGACGTAAACCAGGATGCCAGACTCCAGTGGAGGATGGTCCTGAATGTCCTTGCACCGGTCTCCTTCGCACGGATTCAAGGTCAGGTTACGATAGACGCTTGGGGTCACTGCAACAGAACATCAAAACATCTCCAATATTAATATTGGCAGTACAATGGTAAATCAATAGTTTTACTACATACAGTGGTAGACTGGTAGAGCTGAGGTAGGATCTTGGTCATGCGATCGGAAGGTAGCGGGTTCGAATCTGACCCTAGCCACTGGAGAAGTTGCTTGCCGCTAAAATGTTTCTGTATATACAGTATGTGTGCATGTACAGGTACAGGGTGGCACAAAAAATACCGGACTAGTCACATTTAGGCTTGCATTTAATATAGTCCGGTTTCTTTTTGCGCCACCCTGTATAAGTGACATAATGTTCTCTACCTGAAGCAACACCTGTTGTTCTTGTTGACAGTGAGGTCACATGACTGTCAGTTGAAGCCACGCTACTGACAACAGAATTTCCTCTAACTGCAGGTGTCGTTGACAGATGGAGAGAACTTGTTGAGGCCCATACGGGAGGGGGAGGTGTTGATCGGGAAGGGGTTGAAGAGTCATGTCGGGGTGTCTGGCGATCAGGGCTATATGCTGGAAGTGCAGTAGTGCGAAGAGGAGACGAAGAAGGGACTTTGGGTGCAGGATTCTGCAAAACATTCACAACATCTGACATTCAGTACAAACAAATACTGTAAGTACATTGCTCTCCTGTGTACCGGTACTTAAAAAATTATCATTATGTTCCATTAACTAGTTTGAAAAATATTCACCACATTCATCAACTAGCTAATAATAACTATATATATATAAATTCCCAATGTCTGTCCCATAACGCTGTCTTCATTGGACAAGGTGCTGCTGTCATTATAATCGTTGCTAGGCAACGTAATTTCATAATGGGCGGAGTTTGATGAAGCAACGTCGTCGTCGTCGTTCAATAATTGTTGGGGTGGACATTGCCCTCTACATACTTGCTAAAATGCTATGCTAAATTTAAAAAGATAATACCCGCATGTATGCATGCGTGAATGTATGCAATGAAACAACATCAGTTGGACGATCTTACTACGAAATAGCCAGAGCAGTCGTCACAGAGAGTGTACGGATTGCTGTAGTTGGCCATAAGGTCAATGACCATTTCAAGATTAGTGTCTTGACGGAAGAGTTGCGGTGGCTTAGTGGCATAACTGATCTGAGTAAAGCAGCCAATGGAAACGACCAACAGGGCAACAAATACCACTACAAGCACAACCAACCATGCAAATCAAAAGCCAAGCATTTCCAAAACTCACTCGATCACACAGAAAAATCACCATTCTAAAGGTAAATCAAAAGTACTGATAAGATAATTTCTCACGAAAACAAATATCATAAAAATGTCCAGTATTTCACCTAAAATCCTAACAACATATTTCTACCTGCTAGTCGATACATTTTTGAGTTTGCAATTTTCATATTCTCTCCAATATTGACAAACAAATATTGATTTTCTTACAAAATTATCGACACACATAGCTGAGAATGCATACTCTAAACCACGACAAGACCTACCTCCAAATCCATATTACATTTCTAGGATATTCTGAAAATTATTTTAATTTCAGTCGATAAAATTCCTTTCAAATGCACATAGGTTATGATCGTAAAATGATTTACTTTAAAATGTAAAGTAAAGTAATGTAATCCACCAAGTGACTTACTAACCAGCTATTGCAATACGAGCCCTGATGACAGGAAGAGCGACGTAATAGTACAGGATTCCCTGAAACCATGAGTTAAGGTTGCATCCTTCGCGTTTCTTGGCCTCTTCATTTCTCGTCTGTGTCTGCAGAATCTCCTCCTCGAGTCGCAGCAAAGGATCATCGTCGTCGTCGTCGTCGTCCAGATTCGCAGAAAGAACTGAGAACAAGATCACGTGAATATAAATGTAAATCTATCGGACAGTTTCCGTCAAAATGAAACTATTTCATCACTCAACCTGATTAAAAGTGTAACAGTAACAAAGGCAAAAATCATATCTGGAACGTTACAGAAATATCAAGCCCAAATATTTCCATACAATCCAAAATTAGCATGACCTCTAATTCGGATTGAATTTGATGTGCGATCAGCCGATGACCTAAGACATTATGTTAGTGGCGCCATAGAAGTTGACTAATTGACTGATATACAGTTATTAATAAAGGTACTAAATTTAAACAATAAATTAATAAATAATCTAAAATCAATTAATAGAATATTTTTATTTTTTCTGACATCAGTCTGAAAAACTGAAAATATGCTAAGAATTGACACACACACATACACATACATACACACACACACACACACACACACGCACTCATACACACATGTTATATCATAACCGTCTTGTCATACACCTGGCTTCAGTTGCTTGGTGTTTAGGGTGGTGGACTGGTGATGATGATGATGATGATGATGATGATGATGATGATGATGATGATGATGATGATGATGATGATGATGAGAGCATTGAAGCCCTTTCTATTATACCAAATGGTATGACAAAGCTAACAGATTCAATGCTTAACTCTTGAACAGTCAAATAAAACGACCAAATAATAGGTTTATCGAGAGACTAGACTATCAGCTAGAGATATAAAATCGAAAACCTCCAGTGGTAAACTCCTGCTCTTCGTACTGAAGCAAGGCAACGTCTTCTGAGTCGTGACGAACGGTCTCCAAAGGCTGATGACAATCCTCGGACTGATTATCCAGAAACTGTGCCACATCATCTGGCAGTCTAAGAGCCTTCTTCACCTGGCACCTAAAGACGCTGAAATCCACATTAAAAACATTAGACCACATTGATATCATATCTACCAGTGATCCCTGCAGTTAATCAGATAACAAACCAATCAACTGATCAATCAACAGATAAACTAACTGGGCAATCAATCGGCTGATAACTGTTACTAATGTACTATTCATTTTCTAGTACAAATTACAGTCGAACCTCATTATAGCATACTTAGCATGTCTTTAAAATTTGGAACGTTATATCCGAGGTACGTTATAACGTATCCAGTACCATCCGATACGGTAGCACATCACACAGGACCGTATACATTGCGGTACTTTACGACCGAGTATACGCTATAACCAAGTCTGCTATAACAAAGTTCCATTATAGTTTCCACAAAAAGAGTTGGTCACCTGTTCCAGGTGTAGCAGGCAGTTTCACAGCATCCGAACCACTGGTGCCAGAGGACAATAACAGGTGGCATTATCAAAACCACGAGAAACCAGCAGCACGTCACGATCAGTGTCATGAACAGACCAAACTGGTTCACTGCGGGAATCTGTGAACATGAACGAGCACACCGAATAAGTCCCCAATCCACACCTGCTAAAAGTCTTCATTTTCGAGAGAATTCCAACAACGAAACTAACTGCTTACGGACGAGAAGATGTTGGCTGCGAACGCCGCGGCGGTCGTGAACGACGTGAAGAGGGTCGCCTTTCCCGCGGTCAAGGTCGTTCGGTAGATCCTCTTCCAAAGGTCGTCGATGTGGCTCAACTGGCGGAAGGTGTTGATGAAAACAAAGACATCGTCGACCCCTGTCGGAGAAAAAGACACCGAATTACGAAACCGTAAGTAAGTAAAATATCGCAAATTTATATACAGTCAACGCCGCATAACTGTATAGCACAGAGACCGCCACGACAGTATCCACTTATCTGAAGTACTGTAATGGTCTTACATGTTAGAGTTACATGTTGTACGGTACTGTACTAAGAAATGAATGCAAATCATACAGTACACCGTTGGTGAAGCCAGTCACGTGTACAGTACTGTAGGCTTATAATGCAATAAAATAATTAAAACTTAAAAGACAAAGACATGCTTGTACTGCATACAAATTGCTAATGTACTGCTTTCAAAAGCAATGCAATACCAATTATCAGGTATTAAATTTGAAACAGATATAGGCAAAAGGTGGGGGAACAGCCATTCAAGGGTCATTACATATAATGGGACACACACACACACACACACAAATACACACAAACACAGATGTTTCCATGTCTCCTACACAGAGTAGAGATATATTTTTCTCTCATTCGAATCAGTTGATTTAAATGTTGACATTTCAAAATGCCAAATGCTGAGAGATATACTGTAGATGGCAGCTTGACTATGAGAGAAAATGTCAGCTACATGGACATTGGACAACGAAAATACCATAACATAATATTTCACATCATTCTCCGCTCAATCGAAAATCATGAAATGTCAGAGCAATCATCCGCAAAAAAGAAGCCCTACCCCGCCCGCTCGCCCCATACCTAAGCTGAATAACTAACTGCCTTAATTTCTTACCGATTCCAATTATCAGAAAGGCCGCTATGCCGTTCAAAAGCCGCATGTTGACGACGCCAAAGACGACGCGATAGAAGAAGAACGCAAGCGGAAAGCTGAGAAGTATCGTGGCGATTCCCCAGAATGTCAACCAGATGGAAAACGACGCCAGAACGAACATAAAAATGACGATGAAAACGCCGGAGAATATGGAAAGCCGAATGTCATTCCAGAATACTTCGTTGACTTCGTAGTTGAAGAGTTCGTTACTGTGGTAGAGCACTGTAACGTCTCTGAGGAAACACACAAAAGGTGCTGTATATAAGAGATCGTAAAGTAACACCTCAATGTCATCAATTTTTTTCACTGCTGGTCTTCAAGATAAGCGATCTCAAACCGAATTCAGAACATTACGCAATATCCTATCTTCAATCTCAACATTGTTGTCACATTTTCTTATCAATTTATCAAGCGACTCTAAAACTTGTAGCGCTTCTGAGTAGAAATATAGAAGGCGCTATAGAAGTCCTTTGTTACATTACATCACGTTAATGCTAAACTATAATAAACGCAATCAGTTTTTTTAAATCTTGGGGCTTACACCTCTGCCCAAAAATTGTCACCTGTCAAGATAAGACCAATGATATGTTTGGTCTCTTAGCAGCATGTGTGTGTATGTGTGTGTGTGTGTTTGTATGTGTGTTTCGTTATTATTTCTTTCAGACAAAACTTGCCTGGTTCCATGAACAGCACATTATGGCAAAATAACAGTATCAATCTTATCACATCCCTTATCACATCACTTCCTGTTTGGAACAGAAACTCAAACAACTCACCTATTTGAAGCGTTTGCCAATAACACGTCTCTCAACCATATCGTAAAGTTTAGATATTTTTCTGTCTGTTTGTCCTCCCTATCGTAAATACCTTGGTAACCTTGAACAAATATCATAAAACTAACACAAGCACCACAAGAAAAACAAAATGCAATCAAATTAAACAAATAAAATTGGAAACAAAAATTTGATGAGAAGAATGCTCAGCAACAACAATTGAAACAACAACAACAACAACAACAATAATAATAATAATAATAATAATAATAATAATAAAAGAATCATTGCTAATAGAAGCTATGGTAATGAATACATCTGATGACTAAATATAAACAAATGATGAAGATAATGATGCCAATGGTGGTGGTGGTGGTGGTGATTATGATGATGGCAAACATTATGTCTGAACCAGTTCACACATCTCGTGAAATTCTTACATCATCACCGAGTCCCTGATTTTATCATGAATTCAAAGTGGAGAATCCCAAATCAGAACTTCAAGGATCTATAGAAACAGTGGCGGTTCCATGTGGGGGATGAGAGGGGATGCATCCTCCCATCGGACTTCTGGACTTACTTTTTTTGCTTACGTAACCTATTTTTGGGTTAAAGTCTAGTAAGACTGTAGGGGAAAACTGCAGACGCACATTTTTTGTTTGTCAACTTATTTATTTTTTTGCTGTAAAAGTGTAGTAAAATTAGGGATAAAATTCCCTTTTGTCAGCCTTTTAGGGAAAAGTTTATTCATTTTTTCCTTCTATTTTCATCCCCCTCACCCACCAACTTTCTATGAATTCATTTCATTCCCTCCACCAAGAAATCCTGGAACCGCCACTGTATAGAAAGTTTATAGAAACCTTTCAGCGGTCCACCAAACAGAACTTCCGACCGCAGAAACCGACTTTCGTGGAAATTCGCGTTGATGCGTCCGTCGGTAAACAAATACGACATCGATGACGAACTCAGCGCGTAGTTGAGCGCAACATCGATGTCCAACATGTCAGATCCTTTCCCATCGTACTTCGGTGTGCCGTCGGGCGCCTGGCTCGGATAAAAGTACGTCAGGATCGAGTTGATCGGAACGCAGCTGCACGTTCTAATGTCTATTAGGCAGAAGTCCTGGAAATCCCGCCAAGACTGGATCTGGTTTTCGATCCTGTGGACAAATTCCATTCGATCTCTCGTGAAGATATTTCCGCCGTCTCCTTGCGCCATGTAGACGATCGACAGCTTTTTCCACCTCTGGCTCTGGTGAACGTCGCAGGCGCCGTACGACCTTCTGGCACGGACCGCGCCCGAAAGTCCCCCGGCCGCGCGAAAGTTCGACGACCTCGAAACCGTTTCGGCCGATCGTCTGTCGCGTCGGCCGCGAAACGCGAGCTTCCACGCGTTCCATCGCTGCCAGGCCGGGTGATTCGGAATAGCAAAGGCAGAAAGAGAGACGTCGATCTTTGTCGTGGGCTTGACGACAAAATATGCGAACGCTCCCAAGCCGATGCTCACTCCAGTAGTTGTCAAGATGACCAGAATCGATACGAGTACAGAAATCGCGACTTTGTGCTTTTTAACCTTATCGCAGATCATCTTGTATCGCCTAGAACAAGCGCGATTGTCGACTGGAAGATTTCCATCGTCGTCGCTGAAAGAGTCGTTCTGCTGCTCGCCGCGCAAATCGAACAAAGAACCCATAGAAAGCTGATCTATGCAAATCTGATGAGTTTCTCAGAACATGAAATCATCATCGTGTTAAAAAAATGTACCCAAGAATGTGTTGGTAATTTCTTCAGATTTCGTTATAAAATTTGAAATGGTGTCTCATCAGAAGGAAGGAATCTCATTGCATTCTTCCTGTTCCTACAAACAGTAAAATTAATTCATTGTTAGCTAACAAAGCCTTGATGGCTAACAAAGCCAGCCATAATAAAGCCAGCCATAACCTTTGTCTATATATGGTTTGCCTATTCCGAAACTCTGCCGTCATCTCGATGTCCGGACAGAATTACTATGCGTCACGAAGTGGCGCTATAGAAGTCGAGGCCTCAAACGAAACCCACGAGCTTCCTTGTTGTTAGCCGTTGTAAATGCGCAATTTAATGTTAAACGCACGCTCAGTTATTCTCATAAAACCAAAGGGAGACGGACGGCCCCTGCCAAACATTTCGGGCAAAAAATCCCACAAAATCACGAAGAAATCGACAGAACTGACTTACTTATTCGCTGGAATTCCATTCAGCCAGCCTGAACCAGGTACAACATTTCTTTATTGTTTACTTTTGTTGCAGGTAAACATCCGCTCGGTAGATGGCCACCAAGTAAGTAACTGAGTAAGTCTGCTGGAAGGATTTCGGTTTACATCAGAATGCGCACTAGTAGTTTGCGCACCAGTACATTGCACACAGCTTTCTCACCCTAACTCTGACCTTAACCCTAACCCTGGTGCGCAAACTACTAGTGCGCATACTGTGCAATATCAGGATTTCGTCCAATCTTCAAAAATACTCAGCCGCTAAAGAAGATGGCTAAGCCTATCGTGATTTTAATATTTACATTAAAAATCACAATAATTTGATAACTGTTTGACAAAATATTATAGAGAAGTAATATAATATTTCAAATTAAAATTCAATATTGTTGAAGTGTGTTCATACTCAATTCGTAAGAGGTCGCCCTCGTCACGCGAGCCCTTTAGTTTTAATCCATTCAATAGGTGACGCTGTATTGTTTTGCAGAGTATTCGACAGATGGCGCGACATCGGCCCTGGCTTTTACAGAACAGTCCCAACTACCCAACTAATGGCTATATTTTTTAATTGTCTACTTCATAGAAAATAACAATTTCATTTTTAGGAGGTTATCGTCATAATACATTACTTCTTGATTGAATTTCTGATTGTATGCAGGTATTTAGGCCTATAGTGAATTCTGGGAAGAGAGCAAGGCCTACGCGGCTACGCCTAGAGCCCTAGACTGATTGCCAGTTTTGCCACCCATCCGCCAAGATGGCTAACGCAAAAAATAAGGTAATTTTCGTGAATCTACAGAAATTTATCTCTGCTAAACTGAGATTTTGTAGAATTTCCAAAGTACAGTAGATAACAATTCGGTAGACTGTCTGAGAATTATTCGCAGGGCCGCCGAGAGGGGGCATGGGGCAAATGCCCAGGGGCCCTGTGATCTGTAGGGGGTCCATACTGGTTAGATTATGGTTAGGGTTACTAACACGTCGAAAGGCAGGCGGGGGGCGTCGAAGGTATTGCAGTGAATGCAGTCACACTGTTTCATGTTTTCGTCCTGGATAGATTCCAGGTTTGTGTGTTTGTGTTTGTGTGTGTGTGAGTGAGTGTGTGTGTGTGTGTGTGAGAGAGAGAGAGAGAGAGAGAGAGAGAGAGAGACAGACAGACAGACAGATAGACAGACAGACAGACAGACAGACAGACAGACAGACAGGGTGAAGCAGAATCAGACAGACAGACAGTGGAGAAAGAGAAATAAGTAAGTAAAATCTCGTTAATTTCTGTAGCGCTTTCGAAAGCAGCACCGAGGTAGTCTTTATTCCTAGGCGCTTAAAGATACAAAGAGGCACACACACACACACACACACACACAGATACAGGGAGAGGACCCAACCACATCTTGGTAATAACCAGACATTGGGCGATTTGGGGAACGGGATGGGAGCCAATTTCCACTTAACATAGGACCCAGAATCTCTCCACTTCCGATTGCACCACTGATCCGGAAGAAGAAGAAGAAGAAGAAGAAGAAGAAGAAGAAACCATTCGCGTGCGCCGCTGCTCCATCAGTTACACTTAAGAGACAGACATACATATATACAGACAGCCAGACAGACAGACAGACAGACAGACAGACAGACAGACAGACAGACAGACAGACAGACAGACAGACAGACAGACAGATCCAGTACACCTTGGTTTTCGATGCCACTTGACAGCTCTAAGAGACGGATCAGTCGAAGACCAGATCATGAAGAGTCGTTGGGGAGGGAGTGGGGAGAGGAGGAGGAGGGGGATGACAGGTAAAGACCAGGTTATCCTTCGCTTCTTTCATCTTTTCATTAAGACTTCGCTTGTGGGAGAAAATCATGAAAATGACCACTTAAAACGCAGACAGAAAGTCTGAGAAGACGATTAAAGAGACAAGTCAACTGTTAAAAAGTAGCAACTACTACGCTAAAATAATAGTTTATCATTATCATCACCGTCGTCGTCATTATCATCATCATCATTTTCATTATCATTGTCAATTTTCAATCAAAACTAAATGTTCAATCAATAGTGGTATAGAACTTATTGTGTTTTAGACATTATTCAGTCTGTAACTATGGCAACGTGGCGTTGCCATGGTTCCTCTTCTGTTTCTAGGTGCCCTCCATTTCCATTGTCTTCTGTTGCATGGATGACGTCAGTTTGTCAGCAGTTTCCTCCCTGTAAATAGTATAAGATATCCAGATATATTTACTCAATAATTTCTCTATTCCATCTATGATAACAGACTAGCTAAGCGTATACATTGCCTGTTATTAGCCCCCCCACCACCCCTACTAATGCGTTGCTTTTATAGCATCTTCACTGCTATCGCTGCGCTAGTAGAGCCAACGAGGGGTGTTGGAGAGGGGAGGGGGAGGGGGAATTGAGGAACCTATCATATATATGTAGGCCTAAGCCATTCAGTTTCACTTTAAGGCCTCATTGCTGTGATCTTAAGTCGAGTCTCTTTCAAGCGTCTTCTTTCTAAAAGTCGTCGGATTATATTCTAGAATTTTCTTAATAATTACAATTTTAATTATCGTCGAAAACCCCAACCGCCTAATACCCACCGCCGTTGACAATGATCTCCAGCCCTCTCCACCCGCCGCCTCACGCTTTGATCTTCCGAAGTTGATTGATGGTTATACGAAGACTAGAACCACCCCCCTCCTCGCGCACCCTTTCCACCCCCACCTCCCGTGGCACCTCACATGTTTTTACCTCGCGCCCACCCCAATATCCCCCCGGGCTTCATTAATTAACATGCCCGAGCAGCCCGACCGGCTTCCTCTCCCGGCGAACGGCGACCCTGTGACCCCGTTGAAAACGAGTAGCTCCGCCCAGCGCGTCAGTCATGCATCGGCGCTGCGGCGGCGGCGGCGGCGGAAGAGTCCATTTCGACGGGAGGGAGGAAGAGAGAGACGGAGGGAGGGGAGGGAGGCAGCGGAAGACCCGGGCGGCCTCGCCTTTGTTTACGCCGTTAATCCCCGCTATGCTGCCGCTATAATCGGTCGGCTTTTCGGAGAATGTCGGAGAACGGCGGCCATTGTTGTAGCGCTTTGACGGGCGTTTTTGGCCGACGGGCATTTTCGGCGACTGGTCGCAGTCTCCAATTAACGCGACATTTCCGTCAAAGAATCCGCCGACAAAATGAAACGAAGATCAACCTACAACAACAACAACACAATACAACAACAACTCACAATACTCTCTCTGTCTCTCTCTGTCTCTCTCTCTCTGTCTCTCTCTGTCTCTCTCTCTCTCTCTCTCTCTCTCTCTCTGTCTCTCTCTCTCTCTCTCTCTCTCTCTCTCTCTCTCTCTCTCAAATTTCTTCACGAGGCGAAACACTATATACAATAGACCGACGTTAGACTTAAGCTTATATAAACCAAGGGTCATAACAGTTCATATAAATGATTTTTAAATTGTTTACATTACATCCCCCCTTAAATTGCTCCCCCGCTGCTCTGACTGATCTTGGGATTGACCTGGCTCTAATTCTATTTGGATTTGGTGCGCCATCGGCTGATGCCCTGGGCATTAAGATAGTGGCGCAATAGAAGTTGATTGATTGATTGTCGTTTTATTACCCTAATTGTCCTTATAGATATCTGAGTTGCTGTAATTTTATAAGTTTACATACAGTAGAACTTCGTTAAAAACGTAGTTAGCGAGTCTGTAAAAGTTAGTACATTATATCCGAGGTACGTTTATGTGCAATGCCATTCAATACGACAGCGTATCGCACGGAACCATAGCTTTGCGATACTTTATATAGTCGAGTATAGGTCTACGCTATAACCGGGTCCGTTATATCGAAGTTCTACTGTATGTAACATAGTTCACGATCAATTCAGTTTTATCCGTAGCATTTTCCTTGTGTGGATACAAACTGCCGCCACTGATTTTGGAAAACGTTTTGCGGATTGATTGGTAACTGGAGTCATTATTTCGTTTAACTTGGAATGGAGTGTTTATGCATGATATCAGATTGTCGGGTTCTTTCTATGCATCTTTTAGCCCAACAACCTATAGGCCTATAGAGGCCTATAATTATAGACCCCGTGTACAGTAATTATATAGCTTCACGAAATTGATTACATGCGCCTAAACTTTTACGACACCCTTATTATTATTTTTAAAATTTAAAATATATTATTATTATTATTATTATTATTATTATTATTATTATTATTATTATTATTATTATTATTATTAAAAGCAGTAGCAATTTATATAAAAAACTAATTCTTCTTGATGTCATTTTTATCTTTTTATCTTTCACTCGAGTGCAGGATTTAAAAATCCTCATCCATCGAAAATATCCATCTAAGATCTGCTATAAGACTTATCGTCAACATTGTTTAGGACTTTAGGATATCATTATAAAGATAATAAGTGGTTTCAACTGGCATTATATGAATGCATAACAATAATAGTAAATGACAATGATTATGTCTTAAATGTTGACGAACCCATATTGTTATTATTAACAGTAATAGTAGTAGCAGCAGTAGCAGTAGTAGCAGTATTGATGATGATGATGATGATGATGATGATTATTATTATTATTATTATTATTATTATTATTATTAAAAAAGTTAAGATTTATGCGTTGTTGTTCTTGTTATTGTTCTTGTAATCGTTTCAACTTCTATTTAGTGATTTAAACCCTGTTTAAATTAAAGGGTGGATTTTCCATAAAATAACTTTAAGAAAAATCATAAAAAGTGTTCCAGTGGGTAGGTCAGACTAAGAGGGAGGGAGAGGGAGAGGGAGAGGGGAGTGACCGAACTGGGCGTGACACAGCAGCGGCGCATATAGACACGCGGTCGTGACGGGCAATAAATTTTGGGGCGCCGTGAATTAGAAGCTGTTTGCCCCGTTTTGAAACACCCATAATTTTCCCGGAATATTACAGAACTTTCGAGTGCCCGCCCGCCCGCCCGGGGGGCCGCGGCCTGTCACTCCCCGGCGGTCATCCATCTTCCCGGGCTGTCCACTGCTCCCCGTACCGCGGTGTCCACGCCGGATACGGAAGAGGACATCCCGCCGGAGCGAGCGCCCGGCTTCCCCGATGATTGATCGCCCTGTGATTTATTGAACGCTCGGATGGGCTGAGCTGGGCTGGCGCCGGTAACGGGCTCTTAGCATCGGTTTCCGGGGTAATCGAACGATCCCCGACTCCCTGTCCCTTGGTAGGACTGGTGGTCAATAGAAGAGAGGAGGAGGAGGAGGAGGAGGAGGAACCTGCAGTCTCCACAAAGGTGGTGCGACGTTTGAAACCCTCTTCCGTTGTCAACACCCCCCATCTATCCCGCAATTGCACTTGTAGAACGACGTGACAGGCATGACATTGAGTGACACGTCATGCATGGTGCGACATAAACGTGAAACGCGCACCCACTTCTCTGCTCTTCGGGGTCAGAGGTCGTCTGGGGATGATGCGTGACCTTCAATATCTTAAGAGTGGACACGGGAACCGATTGCACACGAGAAGCCATCTATCAACCCCTCCCCCCTCTAATTTTGTGGGGGCGGGAGCGCCCACGATCTGACATCAAAGCCAACGAGTTCTCTCCCCCTCACCAATGAATGAAAAAGTACCCTCAGATGCATTGCGTTGACCTTCAGCAGTGACCTTGCGCTGACCTCCCGTGAACCCTCGCTGGCATCTGCCATTAATTGCACGCGGGCCGCTCTGGTGCATATAATTACTCAACGCCCGCCACCGCAGCATTAATAATTATAACAGTTGGCGCCTAATAATTTAAGACAAGTAAGTAAGTGAGTAAGTTAGTGCGGTCAGTCTTTGTTTGAGCTAGACAGACGCATGTAATCTACGAGAATGTCGTCCATTCGCAACAACAGACTAACATTTTGCAGTCTTCAATTTCGCCTTTACTAAGTATATTAATATGACCTTATGTCTTTGAAACATTTTCATGCTAAATAATTAAGCATAAGCTGCATGACTGCCTAACTTTTATTTCATTATCAAATTTAATATACTGGAGAAAATTGTCAATTTCAAAGCGTATATATATATTATATATATACATGTATATATATATATATATATATATAGATTGTAGATAGAGGTCACATCTTCATGAATGAATTTAGAAACGAACTGCAACTTTGATGCATTATTTAAAAATATTGACCAAAACTCGAATATACAGGGTGGCGCAAAAAAACCGGACTAGTCACATTTAGGTTTACATTTAATATAGTCCGATTTCTTGCGCTACCCTGTGCATTCAATTGATATACATCTGCGTCCGTTCGACTGGCAAGATAACTCAATATTTGTCTTCTGCTTACGATATACATATAGATAAACGAATTGTTAACAAGACCAATAAAAGATCGAAAACTAATACTGGATGTTAATGATAAAAACACAAATATTTAACAATTCGTTGTTTTATTCAGGAATAACAAAAACAAAATTAAATATAAATAATAAATTTATGTATATATAGGCGTAATAAATTCATATTAATATCAAACTAATAACCGATTTGTTTAGTACTTAATAAGCATAAAGACAATATACACTTATAGACAATATTTGCATCAACGCCGTTCATATGTGATAAAAACGCAGTAATAAGGTATTTATATAAATGATTATAAACTTGTTGCGCAAAAATATATGTATATTTCATTATTTGGCCAAGACTGTTCGACATAATACATGAACATGGTTTCTCACCTGGAATTAAATGAGATTGGCTAGATTCTATTTTTTGAAATGCAGATTGTAAAAAGATGACTATTTAATGAAAATACGTTAAGATCGCATCAATTAAAATATTTAAATCGGTGGCTCCCAAATTTTTGGTCGGCGTACCTTGTCAGACACTTTTCAAAAATACGTTAACCCCCTAATTCCAAAGTAAATTTAACCCTTTCGCCACTGCTTACTATATATAGTGCATCGTGAATAAATTACAATAAAAATGAGAGGTGTTCTATTTTGAACCCTGTAGAATAAATTCGAGACAGGCTATATTGACTATTCTAGTAGGATTTGAAGCAATGAAGATGGGCACAAATGAAAATATGGGTTTTATCAGAGAATTTCTTCAATACGCTGAAAGAGTTGCATATCTAAACACTGGCTGTTCATTACTATTTACAATGGCTTTTGGCCATAGGCGGATTTAGAGTTTAATATTTGGGTAGGCTAGCATGGGGGACTGGGGGTGTCATCCAGCACGCGACAGACCTGGTGTTGATGGAAAAAACAATTTTTTTTTGTTTTGGTGGGATTAGTTGGGTAGGCTTAAACCTACACTAGCCTTTAATAAAATCCGCCTTTGCTTCTGGCATAAATAAATTGCATAAGAAATTCTACTGCCCTTTGCGTCCCCTGGAAAGTTCATTTTGTACCCATAGAAGTACAAGTACCACCAATTGGGAATCACAGCCTAAAACTAAACCAATGTTCGTTTTGAGCTAAAAATGTGGTTAAATATTTGCAAATTTCCACAGTTGTAAAATATTGAATCACATTTACTATTGCAGTAATGCGGTAATCGCAGCAGGAGTGCTCCATCGAAAGAGGCGCTATACAAATATTCTGTTATATTACATTACGTTGCATATTTGCTATAAACTTATGATAGGTCTACCGTAAGTGCATATCGTATTTCCATACGAGACTCTTAGGTGTTTAAATAAACAAGGTCGTGGTTAATTAACAAGTTTTGAACACTGACTGCTTTATTCTGAATTCAAAACTCTGCAAAAAATCTTTATACAGGGTGGCGCAAAAAACTGGACTATATTATATCAAATGCCAAACCTACATGTGACTATAGTCCGGGGTTTTGAGCCACCCTGTATATCTCTAAAAAGACTAGGCCTAGGCAGCGATCTCTGAAGGAAAATCTAATCAAACTACAAGATTGGCCAATAGAAACCCGGTCTATTTGGAGACTATGCAGTTTTATCATATAGGCGCCATAAAATAACTAATAATAATAATAGAATAATTATTAATTTTAATAATAATAATAATAATAATAATGGAATCAATAATAATAATAATAATAATAATAATAATAATAATAATAATAATAATAATAATAATCTAATAATAAGCAGATATTTATTACATTTTGCATAGAATGGAATCACACTGACACGTCTTCGTGACTAATAATTCTGGTAATGCGGCTTCCAAGCTTTTGAAAAAAGTGTGGTTTGTGGCTCCCTGTCTATGGGTTTGGCCACTTGTGCTAGGCCTACATAACTTTCTAATTTTATAGCGCACAAAGAAATAACTACATCACAGTGAAGCCTATTTCCTAAAGAATCTAAACACGTAAAAGTTATTCACGTCGCTGAATTACATCGTATGAAAAAAAAGCCACACTATATTCAGTATATACATATAAGACAATAATAATAATAATAGGCCTAATAATAATAATAATAATAATAATAATAATAATAATAATAATAATTATTATTATTATTATTATTATTATTATTATTATTATTATTATTATTATTATTATTATTATTATTATTATTATTATTATTATTATTATTATCATCATCATCATCATCATCATCATCATTATTATGTACTTCTATAGCACCAGTTCTAGTACCCAAGGGTATCAATCGATGGTATTTCAAAATCCAACAGGGCAGATGCATGTAAGTTGCTAAAGTCATGTTTATAAAAAAATTCTGGCCGAATCAATGGATATGTGGATGGGCAGATGATAGGTTGGGGGGGGGGCACATACCCCACCCACCCAGCCACCCCACTCCCTCTCGCTCTGCCGATTCGTTTGCCCCCGAAGGCAAGAAGAGGCCAAAGGAACTGTCCATTCGTTTTAGCAGCCAGATATTAAAGTCGCCGCCGCCATAACCGCCGGTCGCCCGGCCGATGATATTACCCGGCACAACGCCTCCTCTCCCGAGGGAGGCAGGTGCCACCGACACCAGCCGTCCCCCCTCCCCGTTCCCGGCCGCGCGGGGTCAGCGCCGATGCCTTCTGGCCGCGCGCAGATATACGACGCGGGTCCCGAATAACAAATGGCCCGGGTGGCACAGGGCCGGTCAACGGGCCGGGTGGTGGTGGTGGTGGTGGTGGTGGTGAACCCCCCCCACCTCCCCCCCCCCCCCCATCGCCCGGGCGCCAATCTTTACGATCCTAGGCAGCATCGGAGTCGTCTTCACCGGCCGCCGCCGCCGCCGCCGCCGTTATGTATGGACCCGGGGACTGATGGAGGACGAGGAGGCGAGCGAGAGAGAGAGACGGTGGCCGGACGGGTCCCTGGAGGCACGAACCGGGGGCTCGGCCCGGCTTCGGTGATTGCCTTGACCGGGAAGGGCTCGTCGTCGGAGGCGGAGGCGGCGGCCGATTCCACCTGCGAGACCTCGAGCTCTGTTCGCGGTATTTGTAATTTTCGTCCGTTTATTGCATACACACAGAGAGAGAGAGAGAGAGAGAGAGAGAGAGAGAGAGAGAGAGAGAGAGAGAGAGAGAGAGAGAGAGAGAGACAGAGACGCACACAAAGACTGCCATCAATAACGAAATGTAAACCGGTTTGTGTCCGGAATGTGTGTGTACGGGGGACCCGAGGGCGAGAGAAGGATGGAGGAGGGAAGGGAGAGGGCAGAATGCAGGGCAGCCGAGGGGTCAGCGGGAGGTCAACGTACAAAGAAGCAGTCTGGAAATGTTGCGGAGGAGGGGTCGAAGGTCACAGAAATGTGTGAGCGGGAGAGAGGAAGAGGAAGAAGAAGATGCTGAAAATACTGGATCATACATGTACAGGGATATATACAAGCAATGCTATAAGCCCATATATACAGTACATCAACACAGTATGTATACATCGCTGCCTCCTCATGTCTTTGGGATAACGAAATTTCGAATGAATACATACACACGTCTATATATATATATATATATATATATATATATATATATATATATATATATATATATATATATATATAGCCTATGTGTGTGTGCGTGAGTGTGGCGTTCGTTGATTTGATGGAGAAAAACGAATGAAACGACAACTCTTTGCACGAAATGGAAGAGATGGAATTGAGAACGGAATGTCATTCCATCGCCTGGAAATCGAATGAGATTCGAAGACACAGATGCACAACAAAGACCAACCACAAAACATGCATTGCACACATATATAGGCCTAGAGATAAATGTATATATATATATATATATATATATATATATATATATAAGGAAGACGATTGACAGAAGATAGAACTTCTTGGAAGCATTTTGTGTCTAGCTATTGCCGCTGATGAGCTGGCAGAAAGCAAAGATGATGATGATGATGATGACGATGATGATGATGATGATGATGATGATGATGATGATGATGATGATGATGATGATGATGATGATGATGATGATATATATATACACATATATATATACATGATTTTTACAGTTACTTTATTGCACGCTCACACACACACACTTATAACTTACTCTCATTTCGTCTCTCTCTCTCTCTCTCTCTCTCTCTCTCTCTCTCTCTCTCCATCTCTTCTATCCTCCGTCTATTCATCCATCTATGCTGTATACATCTTGAAGCCAAAACTTCGGAGCAGTGAGAAGTCGTTACAAGTGACGTCTGTCATTTCCACGTCGCAATTAACAATTCTCTTTTGGCAGACGACCAAAAACGCGTCAAACGCCGTCGCCATTTGTCACGCACCTGCGCGCGACTGCGCATGCGCTTAAATACTATGACATAACGCGACCCGCACAGCTCCAACACCGTGCATATATATATATATATATATACTGTATATATATATATGTATATATATATATGTGTGTATATCTAAATGCATATATATGCATGCTTGTCAAACCGTCTGGCATCATCACCTTAGTGCTAAAACCATTCACCGGGAAGGTGCGAAATGCGCGTCCGCGCGTCCTTCCTGGTTGTCTACCACGCCGGACAGTAGGTGCCGGTGCTGCCATGCAGGAGTGGCGGTGATGGAAGAGGAGGAACACGGAAAGTGGTGGTGGTGGTGGTGGTGGTGGTGGTGGTGGTGGTGGGGAGAAAAAAAACGGATGGACGGCTGGAAAAAAATAATCGGTACGCGACGTAAGAAAGAAAGAAAGAAAGAAAGAAAGAGAAGGAGAAAAGGAAGGGGTGGGAAAGAGGTGGAGGGTTGGTAGAAGCGACCGGTGTGGCGCCTCCTGGCGACGGAAAGCAGCAAAACGATCGCGCGGCGAGCATAGGAACCAACTCATTAAAGCCGAATGACGCGGCGTCTTTGCACCGCGGGCTCTAAAATAATTACTTGCGGGGGTAAGTTTCTGATGCCCGCCCGTTAGTCGTATACGGGCGAGGCATGGTCCTCTCGCCCGGCGGAAGTGGCCGTCGCACTTCCGCCAGGCTCTTTAATCCCTCTTCACTCCGACACTTCAGGCTCGCTGGTGGTCGTCGTCGTCGTCGTCGTCACCTTCATCTTTCTCGCCGTCCCCCTTCCCTCCCCCACTCTTTCTGTAGAACGCGTTTTCTCAGCGTAGCATTATATAACGCGGGAGACGTTTTTACTGCGCTGTTGTTTGAGTGCAAAACTCTGAACGAATAAATTGTCGTGTATATACATGACACGCGTCACCGTGACGTATTTATCCGTCTCTCGAATGACAAGTGCCGCCTGATGTTGCCGCCGCTGCTGCTGCTGCAAATCTACAGGCGCTATATAATACTCGGCGCCATTAGCATTCGCTTCTTTGAGAGGTCCTATATATCTCCACGGACCTATATATATATATATATATATATATATATATATATATATATATATATATATATATATATATATATATATATATATATATATATACAGACACCATGCAGTGAGGGTTCGTTAGGCATTCGATTTGCCGAAGGGTGGGGAGAGAGCGGTGGGTAGAACGGGTGGGAGTAGGACTAAGCCTACCTGACAATTGTGGGTCGAGACAGATAGAAGTGGAAAATTTTGATTTCACTTTTACAACTCCATGCAGTTCCAGAATTGGGCGGAGGGAGGGGGTGTCGAAAATTTTGGATTGTTTTTGAAAAGTCGCCCATTGCGTTGTCTCTTATTTTTGCATCAGCATAATGCATGTGTTTTCTTTTTCGTCAGTGATTAATTTAAATTTTGATTTTCGTTATTGTTCCAAAATTCAAACTAACAACAAAACAACAATAACAATAACAACAAGAACAACAAGAACAACAACAAGAAAAATAATAATAATAATAATAATAATAATAATAATAATAATAATAATAATAAAATAATGCACTTTTATAGCGCCATTTATAATACTAAAAGGCATCAATCGATGATACATCAAATTCATCGACAAAATGTTATTTCATTCCATAATCATCCAAAGAATTTATCTCTTTTATGTTTCTCTCTAAAAAAATTAAATTTCGGAAATATAAAACATATTTAAATGCACTTAACTATGCATCCTGCATCAAAATTAAAAATTATATATATATCCTATATATATATATTCTTATATATATCCTATATATATATTATATATATATATATATATATATATATATATAATATATCATTGATATATGTGTGTGTGTGTGTGTAATTTTTATATTTATATAACTATCATTGAGCCGAAATCTGTATAATTTTTGCGTTTGTTGCTAGCTGTGTACATCCGTGCATAGGCGTACTGTTCTCGTGTACACGTGCTGTGTACATACAAAAGTCACGTGACTCAGCAGTTGTTAGCGCGTTATTAGTAGCAGACGACCGAATCTAATCGCCCAACCGAGAAATGAAAATCGCAGACGACGCCAAAATCTACGCAGACGACATTCTGCAAGTCGATCACCCCCTCAATCCCGCCGCCCCACCCTACCCCACCCTACCCCACCCTCTGCCGCGATCGCGTCCTATGGTTCGCGGACCTGTGTCCCGCTCTTACCCGATCCGGGGACCCGAAAGCGACGATGGTGTTTGTCCGTTCCGGCGAAACGACACCTCGGAGACGGCGCGAAATGGCGAGACAACGGGACGGGGGAAAGGGGGAATAAGGGGAACGGGCTTATCGGCGCACGACACGCGGATGGAAACGGGACCGGGAGGGGGCCGGACCGACCCCCGGGGGGCAATATATTTCTTCTGCCGGCGACCCTAGCGTAGACGGGGTGTCGGCGCCCCGGGAACCTCTGGCAGGCGGCGAGAAAAACAGGTCCCGTCGAGGCTACGATCCCGAGAAAACGGCACCGGGTCCGGTAATGCGTGTAGGCTATTCGGCTGCTGGCTTTTCTATACATGTCGGCACCCGGTGAAAACAGAATTCTACAAAATACTGTAGTTTCTCTGAGAAAATCACATTAAAATTATTTCAGATAAACGTATTTTAAAAATTCGAATCTGTAAAATGTATTGAATGATTGAATAAGTGAAAGAGGGAATGAGGGAATGAATGAATGAATGAATGAATGAATGAATGAATGAATGTCAGCGTCTGCTTAGGTCATAACTCTATGGTTGTTTATGATGATATAATCATAGATATCGCCTATTCTGTTACATATTTGCGCGGAAGTTAACTAAACAAAATAAAACAAAAATTTCACGAGTAGATTTCGACAAGTCAAGATTACGGCCTGTGCCAATGCTATTGCAAAACATCTGTACTTTCTCTTATAACTCACTCACTTTATTAACCCCTTAACTGAGGATCCCGGACATATCTGTCCATTTTACATTGAGTTACAGTTATATACACGGTTAAGGGGTTAATAAATTAAAGAAAGAAGGAGTCTCTTAATATTTGAAAAAGAATTTTATTAATAAGAACATGCATAGTTAAGTAAGCACAGTGGCGTCGCCAGAAATTTTGGGTTGGGGGACAAAAGGGGCTGGCGTGTCAAATTTCTTACCTCCACCCCACACACCCCTCCACAAAAACTTTCTCACCGGATTTGCCCGAATTTGATAGGTGGTCTAGGGTCAGGTTGAGGGGAGCAGTTGCCCCCATTTGCCCCCCTTGGCGACGCTAATGCAAGATATTCTGATATTCGACAGGACTTTCATTTAGTTGATGTCCCCTCGTTCTCGTACAATAAATGGCGTTAGTGTGTAGTATGAAATGGCTGGGAGTGTTCTATTTCAAACCCTGTAGATCAAAATTGAGAACGATATTAATGATTATTCTTGCAGAACTTAAAGCAATGAAGAAGGAACAAGAGGAAAATGTGGATTTTGTCGAAGAATTTCTTCAAATCGATAAGATATTTGCATATCTATGCCCTATACACCCTCTATTCAACAGGCCTTCGATTGGCTTCTCTCACACAGTGAATTAATTATACAACCTGTTCTTGATGTCTATAAAACCTGTTATATATTGAACCAGATATCTTAATAGGCGGTTCTTCCCTCGATCGCCCGACTATAGTCATTCCACAAGATATCAGTGGCGTCGCCTGGAAGTTTGGGTTGGGGAGGGGGCAAAAGGGGCTGGCGTGTCAAATTCCTTACCCCAGCTCCACACACTCCCTCCACATAAAACTTACCGGATTTGCCCGAATCTTATAGGTGGTCTGGGGTCAGGTTGGGGGGGGGGCAGTTGCACCCATTTGCCCTCCCCCCGTGGCGACGCTAATGAGTAAGCAAATTCTCGTAAATTCATATAGCGCCATTGTGCAGTAATATCGCAGTAGTTGTAGTTGCTATTCATACGCTTTTATACGTATCTGTTCTGTATAATAATTGTATCTCTCCTTTTTATATTTATATTTATATATATATATATATATATATATATATATATATATATATATATATATATATAATGTTTTGATAGATCATGGAATGCATGACGTATTTGCGAATTGAATGCGTGGTTCCCTGGTCGCTGTGTGAATTCGCTTCGACATGGAACCAGTCTAATTCGGAAAATTCACGCTTCGTCTGTCGTTCCGTTGTTTTTCCACTTTCCTTAATTAACGCCAGCAAATTGAACTGCACGGGGGATGGGTGGGTGGGTGGGGGCGAGGGCGAAGGTGGGGGGTAAGGATGGTGCGGTGGTTTCCCTCGCTGGCATTTCTCTGATTGACTTTTCCTCTTCCCCCTTCTCCCGTCGCGCCTCTGGTCGGAAGACGGGGTTTCGGTCCGACCGACCGACCGACCGACCCCTCCCGGGACCGACCCGAGGTTTTCGATGCATTAAACCCCGACGACGACATCGGGGTCGGGTCTATGGGCCAGGGGTACCGGGGGCGGGGGGACGGTGCGTGATGGCGGGTCCTAATCTAATACGAGGCGAAGCAACTTCTTTTCCCACTCCTTTTCGTCGTTCGTTCAATCACCCCCACCCCACCCCACCACCCCCGCCCGCCAACCGTCGGACTTCGATTTCCCCCGGGGACGCGGTCTGGAGCCCCCACCCATCCCCACCCCGGGCGGTTCACGACCCGCCCCATAATTCAATCCGTCCATCGGTTCGCCCGAACCAATCAGACACCGATGGCGCTAGACAAATTTCATCAGTGCACGACGCAGGAGGGGCCGGGGAAGAAGAGTCCGGGGAGGGGGAGGGGATGGGCAGGGGGGAGGGGACCACACATGCCTGGAATGATCTCCTCTCCTCATCGCCGGCATGACCGTTCCTCCGCCGGTATACCGTTATACCGCGCTTTCCATGGAGTATATATATGGTCAGTCGGTTTCCACTAAATCAAAACTCCTCCGCGTCTAAGATTGAATCTGAATCAACCGGCGGGCCTCGGGGTGGGCGTGAGACCTCCGGGTCCCCGTTCCCGGGACCCCGGGGCGCTCCATTCCGTGTGGGCGCTTCACTCGATCGCCCGGTCAGCGGACCGACGAACCGGTGTCGACGAAAGCGGCACCGACGACCCCCCTCCCCACCCCATCAAGTCCCCAACCCCCACTGAACTCCCGAATCCGATGAAGGGGGAGGGGAGTGCGGGGGAAGGGGAGGGGAGGGGGAGGGGGAGGGGTCGACTGGCCGAGGCTTATATATTGAATCGAACGGTAGCGTCGATGGACCAGAGGGTCACGTGATGATGGATGGTTCGGACGCAGCGAAATGTCAGAACGGAAAAATGATGGATGGGGGGTCGAGACCCGGTGCCGTGAACTCATCACCCCACCCCCACCTTACCCCAAAGCTGTAACCGCCCCTTTGCCTGGAAAAGAAGTAATATTTTCAGAGCATCAACCGCCTTCCATTCAAAATCTCTCTCTCCATATAAAATAAATATCTCCGAATATATATATATATATATATATATATATACTATATATATATTATGTATATATATATATATATATATATATATAGACTGGCTTTTTAATATATAGATAAAGCATTTAAATATATAAATATGATATATATACTGTATATGTTTTATGTATATATATTATATATATAGAGAGACTGGCTTTTAAGATATAGATAAAGCATTTAAATATATAAATATGATATATATATATACACTTATATAGACTCTTCAAAAGCATCTGAAGATTTCTGCATTAAAATACTGTATAATTTACTTAATACAAAAATTAACCGGAATAACAAAAACAATGCCTAAATTAAGATTACTAATTAGAATAACGAGTTATACTTAATCTATTTACATTAATTAGCACCATAAATCATTTGGTTAAATGTAAAATATATATATATACAGTATATATGTGCACATGTGTGTATATATATATGTATCTCATTCATTTATGTTCATATAATCGCCATATATACGTTCAAATGGAATAGTACAAACGCTGGAACCAAAATTATGGCATTATTATTGTTCTTACATAATAATTGTTGTCCTATTTGTGCAGTTTGTATATTTAGTCTGCAGTTAGGCTGGATTTCATGCTAATTATGATATGAGATGCAGTTTTTATAATATAAAATCTAAGTAAGTAAAATCTCGTGAATTTTATGTAGCGCTTTGTAAGTAGTGACGTATTATTAACTGCTTATTCTTATTCTCTCTCTCTCTCTCTCTCTCTCTCTCTCTCTCTCTCTCTCTCTCTCTCTCTCTCTCTCTTTCTCAGTCTCTCTCTCGCTTTCTCTGCCTTGAAATAGCTAACAGGTGAAGTGTATATAGCCTACAAATTATACAGTATAAAATTCGGATGCATCATGTACACAAATTTAGTATAAGAGTTTATATATATCATACATGTGTATATATAATTTATATATATATATATATATATATATATATATATATATATATATATATATATAATCTAGTGGTTTCATGCTTATTAAATACGAAATGAAAACCGGTAAAAACCCTGTCTCATTGTAAATAATTCCACACTACATCAAATATATAGTAGCTTATTTTTTATGGGTGCGTCCTGACCCTATCCCTTTTTTCGTCATGCGACGCCGATGCACGTTGGAATTTGGAGAACAAACTTAAATGACTGCATTCAGTATATAACACCGCAGAAGTTGTGGGAATATTTTTGCTAGGAAACAGGGTAGTACCGGTTTTATTGATCCACCCTGTATGTATATGCACTATATAGTCCTATACGGGGTGGCGCAAGAAACCGGACTATACTAAATGCAAACCTAAATGTGACTAGTCCGGTTTTTGTACGCCACTCTGTGTATATATATATATATATATATATATATATATATATATATACTGTGTTTATTCTAGCCACCTAGGCATTGGGGGTGGGTTAACATTTTGGGGGAACAGACATTGGGGAGGTCATACTACTTGCCAAAATGTCAAAATTGGGGGGGGGGATTTCAAACTTTGAGTTTGTAAATTCCACCCCCCCAGAGAAAGTCTAGAATAAACACTGTATGCACATATATGTGTGTGCGTGTGCGTGTGTTCAGGTATTTGAATTTAGAAGCGCAGGAAATGACAAATGGCAAATCGTGCGCGCTATAAAAATCATCAAATCCGGTGCATGACGAATGACGACGAAGAGACTTGAAAGGAGAACTGCATGGGGAGGGGAGGGGAGGGTGGAGAGGGGAAGGGGACGTGACGGTGTGACAGAGAGTCACTTCATCCCTCTGGCGAGACGAGGTCTCTCATGTGTGTCACGTGAGCTATTTATGAAGCGCCTTTTCCTTCGACGCAGTCATTCGAGCAGCAAGACCCGTGCATTAGAAGATTGTTCGGAGATTTATGGAGATTTCCGAGAGACTGAAGAGAGAAAGGAGGTTTTACGGATAGCGGTTTGGGAGGGGGTGATGGTGGGGTTGGCGGGGGGAGGAGGTGAAGGTGGTTGGATTTGTGACGTTTTAGCGTGAAAACGCTGACGAACGGATGTGACGTCATGCGCAACGATCTAGATAGATCGGTCACTGGGCACAGTGACCATGCAGAGAGAGAGAGAGAGAGAGAGAGAGAGAGAGAGACAGACAGACAGACAGACAGACAGACAGACAGACAGAGACAGAGACAGAGACAGAGAGGAGACAGAGAGTCAGACAGACAGACAGACAGACAGATACATACAGGCAAGCATCCCTATGAACAGAGGGAAATAGCGACCGAGAATGAAGCACATACAGGGAATGGGAAATGGGGAAATAGGGGTGGGGGTGGGGGTAAGGAGGGAGCAACCAGATACAACCGAATAGTGAGCGTGTTGCACGCGCCGTTGTCGGCGGTTGCAACGGTGTCAGCGGTGTCAGCGGTCTCTCTCTCTCTCTCTCTCTCTCTCTCTCTCTCTCTCTCTCTCTCTCTCTCTCTCTCCACTGCGCATGCGCATGCGCAGTGGAGGAGAGAGAGAGAGAGAGAGACTCTTCCGATTGGATGGCCAGAAATTCCGACCATCAAACACGTTTTGCCACCGCATGGAAGCATTCCACCCTCTCCTGTCCCCTCTGTTCATGCATCCCTAACCCACCCACCCCCTCCCCACACCCCCCGACCAGCGTTTCATCTGTGCAAGTCACGTGATCGGCTGATTCAAGCGATTCTCTTCGTCTTTTAAAAGACACTCAAAGAAATTCAGTCCCGCGGAATACAAGTGCACGGTCCATGCATGTGAAGCTCAAGATTCATTAGATATGTATGTATGTAGGCCCTATGCATTTATGTATGCATGTATATATACGCATATATACATATATATAGGGCAATATATATATATATATACTGCAGTATATATATATATATATATATATATATATATATATATATTTACTAACAATATTATATATGCTGAGATTTTGCGCTGTAATCTTAAGATGCTATGAATATATACATATACATCATATACATACAGAGTGGCGCAAAAACCGGACTATATATTAAATCTATTAAATGTATATATATATGTATATATATATATAAGCATACGTTGACTGGAGGGAGGGTGAAAAAGAGGGCGAGAGAGAGAGAGAGTGAGAGGGAAGCAGACAGTAGCTCTAAGAATTGTAACAAGAGCGAAAACAAGAAGTCTAATAAAAGATGTAAGCCTGTTAAGCCTAAATGCTGGCTAACAATGAAAACAGAAAGGAGAAGAAAATAACAAATAATCAGAAGAGGAAAAAAGGAGCGAGAAGAAGATAATGATGAAAAAGAAGATGATAAAAAGATGAAGGAGAAGATGGTAGTGATGATGATGATGATTATGATGATTGATGACGATGATGATGATGATGATGATGGTGGTGATGATGATGATGATGATGATGAAAATTTATGAAGATGATGATGAAGAAGAAGATGGTGATGATGATGAAAAAGGAAGATTTTGATGAAGACCATAAGGAAATAGAAGAAGATGGTAATGCTAGAAGATGAAGAAGATGATGATGAAAAAGAAGAAGGTGATGATGAAGAAGAAGAGGAAGAAGAAGAAGAAGAAGTTACGGATAGGGAAGAGGGAAGAAGGGAGAAGGGATTTTTCCCTCTATAGCGAATACAATTGCCTCCTGCGGAGAATGGTCGAGTAATGAACCCGGTGTTCCTGGCCTCCCACCGGCCTCTCGCCCCCCGGCGGCCCCCGGCGGCCCCGACGGTAGCGGACGCCGGACGACCGCCGAGGTCTCGCCCGCTCCACCGGCCGCCACCGCAGGCCTAAGAGGGAAACCGCGGGCGAAGGGGGAGGCGGACGGGGGAAGGGTGATGCAGCCAATCGCGGAGCGTCCGTACGGAAGCACCGGAGTAATTGTTACCCGGAATGCCATTATCCAGATTGACATGCCACCGATGGAGTTCATGACCCCCGCTTCACGTTCCCTCTGCCCGTGGGGTGTGTGTGTGTGTGGGATGGGGGCTTCGCCCTCCCCGCCCCTACCCCTACCTTGTACTTCCCGTTTTCCGTCTCTGCAAAATGCGTTATTTTTCGGTTTTGCGGCCGCAAAGGGAAACCGCCGCGTCGCGACATTCCATTTATATGGCGCAACATTTAAAAAAAAAGATTCGTACAAAATGGAATCCGAACAAAACTTCCGACCAATCAGAACCAACCGAGGAAGAATTTCAAAGAGTTTATTCTATTGCGTCGATTTGAACAAATCTGTCAGACGCTAAGCACCCGACATACTTACTTACATAGTCACGTGCATAGATGAATTCATGCATACTTTCAATCGTATATATATATGTAAGTAAGTAGGTAAAATCCCGTGAATTTCTATAGCGCTTTCGTAAGCAGGTGCCGTAATGGCTGCATATTATTATTTCCTAGGCGCTTGACCTATGCCGTTGAAATAACCACGGCCGAAGTTTAGTGGTCAGCCGGACAAGGGGAATTCCAGAGATCAGGCAAGAGACGCCACTTAACTCTAGATTTAGTAGTCTTATTGAGCAGGGGCGTAGTCAGGAATTTGATTTGGGGGGGTATAATGTGATTGAGGAGGGTATAAATCTTTAAAAACTTTGAAAATCTTAAAAAACACATTGAAAATGTTAAGGTAGTCTGATTTTGGGGGGTATATATACAGATATACCCCGGTCGCTACGCCCCTGCTATTTGAGAGTCAAAAATCGTCCTAAAACCGTCTTAATTCCAGAGCGTTGCTAAGACAAGCATTTGAAAATATGTTGACATTAAAGAAAATCGAGCAGTAAGTACAGACACACAAACAGATAGATAGATAGACAGACAGACAGAGAGACAAGACAGGCATTGTCATCCTCATGTCTTCTGGCGCCACCTGTTGACCATAGGAGGCCCATCATCTGTAAAACACGGCAGGTGCGCGATATTTTTACCTGAGAGATGCATGACAAAGAAACTCATCGTCTGGCCTGTAGCGGTATTCGATAGATGAAGAGGAAAGGGGTAGATGAGGAGGAGCGAAAGGGGGTGGAGGAAGGGGTCGAGGGTGGACGATTAATCTTCGAGTGACGGGTGACAAAGCCGTCACGTGATTAATGTCCAGTTACGTGATCTTTTGAACTGAAAAGGGACCTCTGGACACTATGCCCCCAAAGATTTTGACAGATTCTACTTTCCCCGTCTTCTCTATTCTCCTCCTCCTCCTCCTCCTCCTCCTCCTCCTCCTCCTTCTTCTTCTTCTTATTCTTCTCCTCCTCCTTCTTCTTCTGCCTCTACTACTACTACTACTACTACTACTACTACTACTACTACTACTACTACTACTACTACTACTACTACTACTACTACTACTACTACTACTACTACTACTACTACTACTACCACCACTACTACTGCCACCACCACCACTACTACTGCTGCTGTGGCACCACTCACCACCACTTTTTGGTTGGGGCCAAAGGGGTCTGCTGTGTCACCACCACCACCACTACCACCACCACCACCCCCCACACTGCCACTGCCACCACCACCACCACCACCACCACCACCACCACCACCACCACCACCACCACCACTTGCACCACCACTGCCACCACCACTGGTGCCACCACCACCACCACCACTGCCATTTGCTGCCACTTGCCCCCACCACCACCACGCTGCTGCCACTGCACTACCACCACCACAACACCACTACTGCTACCACCACTACCACTGCTGCAACAACTGCTGCTACCACTACTACCACCACCACCACCACCACCACCACTACCACTGCCCACCACCACCACTACTACTACTACTACTACTACTACTACTACTACTACTACTTCTTCTTCTTCTTCTTTTGCAACTACTACTACCAACGTTCCCTCTAAGCGAGTGGTAGTAATGCTCGCTGCGCTATAGCGACCTTGTGCAAGAGTCATTGTGCGTTGTGCAATATTTTAAAAAAAATTTATGAAGCGCAGAAATGCGAGTAAAATAAAATTGAGGCAGAATATATTGACTGTTCTACTAAGGTTTGATGCAATGAAGATGGGGACACAAGAAAATGCGGATATAATTTGTTTCATCACCCTTCTGAATTTTTGCATATCTATAGCCTACTGTAGTCCTTCCACAGTCCAATGTCAAACAGAGTATCAATTTAAAGATATATTTCTGGTCTATAAAACCTGCGATACAAGAACCAGTTATCTTAAGACCCCTCTTATCTCTCGATCGACTTTTTAGACATTTGACAGAAAATAGATTTCTTGATGACTTTGTATAGTGTCGTTTGATATAGCTCACTATTTTTCGTGGCTTTTCGAACACTGTAGAATAAAATTGGGGCAGAATATATTGACTGTTATAGTACCGTTTGATGCAATGAAGATGGGGACACAAGAAAATGTGGATGAAATTCGTTTCAACATTCTTCTGAATTTTTGCATATCTATAGCCTTCTGTACATCAATCGTAGATTAGTATCATTAATAAAAAATACAGTATTGGTGTTCTTTGTTGTGATTGCAATGTTTTAACAAGCCTTAAACTTCGTTTTGCTTCGAAATCCAAGTGTGTTCACAATATTTTGAGCAGTACTGTATATTTCCCAATCCCTTGCCTGTGCCATCAAAACTGTGCGTGTGTTTTTGTGTGCATATGTGTGCATGTGTGTAGCTAGCCATCTGGTGGCAGTTATTAATTTTGCTCCAAAGATAACGGCAATTGCATTACAACTTTCAACGCTTTCTTATATTAAAAGCTCCCCCACCCCCGTTTATTAAAAGGAATCAATTACAAACTATATAGCAGCGTCTCAAAATCAGTCTAAACAGTATTTTGACTCTATACATAATCAGAAAATATGATTCGTTAAAACCTTACCTTAATTTGCTAATTGGTGCATATAATTCCAGCTTGTCACATAAACACACATACACATCCTAATGCTGAAAAGTTCAGTCATTTTTTGCACCTTAAAACTTAGTTAAAAGTAACTGAATATTAACAAGCAATCCTCGTGCACTTCGTCTCACTCTTGCTGCCGAAAATGAGTGAAGAACACAAGAGAGAGAGAGAGAGAGAGAGAGAGAGAGAGAGAGAGGCGATGAAACGCTTTATAAGACGGCGTTTTATTCTCCGCCGTCGCAGAGGTTCTTGGGGGGGGGGGTGACGGGGGAAATGACAGACGGTTGCTCGGGCATTTGCTCTGAGGAATTCGCCATCTCAACACTCATGACCCCGGGCTTTCATATCATTGTGGCGCCTTCGTAGATTCGCCGCCGTCGGAAAAACGTCGTCGTCGTCGTCGTCGAAATTGATTGACAGGCGATAGAATCGCACTTGTCGGCATTCTTGCACGGACCCGGGGATCGCAGGGGTCCAGGTAGGCAACGTACTCCTCCTCCTCCTTTTCCGCCTCCTGCTTGTCGTTCTCCGACAGGTGTCTATGCTGCTCCACAGAGCATAAGGTCATGTATGTCACCTTGGGGGTGTTAGGGGCTGCTTGGATTTCGACTCTCCCCCCCCCAATCCACACCCTCCCACAACACCCCGCGGAAGGTGACATGCAGGTCGCGGAGGGGTGATATGTGACATTCTCTTTCTCTTTGGAGACAAATCGTCATCTCTAGAATTTATTGTCTTCTTGACGTCGTCATCGTCACGCATCGTCGCCTGTGTCGTCAGGCGTGACGGCGATGACGTGAGTCACAATAACGGTAACCGATTGCGATGGAGAGAGAGAGAGAGAGAGAGAGAGAGAGAGAGAGAGAGAGAGGAGGAAAGGAGGGATGTGAGGGCAGCGGTGTCCCGTTTTTGCCTCGGGGGGTGAGCTCCATTCCCTCTGTGCGCCCCCTCTTACAACCCTAATCACCTTTCTAAAACCTCTGCATTCTTACGTATAAAGTCCCGCGCTCCATTATATGCAGGCGTTCGGCGATTGATATATGAGACTTAGTCCATGACAGCTGTCAACGCAGTGTCGTAGAAGGGGCATTATATAGGGGCTACTATATATAGACAGCGGCGCTTCTCGTTTCCCGACGTATAGCGTCTACTATTATACAGATGCGTTTGAGGTGAGGAGGTCTGGAATTTGCTTGAACCATTGGATACAGGTCGGGAGTTTTTACTAAGGTTCAACCTTCGCTGACCCAAGAATTCAAAAGAAGAAAAGATTGCAGAAATGCGAGTGTTCAAGACAGAGTTGCACTCGAAGCTTAAAAGTCAAAGCAATTTTGCGACCAACGAGAAAAATAATAAATTCTTGGTTTATGGATGGATAGATGAATGGATGGATAGATGAATGGATGGATAGACGAAAGGTTGGATGGATAAATGAATGGATGGATTGAAGAATGGATGAGAATAAATTAACAGCGAAAGAAACAAATAAAATAGAAAATTATAAAAGATAGGTTCGTGCCTTAAAAGTATATATATATATATATATATATATATATATATATATATATATATAGTACAGTAGAACTTCGTTATAACGGACTCAGTTATAAATCATATATACTCGGATATAAGGTACCGCGCAGTACGATTCCGTGTATTGGTTATAACGTAACTCAGATCATATGACGTACTAAATTTTTCAGACCCGCTAAGTACGTTATAACGAAGTTCTACTGTATTTGCATACATCCACCATCCAGCTATCATTCTGCCATCCACTTCTGTAGCAGCTATAGAGAAAGACAGAGAAATACATCAATATATATATATATATATATATATATATATATATATATATATAACCCAATTTCCACTAACACTTTCCTGCCTATTGCATTTAATTTCAAACGCTGGGTCTCGGTTATCAGGATGTCCCTTGTTTCATTGAGGGGGTTGGCTGGACTATCTTCTATTCCTATAGATTGCCAACGGTTCAAATTCATTGCTTTTCGATGAATTTTTCCAGACCTCGGACTAAAGTCATAACCACACAATAGTCTATACTGAATGTCCCCCCGGGGGGAAGGGCATTTCTTCCATCAGTCAGTCCCTCTGGAGCAAATTACCCGAAGACAAAAAAGTATTTACTAAAATGATTTCTTTAGAACCGAGGGGTCTAATATACAAGGTAACATCTGCATTCGAATAACTTCCAGATACATGTATAGACCCTCCATAATATAAACGCACGCTTTACGACATCTCTCTGTCTGTCTGTCTGTCTGTCTGTCTGTCTGTCTGTCTGTCTGTCTGTCTGTCTGTTTATCTGTCTATCTGTCCATCTGTCTGTCTGCCCGACTGTCTGCCAGACTGTCTGTTTGGCTGTCTCTCTATATATCTTTCTTTATATTTGCTTGTCTTGGCTGCATGCCTGTCAATCTGTCTGTCTGTCTGTCTGTCTATCTGCCTGTCTTGTCTGTCTATCTGTCTATTTCTCTTGTCTGTCTGCCTGTCTATCTGTCTGTTTGCCTTGTCTGTCTGTGTGTCTGTCTGTCTGTGTACGTGCCTGTGTGCGTCTGTCTCTTTCTTCTTGGGCAGTCTCTCTTCTTCTCGGAGTCAGCGTCGTATACTCGAGGGGCAAACGGGGGAAACTGCGTTCCTGGTCGAACCCGATACGGAGACGATGCGCCGTCCGACCGACCGACCGGTCGGTCGCTTGACAGGGCCGTCGTTCATCGGCCGTCGGTCGGTCCCCCGGACCCGGCCCCCGTCGGCCCCCGGGCGGCCTCCCTCCTCGGGGCCGAGCGCCTGATAAATCTCGCGTTTATCGGCGGAGTCCATCGTCTTGAACGGAGCGGTCCTAGCCCCCACTCCCACCCTGGTATAAGCCCCCAATGCAGGGTACAACAATGCAGCGACGACGACGGCGGCGGCGGCGGCGCGCATTATCTGCAATTTCCTTTGTTTAATTGGGGTCTCATCGGAGCTAATTCATCAGCCGGGGACGAGGAACCCGAAGTCGCTGCTGCTGCTGCTGCTGCTGCTGCTGCTGCTGCTGCTGCTGCTGTAGGGGCTTCGGTCCTTCGATCACAAAAGACAATTATCTCGGCGGAGATTATTGTGTGCCTCCGACGACGACGACGACGACGACGACGACGATGACGACGACTACTGGACGTCCGCAGATAAGTTCCGCGGGTCAGACGAGCATCTTTGCCATCTTAGAACGACCGGTCGACTACACTGGGACATAACTCACCCAACAGATATGCGCTCTGTGTACCGGCACCCTCTCTCTCTCTCTCTCGCTCTCTCTCTCTCTCTCTCTCTCAAACCCATCCCACCCCCTCCCAGGGCGATTCACCTGCCCCTTAGACCACCGCGATCATTCGTGGGCGGCTCCTGCTGCCCCCTCTCTCCCGCCCCAAACAAAACTACCGCAAATTTTCGCCATCGGGGTGGGGTGAGATTAGAGGGGCGGGGTGGACGGTTCTGGGGTAGCGGAGGCGAGACGATTTCGGGGTCCGAGACTCCGAGCCCGAGTCGAGAGTTCCGGAGGAGAGAGAGATGGATGGAAGTCTATTCGGCGGAAAAGGAAGGAAAAGATTTATTCAAATTAAGCGAGTTAATCCGCTTCCACGCGCTCGGAAAACGGCAAACACCCGAAATATCACCCAACACACACTCACACACACAAACAAACAAACAAACAGACAGACAAATACACACACGGCTGCTGCTGCCGACGAAGAAGATGGCGGAGAGGGAATGTGTCCGTTCCGGTATATAGCGATAAGCTCCATCCCGTGTCAAAGTTATCTAATATCGCTCGCCTGACGGAACACGTGGCAACGACCCCCCTCTCCCCCCCCAACGCTCGCCCTCACCTCCACCCCCACCCCGCCCCACTAGTCCTCCGTCTCCTCGGATTAAATCCGCGGAGATGTCGATCGATAAGTTTTTACGACGACGACTTCGGTTGACGACGCCGTTGGGTGGGGGGGGAAGAAAATATTCGCGGTGAACCGGGGTGTTACTCGATTCTGGGCCCGCCGAAGGGGCGCGGCGGGGCCTCGCCCGTAAGCCCCGCCGTACTCGATCATCGGCGGGTGAGCGGGCGAGTCGTTTCGGGCTAAATGAACAATTTGGTGGCGAAGGCTTCCGGTCGAACGAACCGAAGAAGAAACTTAATGGATTTAGAGATAATACATCATCACATAATACGTTCAACTACTCTTCTATGGGCCAAATTGAAAATTCTCTCTCCCTCTCTCTCTCTCTCTCTCTGTCTCTCTCTCTCTCTCTCTCTCTCTCTCTCTCTCTCTCTCTCTCTCTCTCTCTCTCTCTCTCTCTCTCTCTCTCTCTCTCTCTCTCTCTCTCTCTCTCTCTGAGAGCTCAACCCTCTATCTATGTCGTTCACTTCATCGCTGCCTCAGTCAGTCACTCACTCAGTCACTCAGTCACTCACTTACTCACTCACTCGCTCATTCATTCATTTAAAATTCATTTCAATTTATGTAAAGTGCTCTTGCTTTTGGCATCAAGCTAAGTTATAGAGCTATAGAAATTGTCAAAATAATAATAATAATAATAATAATAATAATAATAATAATAATAATAATAATAATAATAATAATAATAATAATAATAATAATAATTCATCCACTCACTCACGTGAATTCGATTGTTTATTTTGAAGATGTCAATTTTTTAATAATCCAAATCCTTTTTATGGGATTTGGGAAAATTTTCCTGACAAAATTGGGCCTTATAAGAAATCGAGGGGTTGGAATAAAAGAGGCCGTAAGTCATCGACAAAGACAATGGTCTTTGCAACAATTAATGCATTTATTTTTTGGAGGTTTACACCAACATTTATTTGGCATCAGTGACAAGGAGCTATGGGCTGGCGTGGGGTTATTTGCTCCCCTTACCCTGCCACCCCTCTAAAAGCTTTAACCGTGCAAGGCATTGTTTTTTGTTTCGGTCTTTCACTAAAATAAAATATCTCATTGCCATCGGCTAGGCTTTGCAACCAACCAACACCCCCCACCACCACCACCCCACCCGAATTTCAAGACTATAAGACTATAGGCGCCACGCTAGCTTTTCTCCGCAGAAATAGAATCGCAATTGGGTTTACCTGGGCGAAATATCTGTTATCTGACGAAAGCGTACATCAATCAAGCCGATATCTTGGTTGCAACGACCTCGCTACTGTAACATGCAACAGTCTCCTCATTCGAAAGCCGCTAAAGGAAACACTGATTAGATTTCTCTTTGCTCTTGTGCATACCTTTCGAACTCCCGGGTTCTTATCTCGCAGCTGAAAAATAAGATTAGAAAATATCATAATATCATTTCCCACAGTCGAGATATCAAACTATTGCATGATCAGCAATGCAATACACCAGCAAGGTCATATATAGAACATTTAGAGAAAGCGAAGATTTAAAAAAAATGTTCTTAATAAATGCTAAAAATCTATACTACAGTATATACTCCCGTATATAAGTTTTTATTTTCTTTCTTTCTTTCCTTCCACCGTTCCCTATTGGGTTGGACGATGGGTCTGAATGAGTTCCTTCCACTTCTGTCTGTCTCTTGCTGCTCTGCCTGGTCATTTGGATGTAGTTAATTTGCATTTCTTCTGCATCCTCTTTTAAGTTTTCTATCCATGTTCTTTTTGGTCTTTTTCTCATTTTCCCCTTCAACCTAGTTGCATAGGCTAGTGCATGCTTTCTTTTGTAGTCTCTCTTCCTTCATTTTTTCAACATGGTCAAACCATTTCAGTCTTCGTTTCTGTATTGATTCAATATTATTAAGTAACGTTTCTTTTTGCTCTGTTTTTTCTCTGATCATTTTGTTTCTCATTCTTTGTCTTCTGCTGTCCCTCTTAATTGTAACTCTTGACCAGTTTATTTCTGCAGTCATTAATCTTCTATCATCTTTCTTCTTTATGGTTCAGCATTCCGATCCACATAATAGTACTGGTTACCAATTTATTGGACTATTAAGTGCAGCATTTGGAAAACTTCAGAGAGAGAGACAAACAAATATAATTGAAAACAGATCTATAGCCTTATAATACACTTAATTATATTAATATTGGAGTAAACTTGGATGAAAAAAGTGGGAGGGGAAATCAGTCCCTATACCTTACCCTCCTGTTCATTCCGGTTAATTGCTTTTCAAAAAGTGGGGGACTCGAGCATAGAGACCCAATATAAGCCTACGTCTATGGACATATGTCGCTGATTTGTAAAGCAAGACCTCGAGGGGTAGAGAGGGGCATACAAAACCTCGGGCAAAATTATTCACCCCCTCCCACCCATCAGTCGATCGAGTATGTTCGTCGGTTTTAATTATTACCCTCGGGGGGTCGTCACCCGCGACGCGCGACCATCGGAAGAATACCCCTCGAAGCAACCCCACCCTCTCTCCCCCACACCCACCCCATCTACCCGAAGAGACATACGGTCAACGCCCCGCCAATTGGATCGGCAGTTTAATTGCATAAGAGCTCTCTCAACCGCAAGAAAAAATAATTCGAGCACGGTTAACCTCAACAGGTCATAGGTCATTGAATTTGAAAGAGAGCGGCCCCAGGACCAAAGCCCCTACCCCACAAGACCTTCAGAATATATATATATATATATATATATATATATATATATATCGAGTTAGATAAACTCCAGACTGAAATATAACGAATTGCTAATCTATGCTTTTTCCAGAATTACTACTACTACTACTACTACTACTACTACTACTACTACTACTACTACTACTACTACTACTACTACTACTACTACTACTACTACTACTACTACTACTACTACTACTACTACTACTACTACTACAGTACTACTAAGCTGACTTCTTCTGCTGCTGCTATACTTACAGTTACTGTCCTACTACTACTGGAGCAAGGACAATTTCTTCTGCACAGTTACAGGTCATATTACAAAAAGAAAAAGCTAAACCTGTGTATGTAATAATTATTATAGATTCATTTATTAAAGAATTTCTCTACAGAGATACAGTATATTGACGCTAATGGACAATAGATTCATAATTTTTACTAAAGCCAGAAGCGTTATATATATAAATTATATATGCATATATATATATATATATATATATATATATATATATATATATATATATATATATATATATGCTGGTTTGTGTGTGTGTTTGTGTGTTTTGTGTAAAGTAAATTTGCAAACTGTCCTGTTAAATGGTATACTGCCATGGCTACTGAAATTTGCATGGAAAATATCGAATTATCAACCTACTGTAGACGAGTCTAGTCACGTGGTATTGTTGTTTATGTAGCAGCTTTGTAAATACACTATCAACACATATAGCAAGGTTTGTTTTATCGATTTGTGTAGCGCAATATCCGATAACAGTATCATCGAATTTGTGCCAAATGCGCAAAAACTGCAAATATTTTGAGTCCAGTATAGGGAGAAAAGTGGAGGAAAGGGAGGAGGGGAAGTGGGTGAAGAGATGTAGACAAAATCAGAGAGAAAAATTGACTGTATCATATATAAACGGACAGTGTTGTTGAGGTTACGACGCACAGGACGTATACAGTTTTTCGATGGTATAGAGAGACAGACGGCTTTTGATACAGCGATCGATCGATAGGTGGCGTCAAGGTCACGTGCTCCACTTAGGCTCTAATGCCGGATCCGTGTTTCGTTTTAAAAGCGGAATTTGCAGACGGAGAGTGACCGTATCAATGCACGCGGAGACGGTCTATAATATGCACTCGTATATGTAATCGAGAGAGAGAGAGAAAGAGAGAGAGAGAGAGAGAGAGAGAGAGACAGAGACAGAGAGAGAGAGAGAGAGAGAGAGAGACAGAGACAGGGCGCTGGATCTAGAGAGAGAGAGAGAGAGAGAGAGAGAGAGAGAGAGAGAGAGAGAGAGGCGGGCGCTGGATCTACGCACAAGGGGTCGGTGGCATTTGAGGCGAACGACATGAAAATCCTTTATACGTTGTTCTTGGTCGTGCTGTGTCCCGGGCCCCGTGTGCGACCTTTGCCTCGTCCCCTTCCCCGCCCGTCCGCCCGCCCGCCGTCTTCGACCGTAGAGGGAAGTGGCCGTCGGCGGCAGGCAGACCGGGCCGGGCCCTGGCCACCGCCGCCGCCTCCGACTCTCCCCCCGGGGGAACGCCGTTCCATTTTCGACGCCGTAACCGCATTTGGTCGCCTTGCACGTCCCCGGGAGCTACTCGGGATTCCGGACTCGCTCGCTCTCCTCTGTACGGTCACGAAGACGACGGTGGATGGGGTGGGGCGGGGGGACAGAGATAGGGGTGGGGCCGCGGGGGTCCATACTCACCATCGGCCGCCCGGTGAGGGGGCGATGCCAGTCACGGCGGTCGGTCGACCCGGTCGCACGGAGAAAGAGAAAGAAGGATAGATGAGGAGAAGGAGGAAGAGGAGGAGAGAGGGGATGGGGTGCTAAAGAGTATAGGATAGTCTCGTTTGTGGCGTTTGTCCTGTTTTGAATGCGATGTTGATTGCGAAAAGTTTGCTTGATTTTCCTTTCCATTCGAACCAAGTTGGATGGGGGGTCATTCTGACTCTGCAAAGGAGTGGTTGTCGAGAAGATTATGGGGTGCGGGAAGTCTTCATCCCTCCATCGGAATCTTACCCTCCGCGCTTGCTGCTGCTGCTGAGAGAGAGAGAGAGAGAGAGAGAGAGAGAGAGAGAGAGAGAGAGAGAAGAGAGGCAGAGGCATATTCACAGAGACCGATACACTGTCCATGCAATCACTTATATAATATTATACAATGCCATTATCTACAT
Organism: Metaphire vulgaris; assembly: GCA_018105865.1. Taxonomy (NCBI): domain Eukaryota; kingdom Metazoa; phylum Annelida; class Clitellata; order Crassiclitellata; family Megascolecidae; genus Metaphire; species Metaphire vulgaris. The sequence goes on from CM030852.1 coordinate 1,227,427, forward strand.
AAGTTGATTTGTTGCTTCTATCTCTTAACATCTGCACACAACAACAACAACAAACAACAACAACAACAACAACCAACAACATGGACAACCACAGTATAGCGCATCATGAAATGAAAATCAGACACACGGAAACCGTTAAGAATTTCACCTTCTGTACACGTGTTTAGATTTTGGATATTAGGCTATTTCAAACTAGATGAAATTTTACCGGAAGTGACTGAGCCATCACGTGATTCAAATAACCGGAAACTGAGTGCATGTCTAATTGTCTAGCTGCATTTGTCACGTGATGTTCAGATCGCCATTTTGGCAAGTATCAGGTTTTTTCCAAAAGCTACGAAGCAGTTTAGTCTGTCCTAGGTTTCGAACCAGGGTCCTCGAAGCTAGTAGCGCCGCTGCTCTATCGACGCCGCCGTTTACCGTGCACCAGAGTCGATGTGCACTAGTTTCAAGAGTCTTCAGCAGCAACAGCAGCAGCAACCGCCTCCTAAGTGATTGACAGCAGAGGCGGAGCTTACGCTAATTAAGCATGAATATTCATAGACCGAAAGCTGAATAATTCATTTATGTATATGAACTATTTTGCCATGACTACGCAATGCTAATGTTACTATATTAGACAGAGAAAACGCACCAGAAGAACGAAACAGAAGAAGCTGACACCCAAAAAATAGAAAGACAAACGAAAGAAAGTACTGATAGAGGGGGCGAGAGAGACAGAGAGAGAGATGGAGGAGATGGCAAGGGAGGGGTTAACATGTATCAGAATAGTCTAAGGGGCTGTCCATTAATTATGTCAACAATTTTTGGACAATTTTTGACCCCTTCCCTCCTTGTCAACAACTGTCAACTTTCACTTACCCCTCATAGTTACGTCAAAAACTTTTGCCCCCAAGATCAATGACAGGTCCCAATAACAAGGTTATTATTTTTTGTGATCATGACCATTTTTTCTCTCTTTGAGGACGCAAGGAAGATCTGGAGCATTTGGTTTGGCAATAACCGGAAAAGTGGAAAAGTGGAAACACCTACGGCCTACGAAAAGAGGAAGAGGGAGAAAGAATAACATCGAATCAGGGACGTCATTTGGGAGAATTTAGATTTTACACGCCCTAAAGGAGTAATTGACGATGTCGAGTAATTTGAAGTAACTAACCGAAAATTGAGAAAAATTAAAGGTCGTCAGCTTTTTCGAACTTGTAACTTGTCAGGTCGAAAGTGAAAAACATGAAATGACGTATCGAATTAGTACGAGATAGAACAAAGTGGAAATCCATGGTCGGTAACGTATAAATAATAATAATAATAATAATAATAATAATAATAATAATAATAATAATAAATACTACTACTACTACTACTACTACTACTACTACTACTACTACTACTACTACTACTACTACTACTACTACTACTACTACTACTACTACTACTACTACTACTACTACTACTACTACTACTACTACTAATAATAATAATAAGATGATGATGATGATGATGATGATGATGATGATGATGATGATGATGATGATGATGATGATGATGATGATGATGATGATGATGATGATGATGATGATGATGATGATGATGAAAGTAAATTTCCACTGATATTTGGAAATAGTTAACATTGACGATAAAAATAAATCAGCAAATTCCTTTATCACTTCAGCATCTTCAATTATGAAACTGATGATCATAGACCTCTCTGCTGGTTTAGACTTCTCAAAGGCCTCTGAGCCTCTGAGGTTCTAAATGCCGACCTGGCCTATTAGGCCCAATGGAGACCATGCATTTTAAGCCTGAGCCTATTAATTCAAGCTCATTGCGGTCCATCAATTTGGTCATGTTCTAAAATGTTTCGCATAATTCGGTTGCATTAGGCATAGATATCATATTAGGCCTAGGCCTATCCACGCTTTGTGTCTTCGGACTAAGCTTAGTCGTGAAAATAGAACGTTAGTACCATTTCATTCGCTAGGTGGCAGCGCTGTTTGGCAACTACGCCGTTTCGACGCGTATCGAGCGAGAAGTCGGTGCTCAGCACATAATGGGGCACATTCATATTAAAGGTCATAAGGCCGGTGGCGCAGTCAGGATTTCAGAATAGGGTGGGAATCAGGGCCGTAGCGACGGGGATGTATATCGGTATATACCCCCCCAAAAAAAAATCAGTCTACCTTAAAGTTTTTTATGTGATTTACATGTGGTTATATGTGGTTTATATGGTTTATGTGGGTTATAGTTCAGATTTATACCCACCCAAAATATTTATACCCTCCCAAATCAAATCCCTGGCTATGCACCTGGTGGGAATGGGCTCTTCGACATTTTTCGGCCCAAACGTCTTGACAAACAAAAAATAAGGGGACTTTCCAGGGCCCATTAAAGGGAAGTGGACGCAGTGGGGGAGGGGGAGGGGCAGCTGGAGCTCTAAGCCTCATAAGGCAATGAAAACATACAGTCATATAACAATCCAGGATCAAAATAACCTACGAACCGAAGAGAGATAACTGACAGTGTTTTATCCAGGTCAGGGTTTAATCTAGGCCGTTTCCGAGTGGGGATTGGCCTTCACCCCGGAAATTTCAAATCCCCCCGAAAATGTTGGCATACTACATCAACTAACAGCAGACCCCTAGCTGGTTTTCCCCCGGCTTTGTTAGGGAGGGCATTTGGACGCTGTGCGCATTTGAACGCGGTGGACATTTGGACGCGGTGGGCATTTGGACGCGGTGGGCATTTGGACGCGGTGGACATTTGGACGCGGTGGACACGGCATTTGGACGCGGTGGGCATTTGGACGCGGGGCATTTGGGGTGGGCATTTGAACGCGGTGGCGGCTCCACATTTGGACGAGGTGGTCATTTGAACGTGGCCTGGCGTCCCCTCTAGAGTGCCTGGACGCCAGTGGGCATTTGGTTGGCCCCCATGATTAGAAGTTGCCACCCCAACGGCCGCGGTGGGCATTTTTGAACGCGGTGAGCATTTGGACGCGGTGAGTATTTGTAGCGTTTGGACGCGGTGGGCATTTGGATTTGAACGCGCGGTGGGCATTTGAACATTTGGACGGAGGGAACGCATTTGGACGCGGTGGGCGTTTAAGGGCATTTGGACGCGGTATATCTACAATGATTTAGTCTTACATTAGATCCCCACCGTAGTGGAAAGTAATCCCATACCGTTCACTACAGAATATATTGACAATTCTAGTACGGTTTGACACAGCAAAGATGGGGACACAAGAATATGTGGTTTTAATTCGTTTCATCACTCTTCTGAATTTTTGCATATCTATAGCCTACTGTAGCACTAGTCCTTGCATAGTCCAATTTCAAACAGACCATGTTGGCCCACCCAATATTTGGCTTGTGGCGCCCTCCATGATATGCATGCGAACATACATTCAGCTATGCGCAATTTCAAATTAAAAGGAAATACGAATTTCTATAAAATTATAAGTTAAGAAATCTTGAAGAACTCTAGAGCATATATTGACACAGACACAGACAAACACACACACATACATACATACATACATACAAAAATCCCCCCAACGTTTTTTGTGTTTCTTTGCTACTTTAAAGGGGGGAGGGGGCGAAGGGGAAGGTCTGTGTGTTGGAGTTGTGGAATTTGAGCTGGGGAATGACAGACACTGCATATGCGATTTTTTGGGATGGTTGCAAAGTTAGCTGGGGGTTGGGTTCAACCCCTCCCATCCCCCCAACTCCCCAACGCCCTGCAACTCCAACACTGGGAAAGATCATCACTAGTTTTTTGCGCATGTTTTACGTCCTAAAAATCTCTATAAAAAGTCTGACAAGCAAAAGGGTTATGAATAGACTTTATACATATTTAAGGGTAGGCATGCTTAAACACATTTTTCTCCCCAATATTGATGACTGGACTACGCCAATGCATACAGATATAAACGAATCTGGCAAAAAGGTGTGGAAACGCTGTTCTTCTCATGCGTTACTACTACTGCAAAAAGCACTACTACTACTACTACTACTACTACTACTACTACTACTACTACTACTACTACTACTACTACTACTACTACTACTACTACTACTACTACTACTACTAATAATAATAATAAATAATAATAATAATAATAATAATTTAATGCAAATAATCAATGTATAGATAGACCTAATAATAATAATAATAATATCGCGAATTTAATGCAAGTCAATGTATAGATAGACATTAAAGCTATCCATCATATATATATATATATATATATATATATATATATATATATATATATATATATATATATATATATATGCGTTCTGGAATTGCACTGAAATTGCTTTATTAAGGATCTCTGTTTTTGTATCATTTCATCGGACGAAACGTCTGCTCGCCGCGAGATTAACATGGCAACCGACCATAAGGTCGTCTGCTCCGCGACGTCTGGCCAGCCATGACATCCGTCACGCGTGACGCTTGACGTCATTGGCGTCAGGCGTCACGACACATCTCGTCGACCGATTAGAAACGCAAGAACTATTTATCTACCGACATCATCTCGCGCCCATATCCCCCCTGGAGGGTCTCATTCGCCCCCCCACCCCAGTCCACCACCCATCCGGCGACTACCATCCCTTTGGAACGGTCCCCGACAGGAGGACATATTCATCTGGTCCCATGGGAGTCGGGGGTCGGGGGGAGTGGTCCAATATGGAAGGGCAAATAGACTATGCGATGGGGGCGTTTATACATGCAGACCGGGAGAGGTACGATGGAAGCTGGGAAAATAATATACAGGGCTGCTGCTGCTGCTGATGTAATTTGCGTCTGATGTGTTTGGGGCGAAAAAGCCAGGGCGATTGATTACGACACGTACATCGCTGCTGCTGCTGCTGCTGCTGCTGCTGTAACAGATGCCGAGGCGGGGAACAATGTACTTCGCATCCCATGGGTCATCACATACTGTTTCTGCAATTTATCACATGTATATACACACACATATATAGATATATATATATATATATATATATATACATATAATTTATTTATCTAATTTATTTATCTATATAACATCCCGATATATATATATAATTATATATATACATGTGTGTGCGCTAAATTTTCTAATGCAGCCATTCGCTTATATTATATTATTAATGCATGGATAATTTGGTGACGAAGTATTCAAATAAGTGAGACAACGTTTAACAGAAATAGTCATCTTTATCATTATTTAAATAGTTTCAGCACAGGCATCATAAATAGTTGCCACAAAAATTATGGAATATTTTTATTCAAACTGTATCGGAAGTAGCCTAGCTAGCTCTAGTTTGTCCAATCGGCGAAATGAGAGAGAGAGAGAGAGAGAGAGAGAGAGAGAGAGAGAGAGAGAGAGAGAGAGAGAGAGAGAGAGAGAGAGAAAGAAAGAGAGAGTGAGAGAGAGGGTAGTGTGTGTGTGTGTCTGTTCGTGCTAAGAGATTCTTTGAGAATGTTACTTCATGTACAGTATACTGTATACGTATTGATATCGGCGTGTTTTGTCATCGAATGATGCAGAGACTTTTATTTTTTAAAGTAAATGCATTTGCAGAGGACAAGAGACAAGCGAGACCGAGGAATTGCCTGGGGCAGAAAGTCCTTCGGGAGGTTCGCCGAGTGATGCAATCTCTTGATTCGATGCATCGACGCCGAAAAAGAAAGTATTTCAGCCACATAGAATGACACGATATCTCGTCCTCTTATATAGACTGCATTGCAAGTCCCTCTTCTCTCTCTCCCCCCCCTTTCCTCTCTTTCACTTTCACTTTTCTTGAATAGTTGAGCTTTCAGTCGGAAAACCGACATCTCACTGAAGCCTGCCGACTCTGTCTGTCTGTCTGTCTGTCTGTCTGTCTGTCTGTCTGTCTGTCTGTCTGTCTGTCTGTCTGTCTGTCTGTCTGTCTGTCTGTCTGTCTGTCTGTCTGTCTGTCTGTCTGTCTGTCTGTCTGTCTGTCTGTCTTCGAAGCGTTTTGCATTCATCATCGCGACGTTCTAAGTGAGCGGGTCTTAGAAATCGGACTAGGTCTTCACATAATGGACCTCATGGAAACCGTTCCGTTTCTACGGGGTTCTTACCGGCCCCCTTACTCCCCCTCAGGCCCCAATCCGCACTCTATCCAGTACCGTATAGTTGTGAAAATAATAGCAATAATAGTACCGCAACGTTATTCTATAGGCATGCTGTCAAAACACTATAGCGGGACGCTATATAAGTTTACGAGATTTTATTTACGTACTTACTTACTTCCAGCTCAAATACAGTCCAGAGTTTATCCATATATATACTCGATATACTGCTGCATGGCTGTTTAAGATCTTAATTGAAAGTCGCTATACAAGAGCTTCAACTGGACGCCTAAGAATTCTTCATTAGTTCATAAAACAGTACCATCAACCCATTCCATCTCTCTCTCTCTCTCTCTCTCTCTCTCTCTCTCTCTCTCTCTCTCTCTCTCTCTCTCTCTCTCTCTCTCTCTCTCTCTCTCTCTCTCTGCAGCATAAAACCAATTTGACTGCAGCCAGTGTCGCTATACCAGTTGACTCAGTATTATGAGATGACTAAGAGGAGGAAAGACGCATTCTATAATAAGCCTCAAGAGAAATACATTCGTATCGTTTCGTCTATATACAGTAAGAGAGATCCAATCTAAAAATAATGCAGAAATTTAGAAATGTATCGAGAGAACGAAATAAACCAGGGAATTAAGGACTGCATATATAGACGACAGTGGTTTTCAACACATGAAAATTCTATACTAAACCACTTATAGCCCAGACATTATTACTATATTACTATAGTGCATTATAATCAATTAGACTTTGAAAATTATCAAAAGTTCTACAGGGTGGCGCAAAAAAGCGAACTAGTCACATTTAGGTTTGCGTTTAATATAGTCCGTTTTGGGCCACCCTGTATATAGGCCTACGCATACTGCTTTGCACGACACTCACGCAGACAAATTATTTTAATGCATACTTAGATTAAGTGAAGGAATGCAGATGGAATATTATTGTCATTAGAACTATATATGCACATGTATACAGTCAGTAGACCTATGCAATAGACTGAAAACATATATATATATATATAATTATATATATAATATATATATATATATATATATATATATATATATATATATAGTAAGTAGTGGTCTTGGACAAGACGAATAAAGTTTGTCTAATACAGCATGTGTTTAAGCACATCACTCATGTATATATATATATATATATATATATATATATAAATTTTCTTCCTGTTTTAATCAACTTTCCTGTTGTCTCCGAAGCAATTTGGGATCGGTAGGGGAGGAGGGGGTACGATGGGGATGGGGGGGGAGGATGCGTCGGCCCTATACATGCACTGACCCCCCGTTCTCCGTTTATTGCGGCGCCCGTCGCCGTGTCGGTCCCGGGGTATAATTGTCTGGCGTCGTCGGTCGATCTAAAGCAATTAAGCTCCGTCGGCCGACGGGTGACGCTGGGGAGCATCTACATCACTCCTCCGGGGGACGACCGACCCCTATCCGTCCCTTCCCTCTCCGAGCAGGAGATGAGGGAGCTCCAGAGGCAGGGACGGAAGGAAGGACCGACCGCAGCGTCCGGCGGTCGATCGGCGGACGGCGGACAATTACTCCGTCGAGATGCGTATCGGCGGCGGCGGCGGCGGTGATCCTGCCCGGCCATCATTCACGGCCCTCGGTTCCCTCCTCCCGTCCCTGGTCGCGAAGGGGCCAGCGGCGTCAGGGCGAGATTAATTGTTGCCCGATCGGCGGTCGAAATTGGAATACAATCGACCGCACAGCGCGACTGATTATCTTCTCTCCATGCGCGTCAGAAGGGAAAAGTCCGGGGGCTGGCCAGCGCCCCCCGTGCCTCCTTCTCCTCCTCCTCCTTATCCGCGGCGTTCATCTGCGAGGAACGGCGGAGAGGGGTGGGGTGCGGAAGGGGGTTGAGCCCGAAACCTATTTCTACCCCCTCTCTCTCTCTCTCTCTCGCGGTTGCTATAGGAACCGACTCTTTATCATTACGGAGCGGGACTCTTCTTCTTCTGAGGGCGTGGGTGGGGTCCGGGCAGTTTCACCCCATCCCCTCTCCTCTCCTGCGTATCCGTTACGCGGATTGCGCCATCATAAGATGGAGAGAGAGAAGAAAGAGAAAGAGAGAGAGGATTAATAACAAGTCTGCTCGATCGCCATCTTGCAAAGAAGAAGCCGGCTGTTACTAACCCACCCACCCCCTTCCCACCCTGAATCCCCGCTAATAACCCTCTCGTCTCCAACCCTCCACCCCCCTCCCCCTACCCCTCCCCACCGTGTTTCATTTTCTTGGCGACCGGTCCGAAATTAAAGAGCGCTTCACGCATCCGCTTCGGCGTGTCATTCCTCGCGACGACCCGGAAGCCCCAATTTTCCGGCGGGTCAGCCCGTCAAACCGCCGGAGTGATTAGGCGCTCGGTTCCTGGCGCTGCTGGCGCCGTTCGTGGCGCTGGCGCCGGCGCCATTCCCTTCGTTTCGCTCGAACGGCGCTAGGCGCGTCAGAACATATTGGATCAAAGATTGGCGATACTTATCCGCGCCGCAAGAAGACGGAGCGAACAGGACGCTGACTCAGCAATCTCTTCGTATCCATCATATATATAATTTTCCTCCTTCTTCCCTCCCTCCCTCTCTCCCTCTCTCTCTCCCTGATCTCCAGCCCTTTCTTAATACCGTTTCTTCTGTCCGTATCCCCCTCCCGCCAGCTGTCATGTGTGAAATTAAATTCCGGAGAGCTTACAGAGACCGAGAAGAACGAATCTAAAGTCTTTGGAAATCAGAAAGAACAAAGACGTTTGAAACAATTTCCTCTTTCTCTCTCTTTCGCGTCGAAATTATTTCTGGACTCTACACATGAACAACATATTGGCAATTTGGCACTAATATTTTTCTTGTATACATATAGACTATAGTGGCATGCATAACGCAATTTCAGTTTAGTCGTTCACTCCTATTTTAACATCCTTAATGTACAGTAATAGGCTATTACTTTATTATTACTGCATAAATACTGTATTTCATACAAGCTACTTTATGTAGGCCTAAATCAAATAGGTCTACTGCATGAAAAGAAAGATATTGAAACTGAAAACAGACTGCGTGCCCAGATAAGACAAGCTACAGAAAAATCTCTCTTCGCCCATATGTTATATATGTGCTTATTTATTAATTTATTTAAATACACATATATACACATATGTGTGTATAGAGAAGTGGAATCTAAGCATCCATTTGCAAATACAGGGTGGGTCAATTAAAGCCTACTAGTATAAGCTGTTATTTGGAATTTGAAAGAAAAAGATGGCTGTATTCTGGATCTAATGCTACTTAATTACGCCAAATTTCACGCATTTTTACTTATAAGTTATGAAAATATTCATAAATGAAACGGTTTCATTGATCCACTCTGTATAGCCTAATATGTATGTGTACGTTGAAATGTATATATGATTGTGCATAGCCTATATACGTTTATATATGCGAAGAACTTGTTAACTTTTCATAAAATAGTGCAGTCTATCCCAAAAGTTCTTTGTAGGCCTATATAAACAATCACCCAAAGTATTACCATCTGTAGACTCTAGTCTCTCTCTCTCTATGTCACAATATGCGTCTTTGTTAGGAATGAAGATTTAAATTCAAATGCATTAAAATATTTTCTAATTCTCTGCAAATAAAAACACATTTAAAGGAATATAGACAGTAGATATTTTCTGTCTTTCAGTCTCAGTATAAGCCTATATATATGGGCAGTGGCGGCTCCACGTGGGGGATGAGTGGGGATGCATCCCCCCACAGGACTTTCGAACTTACTTTTTTGCTTGGGAAACCCATTTTTTGGTAAAAGTTGGGCAAAAGTCTAGTAAAACAACGGGAAAAAATTGCGGACTACCTTTTTATGCGCCTCAACCTATTTTTCGGTAAAAGTGCAGTAAAATTAGGGATAAAATTCCTTTGTCAGCCTTCTCGGCAAAGTCTATTGATTTTTTCCCTTCTATTTTCATCCCCACCAACTTCCTATGAATTCCTTTCATTCCTCCCCCACCAAGAAATCCTGGAATCGCCACTGTATATGGACCTAGTAGGCAAGTAGTGGTGTTTAAGCCTATAAGTGAATTTAAATTTTCGAGAATAATTAATTATTAAGTAAAAAGGAGACTAGAATCATATTTGCACTTTTGGAGTTTTATTTATCACTGCTAAACGATAGGAGATTAGGATTGCGATGTAACCGAACCCTGAAAGAAATTCAACATTTATTTAGCGCATTTTTAGATAGCGACACGCTATCTATATACCACCTGCACAAAGCCAGTCAGCGGGGGATGGTATGGTAATTCATCGCAGGCCCCCGACGGCCCCCCGGCCTCCGAGCGCTCCCTCGGCTCGTGGCCGGCCGGCCCGCCTGGTCAGTCGGTCTGACCAGCAGTGGACGGCTGCTGGACAATACGCATGACAAACGCCATTGGATGACAGTCGCCGTGGCCATGAATGAATTCAAAGCTATGAATTTCTGCATCCAAAGAGTATGTGCATCCACACGAACTTTAATAAGGACGAATATATATATATATATATATATATATATATATGGTTCAATTGACATCTGATGTTTTAATAAAATACGTTTTCAAAGTGTTTCAGAAATCCTGGATATACTTATTCAATGTATTTTTTCATGTAGATGATATTATTATCATATTAACCCCTTAACTGGGGATCCCGGATATATCCATCCATTTTACATTGAGTTACAGTTAAATACACGGTTAAGGAGTTAATGCGTTGGCGTATAGCAAAGGTAGTGGTCGACCCCCACCATTCTGGCTGCGTGCGATTGGTCGTGGGATCTGCGCAGAACCGTTGAGAATTGTTGGGGGGGGGGTTAGGCTGCATGATGAAAAGGAATATCTTAAATGTCGACGTGGCCTATATTTCAAAACACTGCATTATACATACACATGAAATCAGTTTGTCAGTATTTAACCCATATAGGGGTAGGAGGAGAAGGAGGGAGGAGGAGGAGGAGATGCATTTATGAGGTTTGGTGCTGTTGTCGTTGTTATCTATGTGCTAAGTATACGTCTCAATTTTGACTAAAAGGACTTCGAGCCATTATTTGTAGGATATTTGAATTTAAATGCAAATTTTCAATTTATATAGCGTATCGATGGCCTAATCTACACAGGTGGATATATAAATGTCCCGGAGTGGAGGGCTTAATCTCCAGATCCCCAGGAACGAACCCGGACAAGTGGTTTTCTCCTCTCGACTATATATAGACTGAAAACTCGCAGTTTTGCAAATGTATGGCATCTGCCTTTCCTCATCCCTTCTTCATTCTCTTGTTTGTCATATTCTTTGTCCTATTCTTTGTCCTCTTGGTTGCTACTTTATGTGTCCTCTTGTTTGTCATCTTCTTCGTTCTCTTCTTTGTCCTATTCTTTGTCCTATTCTTTATTCTATTCTTTGTTCTCTTGTTTGTAATTTTATTTATCCTCTTGTTTGTCCTCTTTTCCGTTGTCTTCTTTGTCCTCTTGCTTGTCATATTCTATAATTCCTCTTCCTCGTCATCTTTATCCTCTGTTCTTCCTCCCCAATATATACTCTCATGCTCTCTCCGTGAACCGGAACACGAAAGAGGGAGAGAGGGAGAGGAAGAGAGAGAGGGAGAGAGAGAGGGAGAGAGGGAGAGATAGAGAGGTTCATTTCCCCAGAGGGATTTCATCAGACGCTTTGACCGATCCCCTTTCCCGGTTCGCCCTCGGATCCTCCGGAGCTCCGGCGCCGATCGTCGACGGCCAAGTGGTCCCCTGGGCGGGAGGAGGGAGCGCCGCGGACACTGTGGCCTCAACCCCTCTCCTCCACCACCCCCTCCCCCTCCGTCCGACAATTTGTCAATCGCGCCACGTTCAGTCGATCGATTCCTGTTTTCCACGAAACTCAACTTCGTAGGCGTACATACAGGCATGCACTGTACATAAATATACATGTACACGTACAATTAAAGACACTATATATATATATATATATAGTTAGTTAGTTAGAGGCTGATTGATATAGCGCTATTGTGCTAGCAAGCTAGAGTCAAGAGCGCTTTACATGGTACTACTGTATGTAATGTATGTATGTATGTATGTATGTATGTATGTATGTATGTATGTATGTATGTATGTAATGCATGTATGTATGTAGGGCCTATGTATGTATGTAGGGCCTATGTATGTATGTATGTATGTATGTATGTATGTATGTATGTATGTATGTATGTATGTATGTATGTATGTATGTATGTATGTATATATACATATAGGCGTGTGTTTGTCTGTGTATGTGTATGTAATGTGATTAACGTACTGTACAATAAAGAGGAACGACATTTTGTTTCAATGAAGCGCTATCTTAGATATATAGAAGATAGATTACTTATTGGCCTAAGGAAGTTTTGTTAAAATTAATGCTATAGTTCTCTTTGTTCAGTTTATTTAGGCCTATATCCGAGGGCGTAGCCATTCTATATGTATCACACGGTGTCAATGTCCAAATCTTGAACTGGATTCGCCCTCTCTTTTCCTTGCACACGCCTCTTGCATGATCAGAATTTCAGGTACGACATCGTTTTACTTACTTGCTTACTTACGAAGAAGATTTACCTGCATGGTGAGAAACTTAAACGAAGACAAAAATAACCTCTTTCGGGTTTCTAAGCGTCTTACCTTCGGCTCCAAAGAGTTAAATGATTTAGCAGAAATCTTTGACGTTAAAATTTAATATAAGCTTATTTTGTGTAAAACTGATTTAAAACATTATTGACGCTATGCGCCTATATATGCATAAACAAACCAGAGAAAATAAACCTCGTTTTAAGTCCCGTGTCCTAAACGAAAGGCTGTGAAATGCAGATTTCGTGCTGTTAGTATGGGAGGTTGTTGGCGTGGAAGTACTTTATATAGCTCTATGGTAGTCATTGTGGGTGACGATGATGCATGATGCATAGACATGAAAGCGCCTTTCTATTTTTCTCAGACAAAAGGTCTGTCATGTATGTCAAAAAGTGTCACGTCTGACGTCTCGACGACGTGACTTCAATCGTCGGAATGCCGTGAGGTGACGTCGGTTCGCAGACGCGGGGCCCGGGGCCCTTTGGGGGCGCCTGATCTGCGGACCCCGAATCTCCAATGCATATCGGGGAGACATCCACGCAATGGCATCCCGCGGTTGACAAACACCTGTCAATCGCTTTCATCATCCGAGACAGAGAGAGAGAGAGAGAGAGAGAGAGAGAGAGAACACCTGTAGGCGTAAATCACACGCTGACAGATGGATGTACGTCAGTCAGTCGGGCGGTTCGACTGCTGTGTCTCGTTCAGCTGTCAATCAAAGTCATCTGTCGTTTGGGATTTCTGAAAGGCAGGTAGGTCAGACGACGCAATGAATCGCGGGGGCCAGTGAAAAGCGAAGGAATTTCCGATGTCAAGATAGGACAATTAGACCTTCTTCCGACTCGAAACGCTCTGCTAACAATAAGCAAGCCATGCAGTCTTCCGCCACAGTGAGACGTTTTTCCCCAGCGCACGAACCCGAAAGTCCATCGAATTATCATCATCATCATCATCATTGTTATCAACTGAAGCATAACAACGCACTGAGAAAAAAGCCATTCAGAATCTATGCATATAGTCCTTAGGCACTTATGCTGAGGCTATAACCTCAGGCAATTATAGGAAAGCCGAGTGCGTTTGGGACAAAGACATATTTCACAATTGTATAGCTTTTGTGTTGGCGTATATACCAAGACATGCATCAGAGGATATTTTTACAACCCCCTCTAACACCTCCCCCTCCAACACCCCAATCTGAGACCGACACCCCCACCCAAAATACCCCTCCACCAATCTCTGCTATGGATGACCTTGTTTTTGTTTGTCAAGACTTTTTTGGCAGTGGACCCCAGAATTTACCGACAACTCCCCAAATTGATAGGCCTAATCCTATCCTAGAAACAATCCTGCATGTACCCATGGGTTGGGTTGAGTTCGGTCGGACATTTCCATGTCTACGGTGGGTTGGGTCAGAAAATAATATTATATTACATGGTTTAAGAAATTGTAATGTATTACGGTGGGTTGGGTCAGAAAGTAATATTATATTACATGGTTTAAGAAATTGTAATGTATTACGGTGGGTTGGGTCGGGTCACTGCCCTCTTACAACATCCATGCACTCAATATCTCCTCCTCCGGTGGCCCATAAATTTAGAAAATTGGGAGACCACTATAATTCATGACGTGAACGGATATATTCTTTAGACTTAGGCAGAATTTTTCGGTAGTATTTTTTTCAGAGGAAACAATACTGTGGGCGTGTGTTTCCCTCTCCCACGCATGGCACAATAAAACTGCAGAAATCCAAAGCATTTAGATAAAAATTATGATTTTTAGTGAAAAATTATTTCATTAAATCTCAGCATAATTATATGAATTAACGGCTTCCTCGGCACCGCTACTAAAAGCGCTACATAAATACGCCATATTGTACTTCGTTATACTGTACCAGAGCGATATACATTTTTCTGCTCACCCCTCCCCCGCAGTAAGTACAGTCAGTATAAAGCTCTAAATTCTGACAATTGTAACTGAACTGATGCAATTAGCAGTGTTTATTCTAGGCCTTCTCTGGGGGGAATTCCCCCAAGTTTTAAAATTTCCCACAAATTTTTTTAAAGATGTTGGCTGGGGGTGGGTGGCAATTTCCACCCAAAAGTGTGGAGACTCAGACCTTGTCCCTCCCCCCAAACATTTCAAAATTCCCCCAATATCAAGGTGGCTAGATGAAACACTGCAATTAGGCTATGAAAAATTGGTCTTGACAAGTCGTCTGCAAATGGGAACCTTCAAGCAACCCTCACCAGTATCGAAGTAAGCAGCTACTACTGTACTACTTTTCAATGTGCTATATAAATTGACAGAATCTTACTCAATTACTTACTTACTAACCAGTCTGTTCAACGTGCCTAAGTTATAGGCCTACGAACGAAATTCGCATCGAAACGTAACAATTAAAAAATTCTGTGATCGGACAACTCCCACCTAGAAGTTTTCAGCCTCAACTGGGGGGAGGGGGTTGTGTTAGGCCAGTAGGTGCTGGACTACCAACCCTCAATTAAATCGAACACTGGAGTAGAATATCTATCGATTTGGATTACTGTTGTTGCTATCGACAAAGACACATTGCGGACGTAATATTTTGGCATTCGCCAGATGGCGTCTAACATTTCACCCAGCTGCAATGCGTTCCTCTTCTGCTTTTCTACTATGAAAAAAACTGAAATTATAAGTAAGTAAGCAACACGAAATTTCTATAGCGCTGCTCGAAAGCTTGGCGCAGTGCTCAATCTGGGTGAAATCCGTAGTCCGTGGTGGTCAAGGTTGTAGATCCAGGTAGGCAGTCGCCATGGAGGGCGCCACAAGCCAAATATTGGGTGGGCCAACATGGCCTGTTTGAAATTGGACAATGCAAGGACTAGTGCTACAGTAGGCTATAGATATGCAAAAATTCAGAAGAGTGATGAAACGAATTAAAACCACATATTGTTGTGTGCCCATCTTTGTTGTGTCAAACCGTACTAGAATTGTCAATATATTCTGTCTCAAATTCTTCTAGAGCTTACGAAATGCCACGAAAAATAATGAGCCATTTGAAACGACACTATACAAAGTCTTTCAGAAATCTATTCTCTGTCAAATGTCTAAAAAATCAATCGAGAGATAAGATGGCGCTTAAGAGAACTGGTTTCTTCTATTGCAGGTTTTATAGACCACAAAAATATTATAAAATTGATACCCTGTTTGAAATTGGACAATGCTAGTGCTACAGTAGGCTACAGATATGCAAAAATTCAGAAGAGTGATGAAACGAACTAAGAACATGGAGGGCGCCACAAGCCAAATATTGGGTGGGCCAACATGGCCAATATTTCAGAGTCAAGACAGCGCAGCGGAATGTTGTGTTAGGGTCGTCATCTGCCATTTATATGAATTTCGAGATCTTTTGCAATGCATTAACATTTTGAAAAACCTTTTGATGTTCGATAGCTTTAGTAAAATAATAATTAAAAACGGCGACGACCAAACTGTCAACTGTGATTCGATTCTAGCGATATTTGACGTTAGTACAGTTTCATTCGCCAGGTGGCGACAGTGTTTTGTGAAATGGCGTTTCTTTGAAAGTCCATCACTTAACGAAAGAGCCAGCTTCTTAAGCCAAATAGGGCCTACCTCGGTCTTGGAAGCTAAAATAACTACCTACATACGCAGGCAGAGGGGGAGGGCAGGCAGGCCTTCTGACTGCTTCCAACAGAAATTATTAATTGGGCCGCCAATGAAGGGAGCTTTGGGCCCCCAAAAAGGAGACATATTCCCTCCATCGGCTGTCATGGCGCAACTAATAGAAGACTTTATTTAGTCTATTGTATTTCCAATTCTCCCAACAAGGCAAACTACTTAGTTAAGAACTGATGGGGGTAGGAATGGTAGTAACTCAAAGGCTTCCATCATATACAATCATTTTCATTCGATGTCTTTAAATAATTGTTCCTATCTTGTCGTTGTCGGCAGTTGGAGAAACGATTTATCCTACTTAACCCTTTGCTCTCGGAGAGTTGGGCGGGGCGGTAACCCCCCCGGGGGGCAGCTAAGTCCTTCAACGCAATTGGGTGACGACTGCTGCGTACCCATCGAGGACCCCCAATAGGCCACGGGCTTTGCATCTCAGTGCCATTGGGGTGGGGGAGATGGAGGTGGGATATCAAAAGTCCCCATAAAGAATTCGTTTCATATTAAGTACTGCTGGTCTCTCTCTCTGCCCTGGTCCGTTCGCTCCAGGAGCGTAACTCTCTCTGCCACCGCCAATCCTGACTTACGTCGACCTTTGACCCCGCGGCGGTAAATCTCAAGTCGCATAGGCCTAGGTGTGACGCGTCAATTCTACGTCACGGAAACCATCGCCTACTGCCCCTCCCCATCATCCCCCCACTCAGGTACAGCAGGTACCATGGCTTCGAATGTACCTCTCTCTCTCTCTCTCTCTCTCTCTCTCTCTCTCTCTCTCTCTCTCTCTCTCTCTCTCTCTCTCTCTCTCTCTCTCTCACATTTGACAGGTCATCGACATTAAATAACCTATATATCTTGTATTTATCTGGCATTTGCCCTTCGCAAGTACCTCTGTATGTCTGTCTGTCTGTCTATCTATCTGTCTGTCTGTCTATCTGTCTGTCTGTCTTTCTGTCTGTCTCGTTCACTCTCCCATTTCTATTTCATCTCTTTCATCGTTTTATGGTTTTATCGGCCAATACGAGTTAACGCCTTTTGCCGCTGCGGCCTGTCCAGCCCCCCTTCCCTCTCCCACCACCCACATTCCTCTTCTTCCACCGTCCTCCACTTCCTCCGCCCACCCACCCCTCCCCCCGCACCCCGGCTAATCGCCCGATCCGGGGTAGAATCGGCGGCGGAATGACCGGGACGTGCCTCGGCACAAACGTTTCCGGCGACCGTTCTCAATTAGTCGGGGATTTGCCGCCGACGCCTCCACGTGATATCCGCGGCCACTTCCTCCCTCCCCCTTCCCCCAGGCCCCGGGTCCACCTCCACCGGCCCCGACCCCGGCCCCCACGACGACTGCTGGCCCCCGCGGGCCGCCGGGCGCAATATCGCCGTCTTCTTCGTCGTCGTCCTCCTCCTCCTCCTCCTCCTCCTTCGTCGCCTCTAAATAATTGTTTCGCGAGAGATTTGCCGCGCCGACCCCGGGTGGGAGCCGGGCCGAGCGGGGGTTAGACCCATCGCCGCGCGGCTCCCTCTTATGCAAAGCCGTGCGCCAAATAAATCACCGATTGCGGTTTTTGTTGCGGCGACACGGTCGTCGTTCGACACCCGGTGACATTTGCCCCGGTCGCTGCGATTGCTGCGCCCGATGCAAATGGATGTGTACTGCGCGCCGCTCGCTCAGGTTGAGGAGAAAAAGAAAACCTCCTCCGAATAAATTTCCACTCTAAGAGCTTATACGAGGCCCTCCAACAATACAACAGCACTACTCTTTTACTCTCTGTCTCTGTCTCTCTCTCTGTCTCTGTCTTTCTCCCTCTCTCCCTCTCTCTCTCCCGAATATCAGATCATTTATTAGTTTTGGTAAGTATGTCAGGACTAAAATTGTTTGCAAATTTTTTAAAATTGATGAATATTTACTAATGGTTTTCATCATTATCGCAAGGGATCCTGTTTTATCTGGCCCGTAGTGTGTATATATATATATATATATATATATATATATATATATATATATATATATATATATATATATATATATATATACAACACGAAATAGTTTTTCTCTTATATTGGTTCCTATGAATTAACTTCTGTCGTTTGAAATTCTCTTTGTAAACTGTCTCTTTTCCTCTCTTTATCTGTCTCTGTCTTTATCTGTCTCTGTCTCCAGGCCCGTCTTTACGTGTTAAAAATCGGGCACAGTGCCCGGGGCCCCGCGCATCTTAGGGGCCCCGCGCAAAAACGCGATGACTTTTTGTGTTTGTTTTGCTTGTCAACATTGAAAAACGTTTGAAAATTACGTTTTTTAGGCCTACTTGTCAACAATTGATTTTCAGCAAAGGCCCCGCAGGCCGCCAGGTGCCCGGAGCCTCACACAGGTATGAGACGGGCCTGGCCCTACTTACCATTCCACAAGATATTCGACAGGACTTTCATTTAGTTGATGTCCCTCGTTCTCGTACAATAAATGATGTTAGTGTAGTATGAAATTGCTGGGAGTGTTTTATTTCAAACCCTGTAGATCAAAACTGAGAATGATATTATTGATTATTCTTGCAAAGATTAAAGTAATGAAGAAGGAACAAGAGGAAAATGTGGATTTTGGTGGAGAATTTCTTCAAATCAATTAGAGTTTTGCATATCTAGGTCCTATACACCCTCTATTCAACAGGCCTTCAATTGCCTTCTCTCACATAGCGAATTAATGATAAAACTTGTTTTTGATGTTTATAAAACCTGTTGTAAAACGAACCATATATATCTTAATACGTTGCTCTTCCCTCGATCGCCCTACTAGCCATTCCGCAAGATATTCGGCAGGACTTTCATTTAGTTGATGCGCCTCGTTCTATTAGAGTCAATGGCGTTAGTGTGTAGCATGAAATTGCTGGGAGTGTTTTATTTCGAACCCTGTAGATCGAAACTGAGAATGATATTATTGATTATTCTTGCAGGGCTTAAAGCAATGAAGATGGAACAAGAGGAAAATGTGGATTTTGCCCGCGAATTTCTTCAAATCGATTAGATTTTTACATATCTAGGCCCTATACGCCCTCTATTCAACAGGCCTTCAATTGCCCTTCTTTATTTTTGTTTTGCTGGTCAACATTGAAAAAGCGTCTGAAGATTACCTTTTTTGCTCGTCAACATCTGATCTTCACATCTAGGGTCCCGCAGGCCGCCAGGTGCCCGGGGCCTCACACTGATATGAGACGGGCCTGTCTGTCTCTCTGCCTCTGCCTCTGCCTCTGTCTCCTGTTTGTCTCTATGTCTCTCTGTGAATGTCTGTCTACATTTCTCTCTTTTCTTTCTCTTTATTTTCTGTCTGTCCGTCTCTCTCTCTCTCTCTCTCTCTCTCTCTCTCTCTCTCTCTCTCTCTCTCTCTCTCAGTATATTTGACATAGTTTCCTCCATTGGCTAAATGTCAAATGTTGGATTCTTGAATTCCCGAGGTCCGTCTTAGGGTCAGAGACTCAGAGTAACAGTATAGTAGAGCGGTCCATAGTGTCTCCTCTGACCGTTCGACCAAGGTCCTGACCGTTTACTTCCGGACCCTCGAACCAGCCATTTCCCTCCCTCCCCTCCAAACCCCACCCTGATTAATTACCAAACGACCCCGTCTGCTCCCCACTCCTCTCTCTCTCTCTCTCTCTCTCTCTTCCGTTCAGCTATCCGCGACCGATTCAACGCCGGCGAAAAATTCCATCGCGTACGGGGCCCAGCCGTGTCAGCCGCCCACTGGCCCTCGGGTATGCGGCGGGGTCGCCGGCCGGGGCTGCCCCGGCCGCCGGGCTGCCCTCGCCTTCCCCTGGGTCGCGCGGCCAGAGGGCGCTAGTGTCAATCACCCCGGGTTCTGACGGGAAATGCCATAGCGAAGACTCGATTGATTGATGGAGATTTGATGAGAACGCAGAAGCATGAAATACGCCTTAATCTTCGTCTGGAGTGGGCGGCGGGGTGGGGGGGGGTTCTAAGCACCTACTTCTCCCTGTCCACGTAACTTACAGGGGTTGTCTTCCCGTGTGGATATGGTATAGCCACAGCGAAATGTTAGAGCCTAAATTCGAGATGATATATACATATACAGTTATAGGATCCATATAGAATGGGTTCTGTATACAGTCGTTAGGTAACATCTAATATTGACGTAGGAAGTCTTGAAAATCGAAGTCAGTCGATGAATTCAGGTAAAAAGTAACCATGCAGAATAGAATTCGATTTCAGTTTTCGATCGGTACAAATTTTCGTTTACAGTTACATACGAAGCAAAATCAATTCGGATATCTGATGGATTAGGAGGTAAACAATTACGACAAAGACAGAGAGCGACAGTGAGACAGACAGACAGACAGACAGACAGACAGACAGACAGACAGACAGACAGACAGACAGACAGACAGACAGACAGATACGGAGAGAGACAGACTAACATATGTCTTTTATCCCTAGATTATATAGGTCTAGATATTGATCTATTTATAGGATGATTATCTCTTATATTGATTATTATTTTGTATAAATTGAGAATTTTGACAATGTTTGTTTGAATGTATGTATGTGCGCTATAGAAGTTCTGTCTGTCTTATATGCATGTATATTTACTGTATAGTCTTCGAATGATTGGAATAAAAGTTCTGTCTGTCTTATATGCATGAGCCTACTAATATGCTTCGAATGATTGGAATAAAAGCCTTAGGCCTGTATATATGAGCCTATAAGATATATATATATATATATATATATATATATATATATATATATATATATATATATATATATATATATATATATAGGCAGTCATAATACGGATCCACGGTTGGAGAATCCTGCGCAGCAAAAGTCACATAACAGTAAAGCTCTTAACTGCGCCTCTTGGCCGAAAAGAGGAAGAGAAAGAGGAGAAGAGGAGGAGAAGGAGGAGGAGGAAGAAGAAGAAGAAGAGGAGAAGAAGAGAGAAGCCTTGAGGAGTGATTGAGGATATTCGTGAGATCGTGTATATATATATATATATATATATATATATATATATATATATATACAGTATATACTGTATGTTATGCGAGAGCTTATAGCTGCAGTGTATGCTTTCAAATGCTTTTCGGATCTTGTGGTCTTCGTATAGAAGGGAAATGAGATGGAGCCAATGCGATTGCCTCCGAAGTCGCTCTTCGGTCGCCCTGGGCTAGGGCCGCCGAAGGGGTCAGCGCCCTCCCCCCTGCCGCCGCCGTCGAGGAAGCACCTGGCCCCGGGGCCCATACCAATCTCGGCATTAGGCGCTCTTCCTCTTCGGGGATAGAGACAGGTTGAAGGTCTGCATGGGGTGGGGCGGCGGATGGTGGGAGGGAGAGAGGGGGCTCGTGGTAAGCAAGAGAAATGAATGTGGGTGGGTGAGTGGGGGTGGTGTATAATACTGTGACACGATGTAATAGGTTTGTAAAGTAATTTGTACGTTTCGATTACCGAGTGGCGTCCATCAATGCGTATGTTTTAAGTTTCACTATAGCAGAGACTATATACGGCACTATAACCGTAATATATATATTTGCGTGTGGGGAAAGGGGATGGGGTGGGTGGGTGGACATTTTTGATCCATGGGGGATTGGTGATCCAACACCCCTTCCAAAGTATACTCGAGACCGAATTTTTTAGGATTTCAGGGGTTTTGCGGTCAAAACGTCACCGTATAGTTGGAAGACAGTTTTTGGGGTGGTGTAGTTCAACCCCTCCCACCCCATCTCCCCACATCGTGCTTATAGAAATTGACCAGTGATGATCGGCCAAAACTGTGCGAAAATAATCGTTTTATGGCTTTTTAAAAGAAAACTATTAACGCTTATGCATGAAGACAAGATTTATTTCGAGAAATGATTTATTAAACTTCGAGAAGTACAGAATCGATGCTGGTCTCCAGCCATATGCTGGTCTTCATCTACTCCTGCCATTAAGTAAGTAAGTAAAAATCTCGTGAGTTTATATAGCGCTTTCTTTTTTAGTACTTCGGTAGCTGTTAATTATTAGGCGTCTAATCTAATCTGAAATAGCTATAGTCAAAAGTTCGGAGGGGGAGAGGTCAGTCAGACGGTCATTTTATCCAGAGGGTCATCATGGTTTGTACGTTACGATAGACTATAGAGGGTGGAAGAAATGAAATATTTAAAAGAGTGAAATGCTTTGAGTTTAGATAGAAAATCTTGATGAGATTTTGCGAGAAGTGAAGGAAATTGTGACTGATATAGATACTGTAGATACAGGGGCGTTCACAGAAATTTTTCCGGGAGGAGCAAAACACATTTTAACACAATGGTCAAGGTTAATATTTTAGCAGCTAGGCTTTCAAATTTTAATGTGAAATAATGGTATTTGCTTTTTACAGAGGGGCAAGTGCCCCCCTCTTGCCCTAATGTGCGGGCGCCCATGGATAGATAAAATGTTGCATCAGCAGCTATAGCAGCAGCAGCAGCTGCTGCTGCATTGCTGTTCAAACTAATCGTGATGACGTAACCATAGATATCATGCACTGCTGTCCATTGGCACAAGTACCGGATATACTCGTATCCAAGCACAGAGACCGAAAACGCAGAGAAAACGCAGGAATATGGCGAATTACAGACGCAACGCAAATATATATTAATAATATTGCTAATGGAAATAATAATAATTATTTATATCGTATTTATAACTTATGCACAGAAACTTTAAAAAGTCTGCATCTCGAACATTATCTGGATCAGTTCAATAGACGTGAAACGGCTCAGCCTATATCATTCGAATTTTGAAATGCCGTGAAGCCCATAAATCTGTATTTGAATTATAAATATTCTCGGAATGCAGCTCTTTAGGCCTATAAATGGTCTTAGCAATATTAGGCCTGTGCTGACATTCATCAATGTAACGTCCATTCAACACACGAAGTATACAGGCATATCGCATTTACAGGTGTATGAATATTGTGGTCAGTTAATTAATTAGGTACATATATATATACATATATATACATGATATATATACATGATATATATATATACATATATCGGGTGGCGCAAAAACCGGACTAGTCACATTTAGGTTTGCATTTAATATAGTCCGGTTTTTTTGCGCCACCCTGTATATCCTGTACCTTGTCAACCCTGTATATATATGTGTATATGTATATATATATGTATATATGTATATGTATATATGTATATGTGTGTATATATATAGCGTGTTTTTACATTAAACAGACCTGTAATGCGTCAGTTTCAAAAGCGAATATTGAAAATCATGCATGACATTCGTTTAATATATTTCAGCATAATTGCTATGCTTCTTATATGTTTACAGTTTGTTGGGACCAAATATACGTCAAATGGCGCATTGGTGAATATTTAGATGTAAAGAACAAAATCATGATCAGTTAATTAACTGAATTTGGCTGCTTTTAATATCTAATTTTGAATGCCTTTTATGGAGTTTTCTTTAAAATGTCGGTGATTTATAATCGACATTATTCATTTACGACTTTAAACTCTGCTGTAAGATTTCGCTTATCACAAAAACAAAGAATTTTGAGTAAATTTTTATAAATCATTTGTATCAAAACACAATGCACAACGGAGATATTGCAGTGCCAACTTATTTAAAAGGCAATACAAATTTATTCAATTAATGCGTTTTGCATATTTTCCATTCTTTTTATTAGCCAGGTTTAACGCATAGAGCAAAACAAACCAGAAACCCTTGCAAGAAACAGGCATTACTTCTATCAACCCATGTACACTGTTATGCATGGTAAGAATAACTGACGCCTTGAGATTTCACGGCCTCGGTTTTCTAAACACTAAGACATGCATATTATACAAAAATGTGCATTTATATATACAGTAGAACTTCGTTATAGCACACTTAGCGCTTCTGTAAAATTCAGTTATATCCGAGGTACGTTATATCCAATGCCAATCAATACGGTAGCGCTTCATATGGGACTGTACATTTGTGGTATACTTTATAACTGAGTCCGTTATAACGAAGTCCTACTGTAAGTGCATAATTTTATTATTTTATTTTATGCCCGCGGTACTCAGTTTCCCGAAGGACTTGTGAAAAGCAGTATGTATAATAAATAGTATATATACATACATACATTCATACATACATACATACATATATACTGTATAGGCAGTATACAAATAAAGATTAAAGATGGAGGTTAGATGCTTATGACTATGGATCCATTCGAATTTTCTGACGTTTGTGGGGGGTAGAATTGTTGTTTATTTTCTCGGATGAAATATTTCTGGCGTTGACCTCAAATTGTTTCCTTCGGTCGAGCCACGGGTTGAACGTTAATTAAAGAGACCGGCCTTCCGATCGGATCGTAAAAGCTAATCAAAGCTGTCTACCCGGTCGGACGGGTCATAAATATGTCGCCTTCGGGGTGGGGTGGGGTGGGGTGAAGGGGGTCGGGGGCCAGAGAAACCGGGAACGGAGGCCGGGGGGTTGGGGCCGGGCGCCCCTTGCTCGGAAGCAGAGCCACGGTGAAGGGGGGGAGAGGGAGACAGGGGCATGCCCGGTTCATCTGGCGGCGATATACGCCGCGAACAGAGCGCCAGATAAGACCTTTATCTATTTCATTTGGCATCCGTGTTCGGTCCGGCAGACGGGGCCGCGGCCTCCTCCTCCTCCTCCTTCGGGGGGCCGGGGACCGGGCGACCGGCGACCGCCGCCGAGGGAAGTGCTGTCACGCCGCGGCCGGCGTCGGCGTCTCTTCGCCGTCATCATCGGGGACGTCGCGACCTTTCATTCGCCGTCGGCCTCGCCGGCCATCCATCACCCGGGGTCGGACCGGGGGCCATCGGCCTCGGCAAACAGAGTGACACGTCGTTCGATTGGCCTCCGTCCCCGTCCCCCGTCCAGAGGCCAGAAATATAACTAATGAAGCCGGAGCGTCCGGATCGATGAATGGATCGCCGTGGAGGAGGACGACGCGCGCATAATCCGTCAACTGGATTCAGGATGACGTTCCTAAGCAACCTGGTGGACAATGGCTCGCGATCCTCCCCCCGCTCAGATGCGCCCCCCCCGCCACTCCCCTCTTGAACTCATCCGCTCCCAGACACCACCACCACCCATATCCCGCCCCTTCCTCCCTCCACCGGGCTTTGTCACTCTCAAAATCCCTCCATTCTCGGTAAACTACAAAATGAACACACTGTCAAATGCCTGGCACCGGTCTATATATATATATATATATATATATATATATACGTCTCTCTCTCTCTCTCTCTCTCTCTCTCTCTCTCTCTCTCTCTCTGTGCTGACGGAGAGTTCGAGACCCTTCGTCCGGGTTGAACAGTTGGCAATTTCTAATGGACTCTTAGAGGGGTCCGTGACGGGGTCAAGGGGTCAGTGGACCGGCGGAGTGAAGTCGGGCCTCGGTGAAGTAGGCTCCACTGAGCAGCGAATTGAGTGAGGCACTGATCTGATTCGTCGGATCAGTTCATTTATCGCCGCAATTCGTCCTCCGATGACTTGCACTGCTCAGATCACGTGACTCAGCGTCCAAAATATGGTCTCGAAGCTCTCCTCCGACAGATTCTGACTAACTGACGATTTAACCTCTTAACCGTGTATTTAACTCTAACTCAATGTAAAATGGACGGATATATCCGGGATCCCCAGTTAAGGGGTTAAACTTATTCGTCCTTCTCTCTGTTCATCCAGGTGCAATATAAACAAGACATGTGTCTATTTTAAAAACCCACTATGTCCAATTGTCCATGTCTTATATATATATATATATATATATATATATATATATATATATATATATATATATATATATACACTCGCCATGCCACGTTGAAATCTGGTACAGCGGGCTTTGGTTAGAGCGGGGTCCCTTCCATCAAGGAACCGCCTGGTCTTAGCAGATCCGACGGAAGAAGACCAGACGGTATGACCCTGATCCCGTGGCAAGCCGGACGTAGTGGGTATGGGATGCAACCGTGGCGGACACAGTCGCCGCCACCTACTTACCATCCACTTCTCTCGCAGCAGGAGCCGCCGCCGAAGCCGCTGCTGTCAGAAAAACAGCAAAATATCAAAGCCTGACCCCATGCACACATTCCTGCCAATCGCATAGACGCTTGGCCCCATAAATCAAGACGCCCTTTGTTTTTCAACGAGCTTGGACGTCGTCTTGCTCAGCAATCCGGAGACACGAGAGAAGGAAGTTTCCTCTTCCAACGATTGTCTGTCACTCTGCAGCGATTTAACGCCATTGCTTTTCGAGGAACTTTTCCAGACCTCGAACCGGACGAGAGTTAGCCACACAATTTCTTAATGTCTCCGGACACTTTTTTCATAAGACCTTCGAAATGAAGTACCGAGGGCTTAATATATATATATATATATATATATATATATAATATATATATATATATATATATATACAATATATAAGCCCTGCCTTAAATTAAAATGAACCTATAATCCTAACTAAAAATCAATAAAATATAGGCAATATGTTGTGCATAGACCTTTGTATCGCACTGTACCGTATTGTATAGCCTGCTGCACTATTTATGTAGCGCAATAAGCAAAGCATAACCAAAGACAAGAATATGTAATGCATTGCTTGAATTAGAATCAATTTATAGAATGTCTGGATACAGCCCGACTGGCAAAACATCGAAGCATTTGACAATACAGGCAGTGGCGGCTCCAGGATTTGGCAAGTGGGGGGTGTTGGGGTGACAACTTCTAAGCACGAGGGCCAACTATTTGTTATTAGGTATGTAGAAGTAAGTATATAGGTCTCAACAGGGGGCGCCACTGAGGACCAGGCATGCCGCATGCAATAAGGGGCATGGGTCCCCCACGTGGAGCGGGCACTGAATACAGGTCTATTAGGTGAGCATTTGTGAAGCATACAAGCAGAAAAACTGTCGTACGAAACTGAGTGTATAACATTTGAACTATATACAGCAGACCATATACGCCTACTGTATCTAAGCGAAGATTATTATTATTTTTTATTTATTATTATTATTATTATTATTATTATTATTATTATATTGCGCACCATAAAGTATGTAAATTCATACTGAAAATGTGCAAAACAGAGCTGAGGAAGTTTTTGGTCGTCAGCCTCGTTTTCGGCCAATTTTATTTACATAATGACCCTGTTTTTGCTTGTCAACCTTTTTCGGGATTTCATTTCACCCCCCCCTCACCAGCTTCCTAGAAATTCATTGCACCCCTCTCCCCCGCCAAGAATTCTTGGAACCGCCACTGGCCCACGGAATCCGTAGATCTATTTAATTGATAACAGTGGCGTA